>VWZG01000495.1:60311-121752 GCA_013396735.1 Grallaria varia
GGGGCCCTGGGAAGAGCCGGACGTTCCCAGGGACATTCCCAGGGCCCTCGGCTGGCCGGCGGCTCCGGGAGGGGGGAGCGGGGCATGGGAAAGGGGTAACCCCGGGGAGAGCGGCCGTGGGAGGCGGCGCCGGCCCCGGGAGGGACCACCTGCCCCGGGAGGGACCACCTGCCCCGGGAGGGACCACCTGCCCCGGCATCGCGGCCGGCGGTGCGCGGGGACCCGGCCGGGCAGCGCTGCCCGCGCCGCGGGCGGAGGATGGAGGGGGTGCCACGGAGGGCACCGCTCGCTGAGGCTCTGGCTGCAGGTCTGCCGTACCCCCATCCCTGCCTCCTGCTTTCCGCCAGCCGCGGGTCCTGCGTTTTCCTGCTCGCAGACGGGGCTGGCAGGGTCGCTGCTAGGCAGGACGCTTCCTTCGTGCCGCGGCCGCGCTGCTGGCTGGTGCGGTGCCTTGCCCCTGCTCTCTGCTGCCTGTCTCCGCAGGAACTCCGTGCGTTAATGAACGCTTGTGCGCTGGGAACTTGGAGTCAGCCTCGGGGGAGGATGCCCTGGCCTTCAGAGTAGGGTTACTACTGCATGTCCAAGGGACTTCTATCAGCTTGCAAGTGTTGGTTCTCTAATCGACTGGAAGGCGGGCTCTTGCTCAGATCTTGGGGATTTGAGCTCTGAAAGAACTCTTTTCAGGCCGTTCCTTGCATGAAAAGCTCTGTAAAGCAAGGTGGCCCTCTGAGCCTGCAGATAGGCAGCGGTATCAAAGGCTTTAAGTCCCCCTGGTCTTTACAGTGGCTTCCAGGGCTTTGTTAGTGAGCTGAAATCGAGATGTTGTCAGTGCTTTAAAGCTGGGGAGCTTGCTAATGCAGCTGATGAGTGTTCCCTTTCAGTGTTCATCTCCCAGTGGAGGTGTCCTGTGTCTCCCCAGGAAACAGCTACTTGGAGGTTCAGGTGAATTTGAAGAGAAGTTGCTGTTTGTCAGTAAATTCGGGGAGTCCTCGTGTGTTGTCCCTCCCGGGGTATTCTTCCTTTCTGAACTGTTATTTACCACCCACTGCTTTTCTTGTAATGGAAGAGACTTTTCTTTCCTTTTTTCTTGGAGAAATTGAAGCTGGGCCTGCCGTCTGGATGCCCTGTCTGCAGAGGTTGTGCTGTTGTGTGTCCCTTATTGAGCAGGGAAAGCTGAAGTTGAGAGTGTTGCTGTGGCACAGCTCCTTCCCAGCACTCCTGGTCCACAAAAGCCAGTGCGTGAGGTGCTGTGCAATTTCATTTCATTGCTTTAATATTGCAGGTAGAGCTCTTGAGGGCAAGTTTTGCATCAAGAGCTTTACAAGCACAGTTCCCTCTGTGGATGTGATATTTGTAGTGCCTGTGCATACAGAGTTCTGGACTGATGGAGTTCAATGTAAATGGTTCAATCCTTCCCCTTCTTGCTTCAAGTCAATAGGAGGCTAAGAAAATATTCCTAGGATCTTCTCATTTGATGTCCCCTTCCTTTGGCCTCAGGTTTTAGCTGTTCCAGTATAGTCGTTCTAATCAATCCACCTGAAAAGAAATAAAAGGTAGACATTCAAGGGGACAATCAAGGGAATCAAAAGGCTCCTTCTGAGTCATGACAAAACAGAGCGTGATTTTTTTTTTTGCTTGGAAGAGATTACTGGAAGGGTATATTGTATGGCATTAATCAGTTTGTATACTACTTTTGAGGGTGATTTGGAGTGAGGGTTCATCTGGGTTTTTAAAGAAAAATAGCATCTGCTGAAGCTATCAGGCAGAAGATCCTCATCTTTACGTGAAGATGCACACATCTTCTGAAAAAAGGACAATTTTATGCTGCCTGTGGGGATGGGTTAGACCCAGCATATCTCCTTGGGGTTTTTTGCCAATAACATGCGGGCCGAGGGACTTGGAGCACTTTATTTTTTCACTGGACAGTTCTGTGCTTTGTACTGCAACAGAGCATCCCTTCATCCCTGTGGAGCAGAGGCATCTCCTCTTGTTGCAAATACATGAAGAATGATTTGGGATCTTTCTTTGTTACTGGGTGGTGGTGGTTATGCTTCTTCCCCTTCTGTGTTAGGTGAGCTGTTTGCAAAACAAGATGAAGAAATCAACAGTCACAAAATGGGGTTTCTTTTACAGGGACTTGGGAATTTAGGTATTGTTTTGCCACGCAGTGGTGTTCCTATTCTAGATTGTTAACTGCCTGCATCATGCAGTGGTGCAGGTATGTGAAGTTGTTGGAGGGAAGGGGAAGGTGGAATCTGTTCTGCCACTCTGAACATCTAGTCTTTGGTGCCCGCTCTGAGGCAGCTGTTCTCCTCAAAGTCCTTTTTGAGGCACTGTCAAGAGCTGCTTTGACTTGTCCTGGTTGGAACCTTCATTAAATGCACCGGGAGCAAGGGTCTCCAGACTCACTCTGTCCATGTTCAGTGGCCAGTGCTGCTGCAATCCTGTGCCATGCCTGGGGATTTCACTGTGCTGGGGCTTGCCCCCATCTACAAAGATCTTTGTCTGGAACTGATGGTATCATTGGGCAGAGTTTTATTACAAAACTTGATCTTGTTGACTTGATTGAGGAGTTGCGAGAAGCTGATGAGAGACCGGCCGGTGTGCCTTGGGGCGGGTCATGACAGCCCCTCTGCTGGGGTTGGTGGTGAGTTACATTAGCAATAGGTGGGACGTTCAGTACAGCCCAAGGAACAGGAGATCTCATCTGCTGTTACCTGGAGTTCCTTTCAGTTTCTCAGTAGCTGTCAGGTCCTTTGGGATGGAAACTTCAGCAGAGGAGGCACCTTCAGTCTGGATGCTCAGTTTCTTTGTGCTGCTGGCTGAGCATTGTAAACTTAGTGACTTTAACCTTCCACTTTTGTTTTCCTAAGGAATCTTCTGTTTACAGAATCCTAATTTACAATGATGTGTTACACCATCTTGCCATCCCTCTTCCCTTCCCCTTTTCTGTCCTGTTCTGTTCTTCTGTTCTTTCAAAGAACAAGCCTCACAGAAAGCAGTGGAGGGAGGCAGCAAACAGCGAACAAATCAGCATTCACAGATTTTTAATGAATTTCTGCAGCTGGGTCTGAAACTGGCAGAGCTTTCTGGGGAAACACAGAAAAAAGAGGGCCCTGGAAATAGCCAGGTTATGAAAGCATGAAAAATGGAATCAACAGCCCTGAATGTCAATGCTTCTTGTGCTTCTGAGGTTTCAGGACAGTGTAATGTAAAGCAGCTGGTTTTGCCATAATTTGCTGCATTTTGCTGGGTCTAAGAATAAATACAGAGAGTAAACTATTTGCAACTGATGCTTTAATGTCCTTGGAGCTCAGTGGTGAGGAAGCTGAACTGAGTGTTCGTGATAGCTCAGTCATTTCTGATTTATCAGCAAATTTAGGTCATTTTAAGAGTGGAAGTTCAAACAGTAGTTGATAACAGCAACACTTTGGACCAACTCTGCTTTTAAGTCTTAATTGGATGCCAGATTGCTGACATAGGTGTGATCAGATTAGTTCTGTGGGTGGAAGGGCAGAAATGCTTGGTCAGGATTTTATGCTTATGATGGTTAATCTGTTGTTTTGTCCTACTGTCAGCTTAGCTGCTGTTGTCACTTCAAGAAATGTAAATATTTTTATAAAAAACCCTCTTCTAATAAACAGACTATGTTGAGTTGGAGAAAATAAAATGTTTTAAAGTCTTGGTTTTAATTTTGAGTCTTATTAGTAAACGTTGAGCACATGGTGCTTTTCAGGAAGCAGAAAGATCTGTCAGAGGTGGAAAGCTTTGACCTTTCAGAGGTGAACAGTAGACTGGGATGTGCTGCTCAGGGCTGAAAGTGAACTATTCTGAACCTGAACTTTATTTAAGAGTCAGCTGAAACGTTCAGGCTGCAGTCTCCTCCCCAGTGAGCAGGTTGCTTCAGCAGCTGCAGGTGAATTGCATGTGCCCCACATTAAACAGTTACCTGTAGTCATTCCCAGCCGGGTATATTAACCAGAGGAAGTAAGTGCTATGCGACTTGGAGATCAGAAAATCCATGACCTTGTATCCTGCACACCTCTGTGAATGGGTCTGGATCAGACAATCCGAGACACTTCTAGCACCAAGGTTATTTGACCTCTTCATTTAAGAGAGTCCAGAGGCTTTAAAGTAACTTAGCTCTCCAGCCAGGAGTGGTCTGTGCAGAATTAACTGTACTTGCAGCTGATTTTACCTGTGGATGGATTCTGTAGCTTTTCAAAGTGATTGTGCAGAAGGCCTGGCAGTAGGTTTGGGGATGCTGCAGGATAGGGGATGCTCTGGAAGTGCTGTTCCCACCTTTCCTTTTCCCTTGCTGCCAGCTCAAAGTTCCTCTCTACAGGAGGTGATCAGGGGGATCAGAATGATACTGTCTTGCTTCAAGTCAAGGAGTCATCAGCCAAGAAGGAAAATATTGCTAAGTTAAATATAAAAAGCTGAATAACTTTATTTTCTAGGCCCTGTTTAGATTTCCAGTGAACAAGTCCTGTAGGAGTGTTACAGTCAGGGCTTCCTTATCCTTGTGTTTCACTGCTGTGGACTGGAATCAAAACCTTCTACAGCAGCACAACATTTGTGGCTGTTTAACATCTTAAGATTTACTTTACAGGCTTCCTTTGAGTTAGGAAAAATAACAAAAGCTTCATTGGGCCATTATTTTTCAAGTGTAACTCTCGACCCTGGAGTCTGCAGGATCCCTGTGTGCTGGGTTAAAACATCATTTCTTTGATTCATGTTCAAAACCAGTTGTCTCCTCTCTTCTCCTTGCCTTTCTTCCCCCTGGATCTCAGCTGGTGAAGCGCCTCCTCCCCAGTCTGAGCACTCAAGAGTTCCCAGAGCTCATGCTGAGCAGCAGCTGAGCACTATGGGTGCTGGTGGGAAGGGCATGTTTAGATTGTTGGTAATCTGCTTAGCCCCAAAGTCCTCCTCGATACTTTGAGAGATGTGGGCTGCCCAAATTCGGATCCGCTTTGCCAACTGGCAGGGATGAACTTCTCGCCCAGCTGTGGGTGAAGCTGTGTGTGCTCTTGGCACTGTGGCTGAGCTGGTTCACAAGAGTTACTAGCAGTGCTCTTCAGCTTTTTGTAATTTTCTGTGAACTGTAGGATGAGGCACAGGGGTGGAAGAATCTTTGCTTTCCATTTGAAGACTAGTTCTGAACTACAGACGAGCACTTCTGCTCTGGGTTTGGGTATGGTGTCTTTGGTTTGAAAGGGAAAATAAAACAGGGGGAGGGAGAGGCAGTGACTTGCAAAATTCTCTATTAAATATTTTTTTATTTTCTGCATTATGCGGGGTTTAGATATATTTAGATATATTAGATATATTAAATGTAATTATTTAGTTATATATAGTATATTACATCTGTCTTCCTGTTTTCCATCTATCAACCAGTTAAAGCTGTGAGGCTGTCAGGCTGAATGAGCTTGAAGATGATTTTGAGCCTTCTTTTGAAGGTTGTTCTGAAGCCATCAGACTGTAGTCTGAGTTTAAAAAATGCACAATGAAACTTGGGCTCTTTAATGAGCACAAGGTATTGTTGATAGAGCAGGTGACTGCAGAAGGAGGGTGCTCAGCTAAAGCCACTCTTTCATGCCAGTTCCTCAAACACAGAGCTCTAACTCCTCTGACCTTTGGTTTATAGCTGTTGTGCATTTAACCTACTTAAATTATTATAGTTCATTGCCTGGAAAAGGTGTTAAATGAAGAAACTTTATCTGGTTTCATAAGTGCAAGCAAAGAGTTTCACAAGGCAGCCCTCTGATTCACAAAACATATTGAGTCTTAAAACTGAAAGCTTGCTGCTGGCTGACCCTGCTGCTGAGGCTCTTCTCCCCTTCCCAGGGAATGCTCCTCTTGTTCCAGCCCTTGCTCAGCCTGGTGGTACCCAAGGTGTACCCGAGCTGCAGACCGGCCCCGGAGCTGGGTAGCTGTTTCATTTGGGAGTCCCCACAGCACTGGCTGAACTGCTGCTGGTCAGAGCTGCTTGCTCAACAGCATTGACAGATTTGCACTTGCTCTCTTGAGGTTGCTGCAATTTAGTGTAAAAATTTTGCCCTGGTGAAGCTGCAACCTCTTGACTGTGGATTGGAGGTGATGCTTGATGAGGTGGGAAGAACCAACTGCCCGTAAAAACACTGAGATCTCTCTAAAATTGCTTTCACTGGGTGTTGTCCAGTCAGATGTTTTAAATTTTCCTCTCCTTCCTAGTTAAAAGCTTCTCTTTTTCTTGTTTCTTTTCTTTTTTCTTTTTTTTTTTTTTTAACCTCAGGAGTTTTGTCATGCAGAAGGCTTTTATTTAACAAGGCACATGATGAAATGACAGCATCATCTCTCAGTGAACTGCATGAATATTTCTAGCATAGTGCCCACAGTGTCATCAAGGACACACTTTGCATTTCATGTGCCTGTTTTGGTCAGCAGCTCAGTGCTTAGTAAGCAGAGCACAAAAGCACAGGGGCACCAGGCTGGTGAGCTGGGAACACTCTAGAAACTGGTAGAAATTTGGAGAAATACTGGTGGTGTCCTGGCCAGCACATCTAGTCTGCTTTGTGAGAACCAGCAGGGATTTTAGAATTGGGCTCTGGGCACAGCAAACCTTACATCTGGTTTGGTGGTTCTGTCACAACAGCTGGCTTTCACAATGCTTACTGGAAGGCATTGTTTTATCCTGGGATTGTCTAAACACTCTTAGCAGCAAAGCAATATGATTTATGTAATGCAATGAATGCAAGGCTCATTTTCTATTAGGTCTTAATCATATGTGGTTGTGAATCAGCAGTGAAGTAGCAGCTGCTGTGAAGATTATCTAATTTCTTTCCTTGTTAGTATTTAAAACTCTCCAGGCTTAGTGAGCTTCCCACTTACTCTGCCTCCACCTTCATTCAAATTATACTTCAGTTCTGTTCCTTCTCATTTGTCCCACAGGCTGCGTGGCATTCTTTCATTGCCTGTGGCTTTACTGCTGTTGGAGGAGTGCAGCAGTGCAGTGTTTGGGACCAGCAGGAAAGCCCCTGGTGCCCTTTCAGTTTTGCGAATTAAATAAGAACACAAAAGTGAAGGAATTAGGCCGCCTCCTTCATCCTGAGGGCTCACAGAGGGACCTGCTCTGAAGCCTAAAAGTACTTTTTATGCTCATGTGGCTGATTTCAGTTCACTTTTTAAAATTAAGATTACAGGATGAATAAATTAAACTCCCCCCACTGTGAGACTTGTATTCTATTCTCCGGTACTCTGATACTTAAGCAAATGTCAGGAAGAACTCCTGGGATGGTGGCCTGCGATCCAAACTGCACGTTTTTGGTGCCATAAAACAGCAAGTAGCTGACTTTGTGAAGAAGGAGCACTGAGGTCTGTGCTTACTGTTGGTGATGCAAAGTGTCTTCTGCTGCTGCCTCTCAGTGCACATCAGAACTGAAACCATCTGTCCATGAAAATGACTTGTTCAGTGCCGGGCACTTCACGGTACAGATTCTTTGTGAAGTCATTTTGTTTTACCAAGACATGGTTTTCATGTGATTCAGTATAAATTACTGACTTCATTTTTGGCTTTAATTACTGAGAACTTGTTGCTACCAGCGAGCTGTACTCAATCTGCTCTTGAACAGGAAACTCATTAGTGTGAGCGCCGAGGGTGGCGAGGCACCGGGCACTGAGAGCAGAACAGGGATGCTCCCACTCACACGCTCTGGGAGGCAAGCCTAAAAGCAGTAAGTGTCTCCTGGGCAGCATAAGAAATGGCAGTTGCTAAAAAGTAAGCTTAAAAACTGGGGCTAGTTTTTTTTCTTAATCCCATGATGCCTGAATTTTACCTGGTGAAATCCAAGCACAGTTTGTATTTGTTTGTTGGCTTGCCTGTAAGGAATGAAAACAATACAGCTTAGTCTTTAAAATATGTCTTGGAAAAACAAATCTGACAGGTATGTCTACAGATTGTAAACAGGATTTGGGATCTAGATTTCTTGTGCAAATTACCTTTGACAGTTACTGAGCTAGTGCTTCCAAAAACCAATAAATGATTTTTGTCCTTGTTACATTAATAACTCAGCCCCGTGACAGCTGTGATTATACTGAAGCCTGTAAAAGATCTTACAAAGGGACATCATATTAAAATAAAACTCGAGTGAGAAATAGGAAACCAAATTCTATTAGGTCCTAATTTTACAAAGTAATTAAAAATCCTTGACCCCTGCCCAATTCCACCCATCTATTAGCAGTATGGACTGCTAAAGAGCAACAGAGGGTATCAGCCTTGCTGCTAATTTTAGCCCAGTGCCTGGGGTGTGTGTGCCTGCGTGGGTTCAAGCAGCATCAGCAGGGCAAGGGATACAGCTCCATCTGAAACAATTCCACACTGCTGGGCCCTTTGGAGCAGGTCTCCAGTCAGGTTCCTGTCCAGCTCCTGCAGCATCTTTGGTTTTGTCACGGCGTTTGGTGATGCTGGAAGTGATGAGGATGAGAAGTCATGGCAGGAGATGAGCTCAGGGTGCTGTGTTGGTGAGAGCAGCTGATTGAACTCTGGCTGTGTGGTAGGCTCAGAGTGCAAGTCTGGCCCTGAGAGGGGTGGGGGTTAAATCAGAATGGGAGGAGAATCCCAGTAAGGTTTTACAAACTTCCAATTTCACCCTTCAGGAAGGAGCGAGGCCAACTGGTCTGCTCACTGGCTGTCTCAGAAATGCAGGAACCAGAAGGGCAAAAACTACATCTGATAGCACAGGATTAGCATGTTTTACGTTCAGCCATATAATGCTAAAGAATCATAACCTTGGACTTCCAACTACAGCAACATCCCAAAACTTTACCCGTGTCCTCTTGGGTGTCTGCAGTATGGATGGAAGTGGGAGAATACTCTTGGCAGAAAGGTCAGTGCTCTTTAATCTGGAGCTGTGACTTAACCAGCTTTTTCCTTTCAATTCATGAGACAGGACGTGTAGGGATTACTGGTGCTATACATAGCTGAGTCCTGTCCTCCTGGGAGCACTTACAGAGCTGTGTTAACCTTGAGGATGGGGACCCACATGCTGCATGTCCAGTGTTCTCCCTCTACAGAGAGTTCCTCTGCCAGTGCTTGGTGGGACACTGGCAGGACCAGAAGCTGGAACCACTCCAAAGTTGGGTTTACATAGTGGGAGATCCATCAGAAGGGATAAATGAGTGGGCTGGCTACTGCTTTCTGGGGCAGGAGTCAGAATGTAGCTCTGAAAATAATTTGTTGTGGTTTTCTCTGAACAAAGGGGGGTTTTTTGGGCTTTTTTAAAGTCCATGTTTAGCTCCTACAGGATTTGGCAGCAGTGTTGGATTGTGTGAGCCCATGTGTGTGCGTGGAGATAAGAAGCCAAGGCGTAATCCAGAATTCCTCTGCTTGATAGCCTTATCTCTGGGCATGTGTGTTTTCTCTGTTGGTGGGTCCCCTTCAGGTGCTGGCCGTGTAAACACAGTTGCTGTTTTTAATATCTGGGAGGGTCCTGCCTTGGCCTTTACTGGCTCCTGAAATAAAGGGCTGGGAAGCAACCAGAAGTGAGCTCCTGGCCAGGGATGTACAGCCCAGCCAAACCCTGTATAGCTTGTCAGGGCAACAGCTGGTACTGGCAAACAGGCATGTTTGGACTTTCTTTAGGATACTGTTGGAATTACATGGAACCCATAAGCATTTTAATGCTGGATACTTCAAATTTCTGAGCGTCAGGTCACATTTAGCAACAAACACACTGTAAACTACTGAAAATCCTTTGAATTCCAGTGGATCAGACCTTAAGTAAGAAGTGTTATCCTCGGTGAAGCTGCATAGCTTGGGGTGGATGACTTGACATTTTTGTGTCATCAAAGCTGCAAGTCACTGGAGCCATCCTGTGCAGCCTGTTGTTCTAGTGTGAGTTGGCTGCATGAGAAGAGCACTCAAACTGAAGCAGAGATATATATATGTGTATATATATATGATTATTGAAAAAGTGTTACTTTTTGCTGCATACTCCAAGTACTGCACTAGCGAGTCTTTTGGACCGCAGTGAAGGTGCTGTGTTGCTGTAAAATGTTGGATTGAACATACAAACTATTTCAGATTCTCTGGATTAGTGAGAGGTCTTTATGTACACCACGTTTTGAGATTTGAGGGAGAGTGTCTTGCTTAGCATCAGGGATTCCTTCAAGGTGACAGCCTCAGTGAGGACAGAAATTATTTACAAGTGTAGCTAAAAATGAAGTTTCCTGTTGGCGGAGTGGGGATGAGTCATTGTGGTTCTGAGTCATGGGGTGGGATCTTCCCTTTGCCACATCGGGGTTTTACTTCCAGATATACTCTCGGAGCAGCAGGTACAGGTGTTTGTCACTTTTTGTCCCTGTTTCTGAGAAAACAGAGCAGTTTTCAGTGTGTGTAATGCCCCGGCTGGGTCTCCACCATGGAGACCCTGCACTGACAGTGTGGGTGGTTGCATCTGCAGCACTGTGGAGTCAGTGAGGCTCTAGCCGTGGCTCTCCCAATCCGTCCTGTTACAAGCAGCATCCTTTTACAGAACTACATGATTTTTTTGTACCAGTGCCTGTTGGCATTAGCTGTGTTTTCCCTTTGCTTGCCATACATGGCGTCTTTCTGTCTCCATCCAGCCAGGTCTCCCCTGGGAGGGCAGGAAGACTGTGGACGTTACCAACTGCAGTTGTGCCAGGAGGTTTGCCATCATCTCCTCATTTCATGAAGGGGTTTTTATTGCCTTTTAGATGCCAGTGTAGACGACAGAACCATGTGTTTCTGAAAGCATTAAGTGCTCCTGTGCTGTTCCTGTTGAAAAGCAAAAAAACAACAGTAATATTAAAACTGGAGTGGTGGTGAAGGGCGTTGAAGCTTTGCCAGGAATGTTCTCCAGTAGCACCTTAATGGCTGTTGATTTGCAGGAGACAGTCTCTAGCAATACTGGAGGTGCTAGTCCTGTGGGAGGATTTACCTCGCTTGTGTTCACAGAAAGGGACACTAATTTTTCATCCTCCTACCTGTTTAAGTCGCATGTTTTTCTTTCTTTTAAGAATGCCTGAACAGCTGAGAGTCTGCTCTGATGCAGTTTAAAGTTTGATTTTTGGTTTTTTTGCCAGAAGTGCTGCAAATTTTGCCTCCTGTGCTGCTTCTGTGCTGACTTTCATGGCAGCATTGTCTGTTAATTGAGTTACTGTGTCACTTGGGAAGAAAACCTTGGACTTGAACACACGTGGTTGTGCTAAAAGTGTAGCACAATGTATGCTTGAACAAAAGCAGAAAATATGGAATCTGATAGTTGTAGTGTCAGCATTTTGCTGGTGGCAGTTCAATCGGAGTGCCTTGTTCTATGGAAATTGCAGTCACAGGTGCACAATTCATTTGTAAATCTCTACCAACTAGGGAGGACTTGACTTCGACAATAGTAATGTATCTTACTTTGGCATAGTCTACTTTTTTGCTTAAATGTAATATCCTATTACTGTTACACTAACTCACAAATTTCCTACTATTATTCTTGCATTTTCCATTCTGGGACTTCAGATGGGTGCCACATACTTTTTGCTTCCTCTAAGAACCCTCTCTATTGTTTTCCGGAGAGATCTGTCAGTTTTATTGAGCTGCAGTTACAGGCTCTCGGTCTGCTCCCTCCTGCAGTTGGAGACAAGTGTTCTGAATTGAGAATACACACAGGTGTTTGGTCATCATACAGATATGTCTGTATCTGAACATAAATTAATAAAAATTACTTATTCCCTTGTCTTGATGGGGGAAGCTTTTTGTGATCTTTCTTGTCAGATTTTAAATGAGTATTTGGAAGCTTTTTGATGTTCAGCTTAGAGATGGATGCCCTTTTGTATGGAAGGTAGTGAATGCTCTTGTTAATGAAGTTGGTATAAATATGTATTTCAAGGGTCCTAGAGGGGGAGACAAGTTCTTGGCCTTTTTAGGAACTTCAGACTCTTAGTTAAGCACTCTTGCAACAACAACTAAAAAAAAAATCAAGAAAACTGCCATTTGTCCTAAGTGCTCGTAGATCTGTTGCAGTTCGTAAACTCAGAGGCCATGAACTAATGTTGTTCACTCTTCGTGGTGTTGTACATTTTACAGAAGGCGTTTTATCTCCCAGCGCTGCTCTCTAGACTTTTTAGAAGACATAGTGGAATATGCCAGTGTACGAAGGTACTTTTTTCAAAAGCAGCATTAATCTCAACTCGTTGCATGCAGTCCTCTCCTCCCTCCACCCTCTTCCACGCCAATATCTGAGGTCCTGCATGCTAGTGCTGCCATCTGATCATACAACTGGCATGACTTTTTTTTCCGAGCACTTAAAAGATTTTGGGATTTTTCTTTTGTCTTTTTATCATTGCAGAACCAAGCATATATCTGGGTCTCCAAGACACAAAAGTCTGAAGAAGATGCACTTCATCAAGAACATGAGGCAGTATGACACCAAAAACAGCAGGTAACTTGTGGAGATCAAGGTTTCCCCCTGTGCTCGGGTGCAGTAGGATGTGCTCAGAAGCAGATTCCAGTTCCAGGGAGTTAGTCATTTACTATCAGTGGGAATAAGGGGATGTCCTTGGGGCCTTGTTAGATTTATACAGACTTCCATCTAAGGCAGTAGGTGCTCATGTCTGCTACATTTGCAGCAATACCCTGGTGGTTCTGCCATCCTGCTTGGAGGATGTTAAATCATTCTCTCATAACACCTTCCTTATCTCCTGCACACAGGGAGGTCAGAGCTGAGGAGGATTTAAGGAGAATGACTTGGTTTAGCTGAATTCTTGGCTCAGTTGCTGAGCAGAAGAGAAAGGGGAGGCTGCATGCGTGTTTATTATTAATAGAAGTGTGAGGTTTCATCTAAATGTAAAGTATTATCTACATCATTTCATAAGGTTTATGTAAGAATTACATAAATATAGACATGTATTTAAAGACTGTCCTTTGAGGAGCTCCCAAGGTGATGGCAGTTACTGAAGGCTGGAGTTTTATGCAGAGCTTAACCCCAAGGACCTGCAGGGTCAGCATGAAACTTCTGCTCTTCTGCTGCTTTCTGAAAACATAACAGCCATAGCAACATCTACGTGACTTGCAGAGCAAGATAAGAGGAGTCTTGTGTACATATTCCATAAAAAGCTGCTTTGTAACACCTGGATCTTAATTCATATCCTGATCATTTTCCATCTGCCTACAGGATAGTGTTAATCTGTGCTAAACGAACACTGTGCGTGGCTTTTTCTATCCTACCTTACGGGGAGGGTTTACGGATCAGGTGAGTCTCTTGAACTGCTTTGTGAAATGTCTGGTCTGTTGTTTAAAGAGATCTTTTGAAATGAGTATGGTTGGTGTAGGTCTCCTGTTTTGAAGCAGGTAAAGTGAATTACCTTACCATTCATGTGTAAGGACAACAACTTGATGTCAGAGCAGTAAAACCAGACATTGCTAGAGTGTCAACGTGTTCATTCAAACTGTAAGAGAAAAATAGTGAAAAAGGTAGACTGTTCTTCCAGTGTTCATTGACATTTTAAAGAACTGTAGTCCTGTAACATCTCTGAAATCAGCTTCGAACAGATGATGTGATTGGCTGCTGTGTAGGATTTTCTGTTCTCCCAAAGTGGTCAGAAATCAACTGTCTTTGGTTCCACAAACAATCACATCAGCAAAAAAGCAAAGGGAGCGTCAGGGAAGGATGCTGCTGCCTTCAGTGGAAACCCTCAGGGGTTTACCATGAATTTACACTTAAATGATGCTTTTCTGTTTCTCATCTTGAAGCCATGGATGTCACTATTTGCAATCTAAGAAAAGCCGAAACAATTTAGATTGATTCAAACTGCTGTTAGTGTTTGGACTACATTTTTGTATACAACTGTCAGTTTGATCACTTACGAGAAACAAAATCTGCAAACTGGATTGCCCTGCATCTTGGCTCAGTCCCTTGTGAAGTTTAAGTTGATTCTGTGAAGGTCTGTGACCTACAAATATACCATAGAAAATATAAATTCTATTATGATCCAATTCTGGCAAAACAATTGTGTTGTCACTTCTGTCCTGTGTGTAACTTATGGACAAAGGAAACGGATGCTTAGTGGTGGGAATTGTATTGTATGCAAATACATTGCCATAAAAATAGTTGATGGGAAAATATTCCTTCACATAATAGAAAGGCAGCAAGGTCACCAGAGCTATTTCAGACCAGTTCTGAGCACTGGGCTGTTCTGCTTGAAAGGTGGCAAGGCAATTCTTCAACTGAAAGCTGGTTTTTTGCATTGGAATATTGGTGACAAAGCCACGTGCTGTCATTGCTGACACAGAGTCCTGCAGCTTTATCCTAAATTTGAGCTTCTGTGCACAGGGGTTGGGAAATTGCACTTGAAAGGCAAGTTTTTAGTCCTGGAAAACTAGTAATGTATGTCACATTTGCTGTTAGGTGTTTGAGCTGTGTTGTGTTAATAATGGTGTACTCTTGTGCAGAAAGACCATATTAAAAAGTTTTGGTGGGTATATTGGTACAGATCTGTGTTAAAATGAGATTAACAACTCCAGGTTTTGAACATAGTAGTTAAAATTTCATGCTCTCTTGGAGGTGGGATTGAGAGGTTGCCCTGTTCCCACACAAGAGAACTCAGACCTCATTGTTGTGTTTACCACGGAGGAAACTGGGCTTGTGCTGCATTTTCTAACAGTGCACTTTCTTCCCTGCATTTAGTGATCTGAAAATGGAAGGACAGAAGCAGCGACATCCTTCTGGGGGAGTTTCAGTCTCTACAGAGATGGTGCTTGGACTGGAAGGAGTAGAGCTGGGTGCTGATGGCAAGGTAAGGACATCCGTTTTTTTTCACCCTGCAACCATTTCATGCTGGGACAAATCACTTAGTTTATGCAGTGCTTTGCTATCCACAAAGTGAGAGCTGTGGCTTTTCAGAGCAGTGGCAGTTTTGGATCCTTAGTTCGAAATTTTGGCCTGTGATAAGGTTTCTTCTGAGGAGTCTGTTGAAGCTTGTGATCACTTCTGTCTCCATTTCTGGAGAATGGATTTGTCTTTGCTATCTTGGGCAATGTGTGAGTGATGTTTTGATAGAAATATGGGTAAAATTTATACCCCTTTAGTTAAATTATTTACTGCCGGAATTTTACTGATGTGATTCTCCCCTTTTCTTTGCCATCCCACCAAATCTTCTACAACACTTCCATACTGAGGTGGTGGAAACAAGGCATGCCTCATCCAACTTTTTCCTTTCCTCCTGTCCCACGATTTCGAGGTCACCACTCCCAAATACACACTCCAGGGGCTCTGAGTTGGAAAATCCTAGATGTCTGGAAACTGCCTTTTCAGAAAATTTCCCCACATAACTACTACAACTTTCTCTTCTTCAAGGTTGTGTCCTATGCAAAATTCTTGTACCCGACCAACGCTCTGGTTGTTCGCAAAGCCGATGGCTATGGTGCTGTTCCCTCGTGTCGAGCCACTGCTCCACGGAGTCTCCCTGGATCAAGATACAAACCCGTGACAGTAAAAACGATACCAGCAGGGACAGACATTGGTAAGGACAGGCGCCAGTTCTGTCATCACTTGTGCACACAGCAGAAAAGGCACAGATTTGTCTGAGACAATTGCAAGCAGTCAGTACGTTACTGGGATGGATGTGATGCAGCTGGAAGGAGACTGGTTTTAGCAGAGGCTAGTAAAGAAGGCTCATTAGTGAAGTCTAAATGATGAGTCTTAGGACTGAGACTTCCACACGTTCCTTACATCCTCCATATATCTGGCCTGGTTCTGATTATGCCATTCAAGGAGCATGAAGCTTTTCCGTGGAAAAAGTTTTATATTACTCACCAAGAAACATCTGATGTACATGGATCCAGGTGGTTCTCCTTGCCTTCTAGCACAGTGACAATGCATAAGCCAAAGAGTTTGTGCCAAGAATCCCTTCCCTTGTGTAAAAGATCAAACCTGACAGCTCTGCTGTCTGTTATGTCTTACTGGTACATTTATGAAATGCAAATGTGTGACTTTAGCTGCAGTTTTCCTCTACTATGAGATCTGCCAACACTTAGCGTTTGCTGCTTGAAAACTTTTTAAAAGAGGAAATGGGATTTAAAGCTCTTTATCTTGAGACCCAATGCACTTTCCTCATTCCTTCAGGAAGTGATGCTGGGGAAGCTGCAGAATATGATCCAAATCTTCTGGATGATCCTCAGTGGCCCTGTGGAAAACATAAACGTGTTCTCATCTTTGCCTCTTACATGGTGAGTGACTGGCACACCTGAACAGGGGAGTGAGTGAGTGCCTGGAAGATGCTCCTGTAAAGAACTTCCTTGAGGAAGAAAATCCCTCTAGGAAGAAAAAGGTCTGGCTTCCCTGATAAATGATTAGGAAAAATACAAACAGTTGAGTTGGTACAGCAAGCTTGTCAAGGGCCGACCTGACACGTATCTTCAGGTTGTCATTTGCTTCTTGTAAAGATTTGCTTACAAGTTTTTTAAGACTTTTTCTGTAGTTGGGATTCAGCATGTTCTATTACTTTAGAACCTTTCAAAAATGTTAAATTGTGAATTATAAAACTTGGGATTTAGTGTCTTTGGAAGACTTCTTTGGTTGTCAGTCCTGTTCACAAGACAAATGATAAATGTTGCCTCATGTGTTTCAGACTACAGTCATAGAATATGTGAAACCGTCAGACCTTAAAAAGGATATGAATGAAACCTTTAGAGAGAAGTTTCCTCATATCAAGTTGACACTGAGCAAAATTAGGAGGTAAGAAATAAGCATTGAATAATGAGAACATCTTCTACACTCGATGAGGCTGCTTTTATCTTCCACTTGTATGGAGCAAATACTAGATCTATTAATAGCATATATGATTAAATGTTAATCTGCTGTTGCCAGTTGAGCTGACTGTAGAATGACAGCCCTGTACAGGAATGATTAGGATGCTGAGAAGGGCTAGCAGTTGGTTTTCATAGTTCCACCTAAAATGGTTTTGTTTCACCAGCTGTGGTGTACTAACACTACCATCCAATTAACAGTGAAGCAGCGTTAGCTTTGAAACAAACACTTGTAACCTGATTGCTTGGCTGCAGTGCTGTCCCACTCCAACTGGGCTGGCTTTCTGGGCCCTCTGGCTATTTTTGCCTTTTAATTACCAGGCTCACCAATAACCATGGACTCTTAACAAGATTCTAGGATTCACAAGTGTTATATCTGGGGAATCTCAGTAAAGAAAAGCACTTTGTGAAGGCCACAGAGAATGTCTCATCTTCCAGTAAATGCATCTGGCCACTCCTCAGTGAGGTGCAGTGTTGCACCTTCAGAGAGCTGTAATCTTGCTGGTGTTTGTTGCAGGGTGATTAATGCAATCAGGGCCTGCTGAAATAGCAGCTTAAACACAACTCTGCTGAGTCACCAGATATAACAGCTCCAGGTGAAGGCTCCCTCGGGCAGTCTCTGTTCTGCCAGGGTCCTGCATACTGCTCTTTGTAGCTGTTTGGATTAATCTGTTCACACAGAGAGCTTGCAGTGTAGTGTGGCTGGCAGCCAGGAGAGGTACCATCCACCTTCAAGTCTGCCTTAATGTTGAGGTGGAGGGCTGGTTGTTGTGGGGAGTGTGTAAACCAGGCTGCCTTCCCCCTCACACCTGGCTCTTAGATGAGGTGTGTGGTAGACAGGTCTCTAGTCAGCAACTGCTGTGATCTGCACAGCTCTGATGGGGTTTTCTGTAGGTCAGAGTGGTTCAGTCTTGTGATATGAATCACATGCCAGTTTGGAAGCCAAGAAGAAATCATAGAGCAATAGCCTGTGTGTCAGTGAGGCAGCAAAGCCCTGGTTTATGGGCAGATGATGAGGAACTGTTCCACCACAGTGGGTGTTGTCAGCCAGGTTAAATCAATTTGTGCATCAGCACCAGCTTGCTGCCAGCTGCACTTCTCCACTCTAGGATAATACTTGTCATGGTTTTCCAGATAGGAGTCTTACCCATATGCTCCTTGGAGTTGCCATGCTGCAGTATTTCTAGAGCATTTCATAAAAGCTGTCATGTTGGGGGGGGGGGTGTCTTGTCTCCTGTTCCCAGTTTGAAGAGAGAGATGAGAAACTTGAGTGAAGAGTGCAGTCTGGAGCCTGTTACTGTCTCCATGGCTTATGTTTACTTTGAGAAGCTCGTCCTCCAAGGCAAACTCAACAAACAGAACCGCAAACTGTGTGCTGGTGCTTGTGTTCTGCTTGCAGCCAAGATCAGCAGCGATCTCAGGAAACACGAAGTTAAACACCTAATAGATGTAAGTACTATCAGACTTGTTTCAGGTGTTGTCAGGACCTTCTCTCTAGTTCATAGGTGAAGAAAAATGTTAAAGCCAAGATTTTCAGCAGTGCATGCTTGCATTTAAGACCAGCTCTTTCAGCCAATTTTATCTCTCATTAGGACCCTTGATTTATTTTTTTAATTCATTAAAACTGTCTGACTGGTGCAGGCTGATGTCTTACTGATCCTACAGTAAAGTTATTTTTGCACTTGCATATGTTTGCTTGGGAAGCAGTAACTGTTGTGTGGGTGTCACAGCTGAGCTGGTAAGCTGGTTTACTTGTCTGATCTCTGGCAACACATCTTGATTCTGTAGGTACAGCTCAGGCCGTGCATTGCTGACTCCTGTTTTATGCTGATTTAACAGTGCCTTGAAATCATCTGAATTAACTGATTCTTCCTCCCCCTCCTTTGTTCTGTTTTGTTACTATCATAGAAACTAGAAGAGAGATTCAGATTCAACAGAAGAGATCTCATCGGTTTCGAATTCACCGTCCTTGTAGCTTTGGAACTGGCTCTCTATCTTCCTGAAAACCAAGTTTTACCTCATTACAGGCGGCTCACGCAACAGTCTTAACCAAAGCTGCGTCCCAGTGGGTGGTGCTGGGGATCACATCCCTGGATGCTGCTGGTGGAGGTGCCTCTGGCCTCGCCGTGCACGTCCCACCACAGCTCCAGCTCCTTTGGAAGGCTGCAGGGTGGTGTTAAACTGTCGAGTGGTGTGTTATGGACACGGATGCCAAGCCTTGGGGGATGGTACGAGAAGAGTTAATGAACTTTTATTTTCTTTTGGACTTTTGAAGCACAAATATTCACCAGTCAGCTGTCATGGCTGCTTATTATTCCTTATTTATCTTTTCGGTTTTACTAAAACTGTTCTTCCCTATGAAGAATACTATGGTATTGGTTCTTTTTTTTTTTTTTTTTTTTTTAAGCCTTTATTGTATTCCTTGAAACTAAAGGAAGCATCACTTCCATTCCAGTGCGCCATAAAGTTCAGATGTTTCTAAGAACCTTCTCGCATTTTTACATTGATGAAATGCATACTTTATTTTTTTAAAGATGTGCCTAAAACTGGCTGGTCTGGTACCAGTGCTTTTTAAGTTAGTTCTGTTATTTAGTGAGGAATCCTGAATTTGTATAGCCATTTATTCTAGACCTGCATTGGCCTTGCATACAAAGAACAATTCCAGTATATCTGCACTAATGATACACAGGGCATCTGTTCTATGATTCTATAGATCTATAAGTATTGAGACTGAAATTGCTCCATTCCAATTTATTTGCTATTAATACCTGAAGGATATACATTTTACTTAAAAAGAAAAGATGGTTTGAAAATCTGTCATGAGGTACCACATGTTGAATGAGATAGCTGGGAAGTGATTGCCATCCTAATTCACTCTTCAGTGGAAGATGAGCACTCAACTAAGAGCAATTTGCTGTCAAATGTATCATTTAGGATTTTGATTTATTTCACTATTCTGTAGCCTGAAATAAGCACCTTTTTAGTACGACTGTATTATATATGGTCTTACATGCTCTGAGCAAATATGAAGTCAGTAGAGTTACTGCTGCCAAACGAAGCCAATGAAACCAAGCATGCTCGATATTTAAAATGCTACTTTTTTTACTCTGTTCTTCCAAGCGTTGCATCACTGTGATGGTCCTCATAAAACTGGCATTTCTTGCACATCTGAGCAGCCACTGACGATTGGTGCCCAGCAGCTCTCTAGTGCACACGCACAGGTTAAATAACTTCTCTGAACACTGGCTATTCCTTCGTTTATTTTCTAAATATCCAGGCTGGGAATGAATTCTGGATTGTACTTGGAACCTTCTGTGGTATTGGCTCTTGGGTTTATTTTCTGAAGCAATATTATAAGTAACTGTGTCCGTTTGCAAGGAACAAAACTGATACTCGGCTATTCCGACTGAGAAATTTGTAATTTAAGTTTGACTCCTAAATGAAACACCAGACCTTGTGCTGAGGTCCGGGACTTGCTATCTAATATGTAAAGTAATGTAAATTCCTGTTCCTTGTATTAAATGTTGGTCGTAGCCAAAAACAAAGCTGAATATTTGCTCTTCAGCCTTGTTTTGTCTGAAGCTACTTTGGCTTCATTAGAATTGCAGCAAACTTTCCTGGAGCCCCTTTCTCTTTGAGTAGGGCTCAAAGTGTATTTTTCATATATAATAGTTACAGTGACTATCAGATCTTTTGTAACTGTGTTCAGCTGTATGTAGCTTCGAATTATTTGTGTAAAATTTAATATGCTTGTGATTTCTCTAACACAGAAGGACTTTCCAGTCTCCATAGGTGAGATGGTAGCTAATAGCTTAGACAATAAGCTTGCCAGTTATTTTCCAAAAGGTTTAAAGATTTGCCTACTAGTTAAACTTTCTACTGAATATAACTGTGCTTGCATGCAGAAGTAGTGATTTTACTAAACATCTAGTGTTATAATGAACCTCCAAATTAGGGAACAGTGGTGGAGACAGCTGAGGTCGTCCAACACATCCTCAAGGCATTGTGGAGGGGACAGAGGTACAACTGGATGTCTCCAGAAAAGCTTGGATAGCATGAATGAAATGAAACAATATCTTTTCTCTGGGAACTTCTTTGTTTGGTGTACAAAGAGTTTTCTGTAACAAAATTAACTTTACTTTCTCACCATCTAAGGGGAAAAAATGCACTTTGGTTTGCAACACTTTGCAGGCTCTATTCAGTGGAAGTTTGTCTAGTTGAAGTGGCCATTTGGGCTGTAATTACACTCCCCAGAAACTGCGGTTTCACGTCATAAACCAGCAAGCTTTTGTTTTCTTCCAGGAGAACAAATTAGGATAAGGAGCATTAAATTACAGAATGCTGAAACTTGGCTTGGGCACACACTTGAGTTCAGAAGCTGTTGGGAGCACAGGCCAAAGATGACGCGGGGCGGTGAGTGCTGTGCCAGTCTCTGGCAGAGCCTGGGGTTGGGGTGATGCTGCCCAGAGCCATAGCCAGGGCCTTGCACATGGGGCACCTCGTGTGTCTGTGCAGAAACAGCCCTTCCGCAGAGATGCGCCAGCTCAGTGTGTTTGTGTGTTGGTTTTTCCCCTTTCTATCGCAGTCCTCTGTGGGAATCTCTCTCTTTTCACCTAAAAGCTGCCACCGTGTGGCAAAGGACTATATCAGTACGTTGTCTGTTCATGAACTCAGTGTGGGACCCAAAGTAAGACCCAGATCTGCCGGTTTACGTTTCACAGCCAAACTCCTCTGCTCTGAAGGGAAACAGGTTTACGCCCAGGGTGGGGGGGTCTGGTGCTGTGTGAAGGTGCTGCTGGGGTGGCTCAGCACGGAGAACTCTCTTGATAAGAGGCTGTACATTTTCCTGTAAACAGTACTACTCTGGTTTTGTCATACTCCATTATTTAAATGTCTGAGTTGTAGCCTGGTTTGTTGGGGTTTTTTTCCCTTTTCTTTCTGTGAAATTAAGATGCTGTGAAATAAAACCTGTTTTCGTACATGTTTTGTAACCAAATGTCTCGTTTTGGAATCGCAGAGTGGATGGTGTTGGAAGGGACCTCTGGAGATCATCCAGTCCAGCCCCCCTACCAAGGCAGGGTCACCTAGAGCAGGTGCCACAGGAACATGTCCAGGTGGGTTTGGAATGTCTCCAGAGAGGAGACTGACCTCCCTGGGCAGCTGTTCCAGGTTCTGCCACCCTCAATAGAAAGAAGTTCTTCCTCATGTAGTGATGGAGCATCTTGTATTTTAGTTTATGGCCATTGCTTCTCTTCCTGTCAGTGGGCACCTCTCAAAAGAGTGTGGCACCACCCTCAGAGGGAAGAATTTTTTCCCAGTACGAACCTAAATTTCCTCTCTTTCACTTTGTACCCATTAATTTTATACCTATTGCTCCTTGTCCTATCACTGCCATCCTCTTGACACCTGCCTCGGAGATATTTATATGCATTAAGGAGATCTCTCCATCTCCCCCAGACTAAGCAGGCCCAGCTCCCTCAGTCTCTCCTAAGAGAGATGCTCCAGTCCCTTAATCATCTTCGTGGCTCTGCTGGACCCTCTGGTAGCTCCCAGTGAGAGTTTTCCGTGAGGGTTCTGGGGTGNATTTTATACCTATTGCTCCTTGTCCTATCACTGCCATCCTCTTGACACCTGCCTCGGAGATATTTATATGCATTAAGGAGATCTCTCCATCTCCCCCAGACTAAGCAGGCCCAGCTCCCTCAGTCTCTCCTAAGAGAGATGCTCCAGTCCCTTAATCATCTTCGTGGCTCTGCTGGACCCTCTGGTAGCTCCCAGTGAGAGTTTTCCGTGAGGGTTCTGGGGTGGTCTGGCCACGGGATCATGGAATAGTCTGTGTTGGAAGGGCCCTCTGGAGGTCACCCAGCCAGTCCAGCCTGGAGCAGGTGCCCCAGGAATGCATCCAGGTGGGTTTGGGATGTCTCCTGATGGTCCCCTCAGGTAAGTGGTGCTGGGATGAAGACCCCCATTCCATGGTCCCCAAAGAGGGAGGGCACAGCCTGGGTGGTGCCGGGGGGGCCATGGTGGGACCCCCCGAGCCCTGAGGGTGAGATCCCCTCTCCACAATCCCACAGTGGCCAGCAGGGGCTGGGCATGATCCTTGTACCAGGCACTGCTGAGGCCACACCTCAGTGCTGGGCCCCTCGGCTCAGGGAGGACATTGAGGTGCTGGGGGCAGGCCCAGAGTGGGGCAAGGAGGCTGGTGAAGGGTCTGGAGCACAATTCCAGTGAGGAGAGGCCGGGGGAGCTGGGGGTGTCCAGCCTGGAGAGGAGGCGGCTCAGAGGTGACTTCACCACTCCCTACAACCCCTGATAGGAGCTGGAGACAGGCGGCTCGGTCTCTTCTCCCAGGCGAGCAGCAGGACAAGAGGGCAGGAGCTTCAGCTGCGCCAGGGGCGGTTCGGGTTGGACATCGGGAAGGAATTTTTCACGGAGAGGGCGATCAGGAATTGGATCAGGGAGGTGAGAGATTCTCCGTCTCTGGCGGACGGAGCGCACGGTGGTTGGAGTTGCCGGTCTCGCCCGTCTCTCCCAGCCCGCGTCATGATTCCAGAACTCCATCACTCCATCCTTCCATGACTCCATGATCCCGTGACGTCACGCGGCGGGCCGGAAGTGCCGCGCGCTCTCCCCCTGCGTGTTTCCGCTTCCGGCGCCTCCCGCCCTTTTCCGGCCCGGGCGCGCGCGAGGTGGGAGCGATGGCGGCGTCGCTCCGGGGCCTGAGGGCATGGGGGAGATTGGGGGGGACCGGGGGAGCTCTGGGGGGCATCAGGGGCGGCTCTGCGGCCTCCGGCTGCGCCCTTCTCCCCACACCTGAGGGAGCGGCCGCGCCGCGGGGCTGGGCTGGGTCTGAGGGAAAGAAGGGCCCTTCCCTCAGGGGGTGGTGGGCACCGAGGCTGAGGCTGCTCCGAGAGGGTCTCGCCGGGCTGTCTGTGCAGGGCCGGGGTGGGCCCTGTGGGTCCCTTCCAGCTCAGGGTGCCCCCTGATCCTTCCAGGTGTTTGTTGGTGCTTTGGTGCGTCAGCGGGACAGCCGGGCGAGATGCAGAACGACGCCGGGGAGTTCGTGGACCTTTATGTGCCTCGGAAATGGTGAGCGGGGACCGCGAGGGGGTGGGAATGAACCCAAGAGCTCTGCGAAGAGGCTTCTTGTGGCAGCGAATCTCTGGGGCGGGGAGGGGGGAATCCATTTTTAGCAGTTTGTGTATTTTTAAGTACCTTATGTAAAGTAAGTGAAGCAAAGGGTAAAGCTGAGAACGCTCTGCAAATTCTGTTCCAAAGCCACCAGTGACGGCAGGGAATCACAGGATGGGTTGAGTTGGAAAGGACCTTAAAAATCATCTCATTCCACCAGCCCAGGCTGCTTCAAGCACCGTCCAACCCGGCCTTGAACTCTCCCAGGGATGGGGCAGCCACAGCTTCTCTGGGCAACCTGTGCCAGGACCTGCCCACCCTCACAGGGAAGGATTCCTTCCTGAAATGGTTCACATCAGAAGCAAATTTATGTGTTTGTAGCACACAAGTGTTTCTGTGACTCTGCTGTAAGTCATGGTGGAGAACCTGTTAAATAATCACATCTCGATAGCACACCACGAGTATAATTTTGGTATTGTACTAAGTGAGCAGTGAGAAGCTTTTCCAAAGTGTGTGCGTGTTAAAAAATACTACAAATAAACTATATGCACTTTATTACATTTAAGTCAAACATTACCACCTGTGATTTCTGAGGGTTTGCAACCTGAGGGTCTTTGGCAGCTGTAATGGCTCCCAGTGAAAAAGGCAGAGAAGCTGCAATCCTATGAATTACCTTGATTGCTATATTTTTTGCATTTTAGAAAAGAAAATGGCATTCTGTGTTTTGAAGGCCTGTGCTGCTCCATGAAACTGGGCATATAAAAAATGAAGGATAGCTGGCAACTTAGCATGATGCCACCAAGTGAAAGTTTCCTTTAATTCTAGGTACTCAAAGTTTAAACTGTTTTAATTTGCCTGTAGACTTGGCTTTAGTAGCTTTTTTTGTCATTGTCACTGTCTGTTTCTGTTTGTTTAAATAGATGTTGTTTTATTCCTTAGCTCTGCTAGCAACCGAATCATTGGTGCCAAGGATCATGCTTCCATTCAGATAAACATTTCAGAGGTAAGTTTCTTAACAGAGACATGTGATGAGAGAGATTCACCTTTAAACTTCCGTTAGAATTTAAGGAATAAAACATCCCCAGTAATTCACTTAAGAAAGCTACCATTGACCTTGGCTTCTACAGGATCCTAGTTAATGCCTGTGGATTCTAGTTAATTTAAGCTACTTTTAGTGTGATTTGGGGTTTTTTTTGCCATTTGTTCATTGCTTTTCACCTTTCAGGAATTCTGTGGACACAATGTTCCTGTAGCTGATGAGCCATAGAGCTTGATTTAGTTCTAGAATGGGAGACCACAAGGCCGTGTTCTCATGGTTTTTTAAACATCTCAGTCTCTTCTGTTATCTGATTTTTAGAAATGCTCTGTTTGTGATTTCCTGTAAATGTTAAGGTAAATACTTTCCTTGTTCACCATATTTCATTTCTTCAGTGTTCCCTATTTCTTGTTTTCAAAGGATCAGAGATTAGCAGAACATGGAAACAAACCCGCTTGGTGTTACAGGGTTCACCACACTGTTTAATTTCATGATTTATTTTGTTTAGTCTTTTTTCCTGTCAAATTTCTCAGCAGCTGGAGAAAGTGAGACAATTTATGTCTCAACTTGAGTATTTTCCTAGCTATGTAACAAGTCTGTCCCCTTCCCACCTTCTGTTCAGTATTCCGTTATACTGAACTAAAAGAAATGAAAAAAATAGTAAAGGCAGGATCCACGAGTAAACTTTACACTGAACTTCTCTGTACAGAACTCAAATATTTTTATTGTTTTATCTACCACTTTTTATTGTGTGATCCACTAAATTTTGTAACTGCACTATGTAATTAGCTGTAAATTTGCTGTGCAAAGATAGTCTGTAGTTGCCTTTCTAACTTCAGTGTTCCCCTTGGGTTTTTGTAGTTTACTTGTTCAACACTGCAAGTGTTTTTCTGCAGTTTTTATCTTTGGGTGCTGTAAGAGCATAAAACTTTATAAGAATCTGTGTGCAGTAACTTGGCTGTAATTACAGGTTGACAAGGTGACAGGCAGAGTGAATGGACAGTTCAAGACTTACGCCATTTGCGGCCCAATCCGGAGGATGGTGAGTGCTTTTCTCACCTACAAAATTATTGTGCTTCCTTATATGTTGATTAGTAATTAATTAGGTGTATATTTGACCCTGAAAACGCAATGTGCTTTCAGATCATTCTCGAGCAAGAACTTTTGTGGGGATAATGGAAGACAAGAATAAGATGTTAACAAATTCATAGAATCCCAGAATGGTTGAGGATTGGAAGGGACCTTAAAGATCATTTAGTTTTAAGCCCTTGCACTAGACCAGGATGCTCAAGGGCTCCATCCAACCCGGCCTTGAACACTTACAGGGATGGGGCAGCCACAGCTTCTTAGGGCAACCTGTGCCAGGGCCTCAAATTAACTTGGAATAATCCGTTTTTTCTGGGTTCTTCTTTGTTTTTCTTAATACTTTGGTTTGTAGAATTATGTATGTTTATTTTTTTTTAATCCCTGAAGGATGCAAGTGATTTAAGAACGTACCAGGACACTAATACCTGGCTTGTATCTGTTGTTTACAATTATTGGAGAGGATACTGCAATTAATTTCCAATTGTTAAATGAAGCGTGAAGCTTCTTAGAGCTCATCGAAGTCCACTTACCCAAAAGTGTATCTTGTTTATGCAAATGTGTATTTGTCAAGTTAAAACTGTTTCTTACCCTTAAGGATGGCAAAGAATTAACAGTTTATTTTGAAAACACTAATCTGTGTATAAAATACAGGGATCTGTGGAAGGTGTTGTGCATTTCACTACCAGCATTAACTGCTGCAGCTGCCTCTCTTTTTCATGCCTGTCAGAATTGTTTGGACACTTCAGAATATTTTTATTTTATTTTTTAAAGGGTGAATCAGATGACTCCATTCTGCGCCTGGCAAAAAATGATGGAATTGTTTCCAAGTACGTATGTTTTTCTTATCCCCTAACTCTAGTAGGGGTAGCTTCCATACCCAAATCCAGCTTTTAGCATGACAATGTGTACATTGTATTTATAAAATGATTACGCAGTTGTTCAAATATATTTACTTGAGCTGTTAAAGCAAATTGGTTTGTAACAATGTTTATTCCATTTTCTTCTAGGAACTTCTAACTGAAGAAACTTCAGTCTGGAACATGTGATGTGAAATAAACAGTTCAGATCTATATTGTGCTGTGTCTTTTGTTCAAGTCATAAACATCAGTGGATTTATTATAGTTAGTCTTAAAATACTTATGTCTTAAAAATACACACATTCTGATTATGAGTTGTTAAAGTAAATCAGCTTGTAAAGCAATGCCAGAGTTGAAATTCAAGAATTTCCACTTCACTCTTTAGTTCACTATCATCTTTCTTTTCCAGATTTAATAAATTTTGCAGTTGTAGCACAAGTGCTTTTTTGACCTGTAATAGAACATTTCAGCTTGCTGCTTTTTCAGTGGAAAAACTAAGGGTGGTCTTCTCATTTTATTATCAAAGTTTAGTGGGTTTTCTGCTGATAGAGACTCACTATATTTGTTCTGCCATTGACACGTTCTTTAAATGAATTAAAACAAATTCAGGGAAGATTAACTTGGAATGTTTCTTGATGTGCTAATAGATTGTTTGCCGAGAGAGAGACTTGAAAGTTTTATCTTTTTTACTCTTATATGGGACCTCAGTGTTGAAAAGTGGGAAATAATTTAAGAAATAAATCTGAATATTTGCACATATTTTAATAAATTAACTTAAAGCCCTTTAATAGCTGGATAGACTTTCTACATGCTGTTGTGGGAGGGAGGAAACGAGCATATTGAATGGTTCTACATCTACTGACATTGCCTCCCTTATCTGTTTGTTCCCAGTCTCTGGTTCATTTCCATCACTTCATGCTTTTGAGCTAACAGAGAAGTTTTTATGATGTAGTTTGACAGAGTTGCTTCAAGATTTTACCTGTCATGCTGGAGGTGTTTCATTTTAATTTGAGCTGGTTGGTTATCAGATAATGAAAAGCTTCTGCAGTAGTTACTGTGAAATAACGATATTGTTTGTTGGCTCAGAGTGCACTGATCCTCAAACCACAAGCTTTGGAGAGCTGCTGAGAGGCATAAACGTCTGCTCCATCCAGTGTCTTAGACGTAAGGCCGGTTATCCTGCAGGGATGAATCATGGATGGACTGTCCAACCGGAGTCTTTAAAAAGATTTACAGTCACCCTGACCTTGTGGTACCACATACCAACACCTCTGAACTTGCTCCTGCTTAGTGTGCCAAAAATGTGCCAGAAATACAGAAATAGGTTGTTTCATGACCTGTGTTAATTTGATCAGCTCTTTACGTTGAGCTTTAGTGCACTTTATACTTCTGTGTTGTAAATAGTCAAAAAAATCAGTACCTCTGTTGGGAAAAGAGACTTCTAACTTACTTTGGCTATAATTCCACAAGGACTTGAAAGCATGATGCCTTTTCTAGTGGTACATCTCTCAGATTCTTGTTTTGTGGGAGGGATATGGAAAAGCTCTCCTTTCTTCCAGATGCTGCTGTTTGGTGGATTTTGTTTGCACACAGCAGGTTTATTTGTCAGTTTGTGCTTATCACTTAAATAAAATGTCAGATGCTGGTTTGGTTTTAAAATAAGGCATATGCCCTCTCAGAGTCCTCCCAAGTGATAGGGGCTGTTTGGTGATGCTTTCCTGTTTATGCTGTAAGCTGTCACCATGTAGAGCTGGTTACCATGTGGCTTATTTCTGACTTGTTTGTGAGTTGCTGTGGATGTGGCTGTGGGAAACAAGGCTCAGGCCTCCCTCGGGAGAGCCTGAAACGGGACTAAGGGGAATGAGGGAGCTACCCAGGTTGTAGCATCTTTCTCCTTACCTGTATCTTTTTTAATTCTCAGACATGTCACTGTGCAGCATATTTCTTAGGAAGATCCTGTTTTGCCACTACGGATGCCTATTGAATGTAAGCACAGAAAATCAGGCTCTGTTAATGTGTAGTTACAGTGTGGTGTGACGTTTTTTCAATTTGAAACAGTTTTTTCTTAAATCATGAAATAAATGCAGGTTTAGAGTGTAAGCCACTGTATAGATACAATGAAGTACATAACCTTTATTTCAGGGGCAATTTCAGCAGTCAGAACTCAGCAGGCTGTGAGCCCTTCTAGCATAGTCATAGCCTGAAACATCTTTGGCTGTGCATTCTCTTTTCCCACTGATAACACTTGAATTTACTAGTGCTCCTCTGAGTTGATAGTACTTTTAAAAGATAAACTCCTGGATGTTTTGAGTAGGGGAAACTCAGCTAAAAAGATCAAAAAAAAGGGCTTCATGTTGAATTCACATTAAATTTAATACAGAAAGGACATGAGAAATGTTTTAAATACTAAAATTGAGAAAAAAATGAACACACCTTATTTTTGAACTGTGTTCTTCTGACATCTAAGTTAACCATGAAAAATGCATTAAAAAAAAAGGAGGGGGTGGTGGAGTGGAGGATGACACTTGATTGTGATTCTCCTAGAAATAATTCATTTTTCCAGCAGATAAAGCTACGAAAACACTTTCTGGAAAGACAAATACGGTCTCCAAACTGGAGAGATTTCAGCTTGGCATATGTCCAATCCTTATTAGACTCCTTTGTACACAGTAAGAGGAGATAAATTTTAATTGAACTTGATGGTTTTTTCTTGATATATCTTAAATTAACTGCTTCTGCCTTGGCATTAGGTTAGAACTTTAAATAAAACCACTAACTGTTTACTGCTGATAAATGCCTGGTTTACCAAAGAGTTTAAATATTGTTGACTTTCTTCTAATCCCCTGAGACTCTGTTCATCCATGTGGATTTCAGTGGAATTCCTCCATAAGGCACAGTGAACTGACAGCTTAAAAGTTCAAGACAAACTTGAGGTCTCTCAGATGTCTTTTTATGCAGTACAACCCCATTAGCATACAGCTGTACCAAATTTACACTTCTCTTTTAAGAATAATGTTGTAATTTAAAATGTTCTGTGCTTTTTGATACTGATTGTTGCCATTTGGTTTTCAGAATTTAAAAAAAAAAAACAAAACAAAAAACAACTGAAACAAATTACTCTTTCATTAATATCTTGTCAAAATAAAAAATGTTATGGTGCCATATCCTAAAACAGTTCAGTTGGGAGTGGATTAGTGCTGTGCTAAAGGCTTCCTGAAGCTCACACTGTCGTCACCAGCAAGACAGCACATGAGTCTTGGAAGAATTTCTGCAGAATCCTAACAAGGGAGAACATGTGTCCCTTTAAAAATGCAATTTTCAGTGGCATTTTCTAGTATTGTGATGTAAAGTGTTCTTTGTTTTCCTGGAACAGGAATAGTTCGGATGTTCGAGGGCCATGAAAGGGAATGAACTGTACTCGTACTGTACAAGATGGACAGAGTTGCCCTTACATGGTGATACATTGGACCAAGTCATGAAATTCTTTGCTGTTACTTACGAGGACTTGGCAGTGGCATCCTAAAGACATCTGATTTAACTGGGGCTATTTTAGTATCTTTGGCCAAAATGTTGCTGCTCAGACAAGAGCCTGTCTACTCCTGAAAACACCTGACTTTTTTCATAGCTTGTAGGTGTTTCATAATACTGCTTTTTCTTTTAAGCCTTGACATTCTCCTAATGAACCAGACGGTGTTGAAAAGCTGCTTTAGTCGGTGTCAGCTGTGATCCTGTTGTGATCAGAGACCCGGGGTTGGGAGGTCACTGCTTCTGTAGCCCTGGGCACAGGGTCAGCAGCTTTGATAACAAGGTGCCAAACAGGCACAGCACTGCCAGGCTGGGAGAGGACAAGGGGCTTCCCTGGCATCATTCCTGCCTCGCTGCACAGAGTAGCACTGGGACTCAGGAGAGGGATGAAAAAGGCCAAGGGTGTCCTTTGCCTTCCTGTGTGTCCATCCGTTGCTGCCTGGCTCAGCCTCCTGAGGAGGTTTTCTGTCTCACTAGTGCTCCCTGCAGAAGGAAACCTGCGACAGCTGTGTGGGATGTAATTTATTTTCCTAAAGCACATGGTGATGCTGAGGCTGCTGAAAGCCTACCTAGAGGCCCGAGCTGATCTAGTTCCATTAGATTTGGCAGCAATTTTGTTTTTCAGTTGAATGTTGTGGAAAGCTAGCTGTTCCCACCTCCTGTTTTGTTCAATTGCTGTCGCTCCTAGTGAAACACCAAGATAAATACACCTCTGCTGCAAATATGACTTTGAACAGGTAAAGGGAGGGTTTGATTTTAGTTGATTCATTTATAGCTGTTTGCATTGAGGCATCTCAGGGGAGGCAGCTTCCCTGTATGTATGTTGGACTAATCAGCCATGGAAAAAACAGAGAAAACTAATTAGATGTTTTTTTCCTGCTGGGAAACACACTATTGTTTAATATCAGACAGGAGTTCTGCTTGGCTGAATCCTCAAGAGGAAAGGCAGGTACTGAGATTTTAAGAATTAAGAACAATTAATAAGGTCAATGTGGGAATTTTTTTAATGTATTATGATGAAAAAGGTATTATTTTAACATCTGTTCTCAGCTAGCTGATAGTAAAACTAATGTGGCCAGTCTGAACCAAACGTATTTTGCAGTGTACACACCTGAGCTTTAGTTTGTTAACAAATCCTGCTCTTTGGTTTCTTTCTGCAGGACTGGGACCGTGGAGAAGAGCAGGTACATGCCTGTTCTGCTGAGCATTGGGGCCCCTGGGTTTGGGGGTTGCTGTTTGCAGTCCTGCAGCTGACCAGTTGACCATGGTTGACCAGTGCCCACCCAGCCACTCCCCCTCCACAGCAGGACAAAAAATAGGGTGGAAAAGCATGTGGGTGACAGCAGGGAGATGACTTAGCAGTTACCACCATGGGCAAAACAGGAAAATCATTTTATTGCTTATTAAAACAGAGCTGGATGGTGAGAAGCCCCATCTGCCCCCTTTTCCCAGGCTCTGTTTCAGGGGGCACCCAGAGCTCCCCAGCCCCACTGGGGGTTACTGCAGGGATGGAAGTAAGTCACTTGTTTCATTTTGGTGAGCTGATTGTAAGCTGTGCACTGGGACACGCTACATACATCAAAGTTAAGGTGTTACTCACCTGGCAGTAAATGCAATAATCTTTTCTCTGTTTTCCCAGGGCACCAGGGGCCTGAGAAGCACCTGATCCATCCATCAGTGCATACCAAAATGCAGTGTACTGGCATCCTGATGTGAAATTACTCAGGCTGTCACCCTCTTAGAGCTGCAGTGTTTATCAGGTAAAAAGGTTAAACAAAACTGCTAAGATACCATGTGTTGTATTTCACAAAACAGCATTTTCATAAAGTGTTTAGCACAACTCTATACAGGTTGTTTAGCAGAATTCTATACAGGTTGTTTGGCACGATTCTATACAGGTTGCTCATTGAGCTGGGAAATGTGATAGTTCGTGCTCTAGGCAAAGTGTTTTAAATGTCTGAGGCTAAACAAAAATACCACTTCAAAATAAATTGGGTCGTGCACGGGGAGGTGGCAGAGATCGTTACTTGCTGCTTGTCCCTGCTTCATTCAGCTCTTTCCCCTACAAGGGCTAGAAAGGCTGGGGATTTAATTCTCCCTTTGACTAGCTTGAGGCTAAAAGGAAGGGATTTACATGCCTGATTTCTGTTCTGACCAATGGAGCCATGCTCACAGCAAACTCCTTCTGCATTCCTGGGAAAATGGGGTCATTTGTGCTGGATGGCTCAGCCAAGCATGGATCTGTGACTGCACAGCCCACATGCCAGCTGCGCCGAGGAAATAACAACCTTAAAAAGTTGACTCTGCAGTTAAGGTCCGTGTCTGCTGATGGGACACTTTTGCTGCTGTCTTGTGTCTGCTCGCAAGTGCCTGGAACCATCATCCCAGAGTTCAGTGCTTTAGCTGGAAATCTCAGGCTTGCAAGAGTTTCCAGGCAGGCTGACCAAAAACTGAGGATCTAAGACTGCCTGTACCCAAAAATAAGTAAATAAAAGGAAGCTAATCCCAGATGGTGCTGATTAAAACATGCACTACAAAGGCAGATTAAGGAAGCAGCTTTCAGGCTGCAAAGTATATTACCTGAGAGAAAGTTTGATCACTGTGCACAGAGCTCATATTTGTGGAAACCCAGCACATCTTGACAGCACTGCCTTTGGGGAGCCTGCATCCTCCTTCAGAAGATAACAGAGCCAAGCTTTGTGTCTTCTGATTACAGAGGGAATTAACATCTCGGCAGTCGCCTTCCTGGCAAGTGATCCAAGTGTGGCCACGTTGGGGATAAACCCCATTCAGGTTAAAGGGAGCCAATTTTATAAGATTTTTCTGACCTTCTCCCAGATGCTGCACTTTTCTAGGGAATGGGAAGCTTTGCAGGTGTGGGACAGGTGACAGTGTACCTGCCTAGCAGTGACACTGTGGCCAGCATTCACCTCTGATCTTGGTTGAATGGTTGATATCAGATCTGCTTTGATCTTAAGCCCCAGATGCAGACTTTTTGTTTTCCAAAATACATTATTTGTCACGTATCTCTGTGGGTTTTCTTTTTCAAGCTTTTTTGAGACTATCCTGACAAGAAGGTTGAGCCTTGCCTTAGCTGGAATAGTGCTGACTCACTGCCCTAAGTCACAATTCCCTAAAAACTTCAAATATCCAGGAAAAGTCTCATATGCATATATGTATAACAGCTTTCCACATGGTTATGTAAAAATCTCGAGCTGTCACTTCACCAGACACCTTGTGACTCACATCTGCTCAGCTCTCGTTGTTTTCAGCGCCTTTAAAAAGAAAGAGGGAGAAAAGTGCTGTTTGTTTCTGCAGAGCAGAGCTGCTCCTGGCGTGCTTCCCATGGAGTGTGTGCATCACAGGCGTTCCAAAAAATCAGAGCACTGGGACCAAGGCTCAGGAGACCCAGTTTCTACTTCTGACAGCGGTGTTTGCTTTGACCTGTCAACTGTTATGACCTGTCAACTGTTATGACCTGTGCTAGAATTTACCCATCTCTCAAATGAATGTGATTAAAAAAGTAGAAAGCTTTGAATCAATTTAAGGAGTGCTCAGAAAATGCAGTATGACGTGGCACAGTTCTTTAAATAACTTACAGAAGAAATACAAACTTTAAAGAAGATCCACAGTGAACTCACTAGAGTTGAGCCAGAGGCAGGTATCCTAATTTACTATTTTAACCCCTGGTTTTATCTGCTATTCAGCAGGGTAATTTTACAACACCGATTTTGTGGACATTCAAGTAAAATAGGGTAATTTTTCCCTTTTTGAATCCAGTACTGTTTATGGGGTTTGGACCCTTTGAGTATTTTTTCTTCCTTTAAGGAGTGGGTAATGAGGGGGAGGGTCCTATCAAAGCTGACTGGTGGAAGGAATTACTCTGATTTACAATGCTCTGCAGCTTGAGATAATGCCTCTGGTATTTGAAGATTCTGAAATGCAAAAAGCAGTGCTCATGGGGAACCTGCTCTTCATGTCACCCCTTTCTTGTATCAGTAGCTGGGACCCAGGAGTCACAAATAGCAAGGACTGGTCCTTGTCAACCCACTCCAAGCTGCAGCTGCCATGTCTGCTCCTACGGCTCTGGCCCAGTCTAAAGACTTCTTGGATCTCTAAGGTCAGTGGAGCCTTTAATGCAAATTCACAGGGTACCACTAGCCTTAGATTCCCATCTTCATGAATTTGCAAGAGACACCGGACACTCTCCAGAAGTGCTCAGAGCTGGGAACAGAACAAACCAAGTTAAATTCCAGCAAAGGGGGCGGTGACTGATCCCAGCTCCAGATAACAGTTGTTATCAGAGAAGCTCATAAATCCACCCAATTTAAACAGAGTGTCAGGCAGCATCCCCTGCTGTATTGTGTCGCCTCAAGGGCTCGACAGCTGCTTGTTCTAATCAACCACTTCCATTCTTTCAGGTTCCCAAAAGTCACTACTTCCTGGAAAATGTTTGTGGGAGTGCTAGTTCTGAATATCTGTATGGCCTTAGGGAGAAGGAGCAGAACATGTTGTTGTTCTAATAAACACCCCCACATTACTGTTTGGCTGTCACTTGGGTGGCTGGAAAAAGCACTAGCGATTAAAATAACATACATTGGCCAAACCAACATTCCAGAAGTATGGAGGTTGTTTAAATGTTGGGACATCCCCTGTTGGGATCTCATTTTCAAGTGTCTGGTGGAATATGAAGTTTTCATTAAGGCACAGTGTCAGTGTCTCCTCTGGGAATCGTAAGTAGACACCTAATAGCCCCATGCTTTGGGAAGAACAAGCACATGGATAACAGCACCTTCTGTGCATCACTGTCACCCTTCTGGTGTCATCACTGCCACTGCAGTGCCCCTGCATCTCAGCAGATGGGGATTACTTGAGGAGAAGACATAAGACATGGTAATCTATGTATCTTAACTCTAGTTTTGCCTCAAGCGTTTGTTCTGAGGTACTGTGGCCTCATAACAATGAGGCAGACCTTTGGGAGAAAATATACATACACTGTTTGGGGAAAAAACCTGTCAGTTTTATCATGGAAAACTATGGATTTGCTGTTAAAGAATGATGTAGTTGTGAGAAGATGAGCATCCCTGGCAAGGAGTTGGTCCCAAGTACAGTGTCAGGCTGACACTGATGTGCTCCAAGTGATTTCTCAACAACTCCTTCCTGCTACATGAAAAAAAAAATATTTGTATTGTGGTCAGCCATCCCTTTTAGGGATGTGCTGCAGCAATTATGAGGAGCAAGAGGGAGTCATGACCTTGCTATTATTCTAACAACTCAATTAGGGGAAAATCCATGGATTTATTTGAGTCATATTTTGTCTCTTCCAGCAAACAGTTTCCATTACATCAAGAAGAGCATAAGGGGATTTTGCCTCCACTTTTGTCATCACTTTTGAATGACCTTGCAGAACAAAGACTAGATGACAAAGTGACCTCATAAAATACTCTTTCAGGAACACTGCTGGGATGAATTGTCCAGAACAGGATACTGGGAGCAACCTATAAAACAAGATTCTGGACTCGCCCCACAAAGTGGAGAGAGACAGATATGGACCTGTGGGACTTGGTGTCAGTCAAGCAGATGCGTGAAACCCCCCTGGCAGCCTGCAGGTAAATGAGGGTGTGAAGGGGGGGAGATTCCTTCTTCTGACAGATGATAATGTTCAGCATTTTGGCAACCTTCACAAGAGTGTAACAGCCCTTCCCTGACTTCTGTGGTGAGGAAACTTTGGCCACAAAAGCTGTGTTCTACTGCATATCCAGGTAATTTCTAAATGGGTTGTCTGTGCCTAAGCACAACAGTGTCTGGACGCTGAGACCCAGTGCTGTGACAGCTCTGGCACCAGCAGTGACACAGAGCAACGTGGGATTCCCGAGGAACTGCCCAGGGCAGCAGCATTTAGGGAAAGAAATCAATAAAGTGAGGTAATAGTGACACAATCACCACTTTTTTCCCTTTACCGTTGTAAAAAGTAACTGAAAGAAAGGAGCAGATGAAAATGTTTGTTTAGTGAAAGGTGACTACAGGCCGGGCAGCAACTCTTCTTACTGTCCTGAAAGGAGCTGCTCACCTCATGCTGAGCCTGTGAGTTTGGGTGTCTTCCTGCACTGGTTAGAAATGTGTTGCACGAGGTGCATGAGATGTTTCACAGCAGGGTCCAGCCCTCTCTCATGGCCAAGCAGACAGGGCAGATGGACCCCAAGAGGAAACAGGAGGTGAGGTGTGAAGAGAGGCAGAGTGGCCTGGTAGTTAAAGAGCAGAGAACTGTGGGACTGGGGCTGATGCCAGCGGAACAGGAGATGTCTGAGCATCTGGGGCGGGTGTGGTGGTTTAAATGTTAGGCTTTGGTGAGGTTTGTTGTTCTTTAGGCCTTCCTTAACAACTGGGGTCAAAAACTGAGGCAGTGTTCCACCCTTTTTCCCTCACGTAATCGGGTGCATATGAGGTGGGTGACGGGGGGAGTTTCTCTCCCTTGGGCCCAGCGTCCCCCCCTCACAGCCCTGGGGCAGCAGCTCTCAGTGTTCGGGCCTCGCTGATCTCTGTGGGCTGAGGCCTGAGCCGAGGGCTCTGCCCGAGTCGTGTCAGAGGGGAGAGATTTGCTGTTCTTGNAGCTACCTTTTTTTCCCCCCCTTTCTCCATTTTTTTTTGGTGTGGGGGAAAGGCTGTCCCGGGCTGCTGAGGGTTTGTCTGGGAGCCAACCCAAACTTTTACAGTGGGTCTGCTTGTAAGGAGGGATAAAGCAGGATGACAGCAGGAGCCATGGACACATTCAGGCAGGAGCAGTGGGTGAGAAAGGAGTGAGCAGCTGGCAAGACTGAGAGGGTGCTCAGTGGTCATGGCTTGGGAGAAATTTCAAGGAAAGCCGCACTGAGATCTGGAGGGAGGCACTGCTGCCTGCTGGGAGAGATGGGGAAGGGAGAGGGTTTGGGTATTTATATGCTCTGAGGGGCCCAGACATTCAGATCCCTGTGCAAGCACTGCACTGCCTTGTGCTCTCTGTGAATGCATGGGCAGCTGGATGTGTCCTTTCTAAGCAGCAGCACCGTGTTCATCTGCACTGTCTGGAACTGGTTAATCTTGAAAAGAAGTAGTACTTCCCTGTTTGTTCCTTGGAAATGACCTGAGCAGCAACAGCATAATCACTTGCACTGAACATGTGGCTGGAATGTTTTTGATGAAGTCCAAGACACAGGACAGCTTCCTACACGCTGCCTCCAGGGCAGACCTGACCGTCTGACTCCCATTGTAGTGACATTTCAGAAGCAATTTTATTTGTTCCGGTCGGCTTTAATTGAACATCTGGGTTAATGACAGGGAGATTCCCAAGGTTGGCATAAGAGTGGGGAAGGAAAAGGAGTCATTTTGGAGTTCTTCCTTAATCCCAGCTCCTTTGTTAGAAATGTTGGTGTTATTTAATTGAGTGTTAAATCCCAGTCACATGAGCACCCTCGAGTGTAATCTCCTGTGATAAATTACCCAGTACTCATGTCAGACACACATTCTGGTCTCCAGCCTGTGCAAGACTGAGTGCCCTGTGATTACAGCTGACTTTTGGAAAGGGAACAGATCTTATTTCAGTTTAAATTGATTAAAAAAGACAATTGACTCCAGATTTGGATAAAGACACTGTTCTCTAATCTGCTCGAGGTCTTGGTAGATGTAGTTATTTTTTCCATTCTTTTCAGAAAATGCTAACAGGGTCTAGGTCTTATCAGACAAAGGCAGACAGCCCTTAGGGGGAGCTGACTATTGTGCAAGGACTCCATCTCACAGGTGGGACAGAAGGAAGGGGAAGGGCTTGGTTAGGGTTAGGTGGGAGCTTGTTATCTGTTAGAAACAGACTCACACAGTCAGATCTCTAGGATCAGGAAAGAGAACTTGACGGTGGAAATGGAAACTAGATATGAAGAAGGAACTGAGCAGATAAGAGGCGGATGGGAAGGAAAACCTATAAGTCTTCAAGAAAACCTTTCTTGTCATGCAGTCCTCTAATATGCCTGCCTTTTATTCTGGTCTTTCTCCCCCATCAGAGATTTCACCCTGTGTTTTGGGGTCTCTGAGAGCAACCAGGGGCAGAGCAAGGTTCTGGAATCCCTGGGGGGCACAGATGCTTGGGGTGAGCATGCAGGTGACAGTAAGTGGCTTCTGGGATGCTCCTGACTCCACTGGCACTGCATTCCCCAAACCTTGGGAATTAGGAAGGTGGCAGCATCTTTGAGCTGTGCACCAGAAAGCTCTCTGCTCTCAGACCTCCACACTTGGATGAGGGGCCTCAGATGCAGGATTTCATCTCACTGTGAAGCCACTTACATTTATACCCAGCTGAGGGGGCAGGTTTAGCTTTGCTCAGTCCATCTCCATTTAGAGATTCCTCACCTGATGTTTCCTTAACTCTCAGGGCAGCAGCAAAACAGCTCAGGGCTCCGAGCCTGCCTCTGGGAAGGTGGTGGGGTGCACCAGCCTTGGGAGCAAAGCCAAGACACCAAGGATCTGCAGCAGGAAGGAAGCAGATGGAGCATGGACACATCCAGGTAGGACAAGAGGGCTGGTCCAAACTGGCTGCACCTGTGTGCCTGATGCAGGCAGCTGCTTCTGGCAGAGGCATAGTCTGGAGTGACTGGTCCTGCTGTCAGGCATCTGTCTCCCTTCTGGTATGCAAAGCTTGTGCTGAGACCAGCTCCTTGTGGGCTGCTTTCCCTGTGATGTTAAAGCCATGGCACTAGGGGAAATGGCAGTGTGTCTTGTGGTGGGCTCAGGACACACAGCCTGGCTGAGTCACTGGGCTGTGATGCCTGTTCCAGGCGTGCCTCCAGCCCAGCAGCAGCTGTGACAGCACCCCTTGTCCCAGCACACACACGGCACGTCCCCTGGCATGGCCCTGCTGATAACAGCCTGTTCCCCCAGCCCATCACAGGCACATCACAGCCATCTCATTTTATCCGAACACAACTTCCCACCCTGGCCCTGAATCATCACCAGGCTGATATCAGTGCCTTCGTGTCAGTATCAGAGGAATGCCTGATAATATCCCTTTTTCTCCTCAGTTTTTCCCAGCTCCCTTTGAATCGAAAATAATTTGTACTTCCTTATGACCCCAAAGGCACTACTAAACAAATGTATCAAAATGAAAGTAAGCACTTTAATCAGTAAAACGCATAAGTTCTTTTTTTTTTTTTTATTAATAAAAAGGCTCTGCAGGGAGAGAGATGAGAAAAGAAGAGCAAATAAAAAGAAATGCTCTGTATGTTCTGGCTGGGAGCCAAAGGCCCTCTGGGCCAGGTTTGGATAAAATAGGACTTAATTTCTGGTGTGAGAAACCGCTAGAGTGAATCTGTAGCAAACAAAGGCCAATTCACAAAGGGACATAGGCCTGGGCTGGAGGAGGAAAGGGCAGACTGCCAGTTCTGCCAGCTCCCGTGATTTTACCATGTCTTGCAATATCAGATGTTTTACTTGCAGCTTCCTTTTCCACTTGCATTTTTTTTAAAAAACTACATTTCTGCTCATGAATGCTGTAGAGAAAAGCATAAGGTACCCTCCAAAGACAGCCCAGAAAGCAAAACGAAGATGATAAAAAACCACTAGAGTTCATTAACTTAATGAAAATTAAATTGAGATTCTTAAACAAGACTCAGGGAGAGGAGGGGTTTTTTTTTCATGTTTGGGCTGGGCAGTGTGAAATAGTTTCTTGGACCATGAACAACTGTTTACATTTGAAAAGAAATGCTGTGTCAGCAGTGCTGGTGGGCTCATCGCTCAGTGACAGCATTATCTGCCTGGAGAGCTTCCAGTACCCATGTGAGATCCCCCAGACCTCCCCGGGCTCAGCAGTGCCCTTTTCCAGACCACCACAACTTCTCCTCTGCACATCACGGAGGTCAGAGAGATGATAAAGCCAACTATGGTAACCGGGTAGCCCAAACCTACCAAGGGAATTCTCTTCATAATGGGAATCTTGCCCGATTCTTAAAAGTCCATTTTTTCCCTTGGGAGCAAAGCAGAGACCGTGTACCCAGAGCAGTGGCACTGCCATCACACCCACAGTACGGGTGGTACCCACGGGAATGAGTCGCGCTCTCGTTCCCTGATTCTTTCCAATAAACAGAGCAGAGAGAATGGCTTGCTCTGAAAATCTAAAGCTTTCCTATTAGCTGCACGCTGTGCTTAATACCCTTGATAATTAAACAGTTGGCCAGTAGAATATACTTATTTTTTTCTCTAATTGCACACATCCAGGCAGCGTGTTTGGGAGTCTGCTCTCAAACAGCTCGGCATTTGCTGCAGCTACAGAAACCAGTGGCACTACGTACAGTGATGACAGCTTTGGAGGCCCTCTCCAGAAGGCTGTTGGGGATACAGGATTGCTTCCCCAGGGGGTCATCCCTGTATTTTCCCATGATATTATCTGATTTTGGAGGCCAGTTGTGGATGCAGGAATTCTGCCCACGCACATTTCTTCTGGCTGCTGTAGGTCCTGGGATGACAGTAGGTCGGCCCACACAGGGCAGCCTGTGGCCATTTACCAGCCCACGCCAACATAAGCTCAGTCCTAATTTTTTTACTTTGAAAACACCATTATGGGAGCATAGGAAACACAACTTTTGTGTCATCATGTCCACTCTGGGTTTACCTCAGGCCACCATGACTTGGGCTTTCCCCAAACCATTTGTGATTGAACACAAGCAGTGTGGGGCGCATCTGTGGAGTGGTTTTGGCTGGTTTGAGGTTCAGTCCCGAAGGAGGCACTTCTAGAAACTGTTGTTTGAACTGTTGCCACTTTAGCAGACCAAATAATTCAGTTTTCAAGAAGATATTGAGCTAAGGAGCTGAGATGTCATGATGTAGTTAGTTTGGAGTAGTATGATGAAGTTTACATCAAACCCCGCTGTTTGTTACTGAAGGATTTAAGCCCCATTCCAAAAGCAGGGACACCATAAGTGCATTGGGAAGGTGAGGGATGAAACAGCACTGCAGTTTGCATGACAGCTTGTGGCAGAAATCCAAACTGCTCCATCCCCTCTGTGCTGGGGTGGTGCTGCCAGGCACACACAGGTACACACTTCTATACGCCCAGGGCACCAGCTCCAGTGACAGCCACTCTTGTAGCACTAGTGACAGATGTGTTACCTTTCAATACAAGTGTACTGGGAGTGATGCAGGTTTTCCACTGTGGTACACAGGCTCAATGTGACTAATGGAAGGGAAACAAGGAGTGTTTGACCCCCGTTAGTGTCATAATTTCAAGTGATGCCCACCCTTTCCCCATTTTACAGCCGCAGGGCTCTGACAAAGAGGGCTGTGTTCTTGGTGTGTATGATTAACTAAATCCTCTGTTAGATGTAACAGGCTGAATGGGGAGCTGAGGACGCTGTTTGCAAAGATGAAGGATGTGCAACTGTACTGGCAGTGCCTCGGCAGGAGTGGGTTTGGAAGGGAGAGAGAGGCTGGCTCTTGTTTTCATCTTGTTTGTAGCTGTGGTACTTACAGTACATGAAATTTGAAAAATCCCTTTGTTTGGCCACCCTCAGGCTTCCCACATGGAAAAAGGGCGTGTGGGGATGGGAGTGCCCACGCTGTGAACAGAGTGTGCTCTCTGCTGCTCGCACTGCCCAGGCTGTTCCAGGCAATGGGCAGGGAAGGAGAGGGCATTCACCCACGCAATGGGAATTGCTTGGTCAGCACCTTATGCTTGGTTACCACCATCACGAAGGGGAGTCTCTGCAGGTCACCCATCAGGGAAGCTCCCCAGGGATGGGGTTCTCCTGTACTAAACCTCTTCTCTTCCCTACCTCCACCCCAGTGTTTCCCACTGTTCAGATACAGACGTGCTCAGACACTTTTTTTCCTACTGTTTCCACTTGCTTCTGTTCTGTTGAACCAAGATCACATTTATCAAAATATTACAAGGGTCAGCTGCTTGCAGCATAAAGAGTTACAGAGAATTCCCCAAGATTTTGCATGTTAATTCATTTCAGTATCACCTGTCTCCTTTGCTCATCATCTAACATTGTTTTTATTACTCATAAATTTTCAAATGGAGTAAAGAAGTCTGGGCAGCTCAGTTTGACTGCAAAGATTGACAGGAACAACACTTATGTTGTCACATTCCAGCATAAGCATACCTTTCACTTCAGATACTGGGATAAAAATGATACATTATGATGGTGTTGCAGGTTTAGTTTCACCTACAGCATCTGTGCATTATATGGCAGCAGCCACTAGAAATGACTGATGCCAGAACCAGACAGAGCCCGTGCTCTTAATTGTAGGGGCCATTTGCTCTGCTGATGACAGACAGTGTCTGCCTGTGTACACTGACTTTACCCGCTCGTGTGTTTCTGGTTTTGCTGCAGTATTTGGTATGGAGGCAAGTGAGAATATCCCTTTTGTGCCACCTGGGGTGGGTTTTTTTCCCCCAAAAGTGTTCTAAAAGATCACCTTGTACTCAGACAAGTATGATGCCTTTGAACTGATTGGAGAGATGCCCAGAGGAATCCATGCCTGCTTCAGGAGCTGGTATAGGGGACACAATTCAGAAATATTATAGTCCAGAAACTTCTCCAGCTTGTGGTGGTGTGGCTGAGATTGCTGCCCATGGCACAGCCCCTTCCAAGCATGTTTGCTCAAGGGAGAAGCAAGTGTGGAGGCAACCATGATACAACAGCCCTTGCACTTTATTGCCCGAATATGAGTCCTGTGCATGTAGAAGTAGCTCAGCACGTCCAAGTGCGGTGTTTATTAATACACAGGGCATCATTTTAATGGGTTTATGTTGCTGTAAATATTCAGCACGAGTTAGGGTAGCCATGGGGTTGGGACAAGTGTGAGATCCATACTAGACACCTTCTGAAGGCGTCATTAGGGCAGCATATTTTGCCTTTTTTTTTTTTTTCCTCTTTGCAAATATCTGTGTGTCTATGTATGCACATGGTGAGTTTCCTTTGAAATGAGTCTTCACCTGTTTGCTAATTGCTGCAACGCAAAGCCCTGCTGCATTTGGCATCTGTTTTCCTATGAACACCTTCATTTGCGGATAGTGCTTTAGTAATCCCAACAAAGCCATCCTGGCAGCTCTGACTGATTGTCTCCATTCATAAAACTGAATCTTAATACCTAATCCTCACCACTGCTGCCAGCCAGGCAGTTTCATTGTTAAAAAGATTAAACTATTATCCCATGCAAAGGCCAACCTCGAATTTTTAAATGTTAGGCTAGAGTCTTCTGATGATGGAAAATGCCAGGATGCATGGGATACTGTATTCTCTGGAGTTTCATGGCCAATATGTTTAAAACTGTGAAATGTAAGTTACTGCCTCATTCATTACTCCTGTAGGTGAATTAGTGTCCCTTCCCCCAACCCAAACTCAGCTGGTTTGTAATTCAGAAATGAAAGTGAAGCGTCTTTTGTTTTGCTTTTAATTTTGTTTTCATTCCGTTTGAGTCACAGGCTAAAATTATAGTTGATTTTGGACTATTTACAGCACAAGGATTTTAATAGCAGGCGCTCACTGAAAACTCAAAGAACAGTCCCCAGACATGGAGAAGTTAAACTCTTTGCTACTGGGTCTTGTACTAATACCAGCTTTTTCCCATGGATTAGCATCAGACAGACATGATCTAACCGAGGTGTGTTTTGAGTCAGATTCCTGCTCCCTCAGAAGGGCAGACTACTTGGCTGACATATTTGGGTGGATTTCATGAAAAGCCATTTGTACCACACTGGGGTTCCAAGCACCTTTGGGTTTTATTGAGTCTGCTTTGAAAGGCACTGATTACACCCCAACACGGGTTTTAAATTAAGCCATTTTGGCTGCCGGGAATCTAATGTGGAACAGGTTTAAGTGGCTTGAGTTACAATCAAAGACCCCCATGAGATTGCGTTTGGCCAGCTGAACACTTGCTAAAGGATGACTCATTTAATCTTTGTCAGCATGGTAGATGGTGCATGTTAAACCGCACCAGTGGATGGATGGAACAGAAAAGCTTTGTCTGGGCAGCCCCTGGCGTGGGGCAGTGCTGTGAGCCCCAACGAGGCTCATAGGGTGGGTGTAGATGCCTCTCCTTGCGTGTGAGTGGAGGCAGCAGAGGCTGAATCCACGGGGGTGGGCCGTGGGGGTGGCACACGGGGCCAGCGCGTCCGTTCACGGCACTTGCTGGAACTGCTGAGCTGTTCCATGCAAGACCTGGAAAGTCAGCACAGTCTGGAGAAGGTGATTAAACAAAGATGCGGGGCCTAAGGAAATGCCCTGGTTAGCTGAGATTTATGAGCCATGGTTGGATATGTCACTTGAAACTGCCAAAACAGAGGGGGATGGTGCCTGGTCCTTCTGGATGCCGTGGAGAGCTGCGGGCTCTTCCTTCCCATCTATTTCATGTCTGTGCTACAATACAGCTTCTGAGTGATGCCTGTAGCTTCAGGTGCTGGGCTTTTCCTTGGTGTTTCTTGCCCTGGCTTTTTTCCCATTAGTGAAAAAGAATTCTGCAGTCTCACTGATTTCTTATCCTCAATTTAAAAAGATTAATGTTTTCTGGGTGGACCTGGGTTTTTTTGTTAATTTTTTACTGAGCAGGGGAGCTGAGTGTGATGGAGCAGCAGTATGGGCTGAAGGACAGATCTTTAGGTTTGATCCATAGTTGTTGGTGTGGCTGGGGAGTCTCCTGCTGACAGTGTGCCTCTAGCTCATAGCGGAAGGGTTATGTTTTCATAAAGCAGCATCTCTCTTCTTTGCCTGAAGACAGAGGATGATGAGTTAATGGCTTGTGCTTTGGTGATTTCTGCTCCCACCTGTTCTGGAAATGAACGGTAATCCCCAGCCTGCAGCTCCTGAGGCTTCTCTTCAGAGCTAAAACGAGCCAGTGTCCAAGCTGGGAAGAAGATAAAGCAGACATGCATTACCAACAGTGCTCTGAAGAACCAGGAGAGTGGTGAGTGTCTTCTTCTCGAGGAGGGGATCTTCTGGTACATTTTGTCTTGAAAACAGTTTCTTTGGGGGCGGGGGNGAAATGGCAGTCAGGCAGGCAGGGGAATGATTTCAGAGGAGAAAAATGCTCATGAACCTCCCCGCTCCTCCCAGGCAAAGAAGCTGCCAGCCTTCGTGTGGCATGTCATTTGTCAAGCTGTCACCCTGGGGCCCGTGGGTTCACCAGGAGGGAGCGTGGGGCACACCTGTAACCTTTGCCTCCAGAGCTGTCTGCGATTGTCCCCGAGGCTTGTTTCTGACTGCAAAGGCAGCAGTGGGCTGTGGGTCTTCATCCCTGCAGGGGTGGGAGCAGGGACTGTGCTGAGTGCCCTGGAAAGCCTCAGCTCCTCCATTGCAGGGAGGTGTTGTAGCTGAAGGCACACTCTCCCCTCACAGCCAGCAGCAGCACAGCTCATCTCTGCCCCTGTCACTGCAACCCAAACCCACAGAAGGTCCATTTTTTGGGAGGGATCTCTAGTGCTGGATTTGCTCGTGCTGAGGGTGGTTAAGAGCTGCTTCAGAAGATTGCTGGTCACCTTCCTGGGATGTAGAGCCCCTTCCAGACCTGCAAGCAGACAGCTCCTGCCCACAGGTTGGGGCTGTTGGCTTCTCTGTTGAAGTAACTCTTCCTCTCCGCATCAAAGACCTGGGCGTGCATGTTCAGATTTTCTATTTAGTGCCAGTTGCCAGATGCTATAGTTGCTCAGTCTGTGTGGCTTATCTCGCAGCAAAGCACACAAGAAGAGCCAAATGGCCATTCCCAACTGCACGCAGGCAGGACAGCTGCTGGCTTTGTGCCTGCTGAGGATGTGAGCTGCAATATGCCAGCAGAGACAATAGCCAGGCAGGAGATGCAAAACACACCAGGTGGGAAAAATGAGTGGGTGTCAGCTTTTTCTGAAGCAACATACAGGTATCTGTATAGAGGGAGTGGTCTTAAAACCAGGGTAAAGGTCTATCAGGGCAGTAAGCCCCACTCTTTGTGGCTATTGTATAATTTATATGGCACTTTAAAGGTATTGGGCTCTCTGTAAGAAAACACTGGGGGGAAATCCCCTCCCCGGGAAGTCTGCACTGTGACCTTACAAGCTGTAAATCCCCCAACTCTCCCTTTCTGCTGGAACCTGGAACCCCCTTCTACTCCAAAAAGTCTCCTGAGGTCTCTTTTCCTTCCCTTCATCAGTTGCTTTGTTCTTATTACATGTGAGTTTATGGATTAAAGCAGACACTTCTTCCTGGTATGTAAGAAGATGCTGTTGTGCATCAGGGAATCAATTTCATTTCTTAGCCACTGAATGTTTACAAATACTTTGGTTTTTTTTAAGGTCTTATTCCTCCTTTTGTTGGTGTGTTGTTTTCTTTGTTGATATTTGGTTTTTTAAATCTTTTCCTTTTAACCTCTCAGATCCAAGGGGAAGTGGAATTTGCGTGGCTGAAGTATTTCTGGTATCAGGGCTGTAGCGTTTGCTGGAGATCAAAGGAACCTTTTCAAACATCATCATTAGCATTAAGAGGTGGCAGCAGCATCTCAAATAACCAACCTTTTCATCCAAGGAATGGTTGATTGAGACACACTAAATCCAGCGGCACAGGCTGGACTTCAGCTGCTTTCTGGTCAGTTTGGGCACTGCAGCTCTTCTCCCGTAGCTGAGCTTTGGCCACACTGAGCCCCCAGGGGATGATCTGACCTTTAGTATGAATTTAGATCGGTGCTGTGACTCTCTAAATTATGACTGCCAGAGGCCTCGGGGTCACAGCGCTCTGTCGTCAGAGCACTCCCAGCTCCCAGCACACTCCTGGCAGTGTGGGAGAGGGACATAATTATTCATAGTGATTAAAAAAAAACCCAAATACCTGGATGTAAACTGGGTGTAAAAATGGCAATCTGCTGGGGCGTGTGCTTGTTGTGACTGCTGTGTGTTTAGAGATGCTTCTGCTGATATAAACAGCACCACCTAAATTATGGGTGTAGGACAGCAAATTAGCTTTGCACATGTGCCAGATGATGTTTCTGCCACCTTATAAATGGTTAAAGGAGAAGAACTGCTATCTTTCCTTAGATAAACAGGGTCTCTGTGTGAATAGCTTGCAGCGCCCAGTCATAATCCCCTTCTGATCTCTTGTTTTAAAAATGATAGATGGAATGTAAACGCCATAAAGATTAGTAATCACCAAAAGAGTAGGAAAAAATATTGGGAAGAGTTGTAAGGTTTTTCTGCATTCCTAAAGAATTCTGCAGGGATTCCTTTTCCCTGGTGAAGCTTGTGCTTGGAGGAGCTCCTTTTCTTACAAACTTGCTGTCTGGAGACAGTGGACATGTTTGTGAAGGATTTTCAAGTAGTTCTAAAGAACTCTGGCATGGGTTCATTGTAACATCGTGCCTTAATTTCTGCCGTTGTGAAGCAGGGCAACAGGATGTATGCAGTTGTCAAAGAATTTGGGAATTTAGTGCTGGCTCAGATGGTGCTGTGGTGTTCCAGGGAAGGAGTTCACACTGCGAAGCATCATTGCTGTATGGCACAAGAGCAACCCTCTGTCATTCTGTACATTTCAGTTTATTCACGCAGGATCCTTTTTCCCTAATCTTTTGGATGCAGAGCAGCACTTCTGAGCACACCCATTGATCTTGAGTGTCTGGTGCAGCATGTCTGATTTGCAGAAGTTCACAGTTTACCTTAAAAAGTAAGTGTACACGTTTTTACAGTGCACTAATGTGGATTGTAAGTCACAGCTCTCTCCAAAAAATCTCTCAAACTAGGTCCTTTAGTACACCTTGTGAAATAGTCTGGAGTTAAGAAGTGTGAAGGTGGATCTTCCCAAAAATTGCATACTTGGGAACCGGGTTATGACAGCTGCAGACTTTCCAGCCCACTGTGCATATGGGGGATTTTCTGGGTTTGAAATTAGTTTTTGCTAAATAGTAACAGCAAGGTAATTTGGAGGAGGGGGAAATGCATTCAGATTAGTCTTTACCCACACCTGCTGGTCTTGAGATCCATCTGTAATAGTGTATTCAGAGGTTCATGATAGATTGGAGTAGGTTAATAATTGATTGCTACTGCACAGGAGTGGTGAAACAGAAGAGCTGAGCCCCTGCTGGCTCCTGCACCCTGGATGTACAACCAGTGAGCTCTATGGGGGTCCTGGGTGGATCACGAGCAACAGGTCACCAAGGTTGTCATTTCACAGGGCTCTGCCTTGGGGGGGTTCGGGATGGTCTCACAGGAGAGATGTCCCATTGGATTGGATGGGATGGGGTGGGGGAATCAGTGGGTCAAGGAAGATGTGCTGGAAACAAACCCGTCAGGCACCTGTGGTGTGGTGATACCACCAGTGCAGAAGCCACACGGAGGGATTTGGGGGAAATGAGGAGGTTGTTTCACTTACAGTTCGTCAGGGTTTTCCCACATACCTCCCACCCTCTGCAGGGCCTTTGGACGGTGTTCAGAGCAGCTGTGTCAGGTTGAACAGCTCCAGGGACAAAGCTGGGGCTTTCATTTAGTAGGAAGGTGTTTGTGGTATGTTGCCAAGATGGTGTTTTATTGCAAATTATCAATGTAAGCTGCATCAGAGACCACCCAGCTCTTTCCCTGAGAACAGGGCTCAGCTTCGAAACTCCTGTCAGGAGATCCTGTTGCCATCTTGTCCCTGCAGTGGAACAAGCTGCCTGTCCTCTGCTCATGCCATGTGCTATTAGGTGAGAGTTTTTTCTGTTGTCCCGTGGCAGTGTTTGACTTCAATGTGTAGCATCTCCTCTGCTGTGTCTGCAGTGCTATTGTATTTGTCTTACAGTTGGGAAACTGGGGTGCAGGCGAGCAATTCTGCCAAGACCACGTAGGAAACTCGTGCAAATCAAGGACTCCATCCAGCACCCAGATAAGCACTTCAAATAGTTTGGGTTTTTTCTCTTTTGCTGCTGATTACTGCAGCTCATTTATCTTTCCTGACTAACACAGCCATCCCCATTGCAAATCTGGTTTTGGCCAGAGACCACTTCAGCAAAACGTTTGGGATTTTGCCCTGACAAGATCTGTAAGGCTGGCTGAAACAGCACAACTTATGCAAGTTCCAAGAATTAAAAACTCTAAGTGCACTGACCTGTCTTTCTGTCCCACCAAACGGATGGATCACTTTCAGTTCTGGCCTAGTGACATTCCACTTTGCTATGCATCATTGCTCTTAATATTAGGAACTGCTGTCTTAAATCAGATGTCGCTTTCAGCAACTTCTGGTGTTTACCTGTGTCAACAACCTCGCACAGAAATAGTTGTGCTTCCAGATGCCTGACTTGTGCTGTCTCACAGAGAGGGCTATTCCTTAAATGGGTTAAGATGGCTTAAAAAAATAAACCGCAAAAAAAAATGTTTACACCCCCTTTTAAAGCTGGGTCAGTTCACAACCTGGTTCTCCAAATGGTTCTGTTGGCACAAGCAGAAGGGGAAGAAGGGCAGGAACTGATTAGGCCAAAGCTGCTGCCAAAGACAACATGTTGTCAAGCCATGGCCAGGGTCCCTCCTGTGTGGGGAGCAGGTCTCTTCCATTCCCTCCAGCCCTAAACATGATCAACAAACAGCAAAAAAGACTCTGATGCTTCCTCTCCCAAAGCCAGCAAGTGCCTGTAATAATAAGGGCTTGATAAACATCCCAAAGCATTTAATCTGCTTTTTCAGTGAGCTGCAAGGCAGGGAACAGCCAGAGAGACATTAAAGAGCAAAAGCAAAATAGCTTGTAATTAACTTTAAAACGCTGTGAAAATCACGCTGCTGTGTGTGGCAGGCTCACTTTGGAACAAAGTTGGGTTTAGTGCAAGTTCTAATCTTGGTATCAAGTCAAGGCTTGTCCAGAGAAAGTGTGTGTGCCTTTATTAGCATGCAAATCACATTCCCTCTTTTTTACACTGTCTCTGCATCCCTCCCTCTAGAGCTGTTTAATAGAAGCAGGCAAGAACTAATTAAATTCCTTTATTCCTACCTCATCCTTGAAGTGCAGAGCTCAAGGCAAGAATGCCAATGGGCACACGCCCATACCCTCTGTGCTTCCAGAAAGAGCGTGGCATGCCTGACCTTCACCTCATTAGGGAAGGAATAAATCCCCTCGCATGAAGATGAGGATGTCAGGCACTATCTGCATAAATCACGTAAGGATTTTCCAAATGGCTTTCATCTTGGGAGTCCTTAAAAGTTCAGAGCTGTGGATCAGTCCAGAGTGGATACCTTTCAGCAGTAATTCCACATCTGAAGCACTTTAATAATGTGGCTCCTTTAAATAAGATTCCAAAAGCCCAAGCCATCTGAAATGGTAGCACGCAATCAAGTTAATTGCTTTAATTACTATAAAATTATCAGACAGTGTATTTGTAATTTTAATCTCCTAATCCACAAAGTACCTTTTTCCCTTTAGTGTTCCTAAACAAAATAAATTTGCTTTTGGTTTCCTTGCCAGCTTTTCAAGGATCTTTGAAAACTGAGGAGAAACCTCCCACAAATAGCCCAGCTGTGGTTAGGAGGTTTCGGAGGGTTTTATTTAAAATATTACCCTTTATATGAATGCAAAGCATTTAAAAGTAGTAACAGGATCTATCCCAGCAAACCAGCCATGGCAGTTTAAGAAGATTTCTGTGGTTACCTGAACTGTACAAAGGTAATGCACAATATAAACCTTCCTTAAAGTGCTGAGGAGATTGGAGGTCATGGCAAGGGAGGAAAATCTCACGCTGAAAACCAGTAGTCAAAGAATGAACCCAGGGCTGCTCCCAGTCATGTTTCCATCTACCTCATTCCAAGTGTTATGGCTGGAAAACTGCACTCAGAATTGTGCACTGAAGGATCCCCAAGTGCTTCCCCGTGGTATAAACAAGGGTTCCTGACCTCCAGGGCTGCAGACAGTCTGCATACCAGCTCGTCTTCTGGGGTGATCCAAGATCCTCCAGCATAGCAGGGATGTTTGTAGAGAGGCAGCTCCAGCATCCCACCACAACCTCTGGAGCTCCCAGCTTGGAGAATGCCTCGGGCTGCCCAGTACCTGGGGATGGCTTTAACACTCCCTTGGAGCTGAGTTTAGGGCCCGTGGTGTTTCTGACCTGTGTAAATCCTGACACACTGTCAGGTTTTGTGGTTGCTGTTTGGTCTCCTGGAAGGCAAACTGGAGAGAGTGGGCAGAATGCCTGGGATTTTATTTCAGTTTATTGGATCTACAGGGTCCAAGCAGGGCTTAGCTGTTATATCCATTTTTTACAAACTTAAAAATGCACCCACACTGGATGGTTGAGCACCTCACAGCTTTTATTATTATCATACCCCATGACTGCTACTTCTTTTCATTTTGAGTTGATGAAGAGAGGCAAAGAGAAAGGCAAGTGATGTGTCCAAGGTCATCCAGGAAACAAGTAGTGAAAGGATTTGAGCCTCAGCCATGGTCTAAATTCTTGGCTGTGGCATCATCTCTCTCTGTGATGTCTGAAACAGCCTCATTGCTCTCCTATCTCGGAGAAAGCACCTATTTTCCTATTTTCTACCTCTTCTTACTAGAGAGAATTATTTTTAAGCACAAAACAGCAGAATTGTTCCTATTAAGCTACTGTAGGAATAACCTGCATGGAAAAAAACCTCAGATGCTTTCCCAAATAGGAAGTAATTTAGATTGCAGATTAATGGCTGTGACAATGGAAATATATAAAATCTTTTCCTGATATGGATCCCAAACCATGGCTAGTTCTTATCTGTGGTGGACACAGGTGTGAAAACTCCCTTGTGCTGAACACAAGGAACACACACTAATGAAAAGCACAAATATCTCTGTCCCCCAGAGCTTCCAGCCTGCAGTGTGCATTTAGAGGGTGAGTCAGCTGGGGCTGACTGGTGAATGGCCTAGGAGTGGGCAATAAGATGTTTTCCTATATCCCCTATAAATTGACTCTTGCTACCTGGTTCACATACAACTTAGTGCAGCACAAAACCAAACCACGAGTCCTTAGTCCAGGCAGAGATTGTGCTGCTATATTTGCTTTTTCCTTGCTGTTAAAGAAGCCAGTTTTCAGGAAATGCTGATCAGAGTCCAGGGCAGGTACCAGGAGCTTTGAGGACTCCATGCAGCACAGCTCCCTTAGGCTTTACCAGCCAGTCAGGCAAATATTGCAGCCTGAAAGGAGCCACTCTGTCAGTGATCTGCTGCTGCTTCTTTCAGAGCTTCTGCAGGAACCGCAGCTGCCCACTTGCAGCAGCCCTTTGTTGTGCACCTGGAGCTGTAGGAAGGAGTTCCCAAACTTCTGTGACCTTTAGCTTCCACCAGGAAAGCAAGGGCTTATGCAGCTGATGCTAATCCTGCAGAAGATATGGTTATGGGTGATGTCTCATTTGGAGATGAAGGCCCATGGGCAGGCGTGGAGAACCAAGTGACCTTGTAAATACAATAAGAAGTAGCTCAGTGGTTACCTTGCAGGAGCAACGTGGTGCTCAATCTGTCAGCTCAGATGCTTGGACAGCTCCTGGCATCCCCACCTTGTTTGACTGAAGAGAAAACACATCAATCATTTCCTCCGTCTCTGAAGATGCAATTGCCCCTTCTCACGTCTAAAACACTCTGTGCACTGGACAGAAATACGGGGTTCTGAGAAGATTATCTCATAAAGGAAATTATTTTGTGTATTTCCAAAAAGTTTTAAATAGATGAGAACTCTTGGTCTTGCAAGTCTTCCTCTCTTGCAGGTACTCTGCCCTGATCTCACTCAGGGAAAGGAATCTTACTCCTAAAAATGAGATCAAGAGTGAGAAGTAGGGAGGATCAGGGCATTGAGTCATTCTCTCTGGGACCTATAAATCCTCAGTCCTGACAATGAAAGGAGCTTCACGAAAGGGAAATTAAGATTTGGAGCAGACAGCTGGGTTGGAAGGAGCCAGCACAAGGAGCAAGCCCAAGTCTGGAGCAGTGATAGTACTCTGGGCTGTCAGCTGCAGTTCACAAAGGAGGCACTTGAGTTTCTGTCACTGTCACTGCCCTGTGGGTGGGATGGTGCCAGCTTTCCTGGGGACAGCAGGGCTGCAGTCCCGGCCTTTCTCCGCAGGCACCCACTCAAACAGAAAAAAATGTCTCTTTTGTGGAAGCCTTAAGTTGTACATGGTCAACAGCACATACCTGAGCAATTCAGGTTGCACAGAGCAGACCTGTGTGCCAGCAGAGCCAGGGAGCTGGGGAGGGAGGCGAGGGGAGAGAAGGTTCCGAGCTGGATTTTGTGGCACGGGGGCTGATGAGGTCTGTACATGGAGTGCTTCTTGCTTTGCATGGCATGAAGGCCCTCCGCATTCCCCGTGTGTTCCGCTCACTGGGAAGGTTAATGGGATAAAGAAAATGTTACCAAATGCATTTTAACAGATGACTGCAATTTGCACTCAGCTCTTAGGCTGCTGGTTTTTTGTGTCTCAGGAAATGCAGACTGGGAAACCCCAGCCTGCGTTATCGAGAGGGGCAAGGTGAAAGTGAGGAGCTAATAATTATTTCAGAGTGAAGCTCCACAAATTTCTCTTGCACTCGGTCAAACTACAAATAATCAGATTAAGCCATAACTGTATAAATGGGGCTTGAGTGTGTTTGCTCTGCTGACTTGGTCATGCATTCAGGACGTTCAGAGTGGTGTAACTACAGCCCAGGAGGTATTAGTCACGCTGGGAGAACTTCAGTGAATATAAGAGGGCTTCATTTGGGCAGTTACCAAGGCAACTCTTGCTAATATTTCATTACAATGCTTTTGCCCTCTGCAAGTCCCATGGATTAGGACTGGGAATCTCAGAAAGAAGAGTTGATGGTCAATATTATGCTTGGACTGAATGTATCCCAGAGGGGAAAAAAAAGAAAGGTAAAGCATTTCCCACAGGCAGAGCAGAGCACAGCTGGAGCTAAACTCTCTCTGTCATCCAGCACTGCCTTGTGCCCTGAGGAGAATCTTGGGTATTAACTAATCTCCCTCTTTCCAGCTCTGAAATAAGTGGAAAAAGCAGGTATGGGCTGATCCTCCTCTGTGTTGAGATGATGCTAAGACACCCTGTGACTGTGCTGTGCCAGGTTCCATTGAGAGTGGCTGCAGCACAACTGGCACCAGTACAGACTGGTGCCCTCAAACAGGAGGAACAACGTGCTCCAGCTGGGCCACCTCCACCCTGCACTGCTGTGGCTGTGACCAACGTGCGTGCTGGAATCGTGTCCCCAGTGCCAGCATGTGGCGTTATGGCAAGCAGAGGCTGTTTGACCTTCCCAGTTTGTGGGGACAGAGACATTGCACATGAAAGCCTCATGATTTTCTTTCTTTGCAGTGCAGCTTCTGCCCTGCTAAAAGATGGGGACTGCTGGGCAGAGTTGGTGGTATCACACCGATGTCTCCTTGTGTGCTTAAATGAAACAGTGCAAACATGAGGGTGTTTGACATCGATGGTGTGTGCACAGGACACAAGCTCCTTCCATTTGTCCACACTGATCTTTGTAACTCCAGAGCTGTTATCTCTTCCCTCACCTTTTGTTGCCCTCGCCCTGTCTGAAGTGAGAAGAAAACACAAAACTTGTGTGTTGAGACTTTTTTTAAATTTTTTTATGGCTGGAAAGTGTCTCCACTGCTTCATTCCATTTTATGCGTTTCTAAATACCAAAGTAAACTGCAGATTGGAGGTAACAGGGAGATTCCATTGTCAATGTTTGTTGTGCTAAGTCCTGCAGGTCTGTTGTGTTGCTGGCTCTGTGCACCTTCCTCTAACTGTATTCCCTGTGCCTGACAGAAGAGCTGTTGCTGATTCCTTTGGGAGCCACAGCCGCTGTGTGTTGGACTGGGCAACCCCTTCATCTGGAAAAACACATGTGAAAACAAAAGGGCATGTGCTTGTGTGGGATATTGGTTGAGATGCTCCTTCCTCTGGGGCAAGCTTGGCATTTGTAATGTTGCTGTTCCTAATTACACTTTTCATTAACTATGCATTATTTCTCATTAATGAAACAGGATTTAATAGGAAAATGGTAGTACTACTATCCTGTATGGCAGAGAAGATAAGTCCGACTGGGGTTTTTTATGCCACCAATAATTTCCACCTAGATTTTGAAAAACTGGATATGATGTGATGTTGGTGGAAGCCAGCAAGGGTCTGTCATGGCCCGTGCCTGAAGGATATTTTTGCACATAACCACAGGGTATAGAAACAAACCCGGGTGAAGTAATCTGTGGGAGGATGAACTTCCCAGTATTCAAAGAAGCTACAGTGACATAGTAGGAAAAGTCCTATTCTCTGAGTCAGGCTTGAGTCAGTTTCCCATTTGCAGTGCTGGATGTGTCCCACCTTTCAGACAAGAAGCAAAAGCATGTTCTGTGTGTGTGTCTCCAGCCTGACCCCACTGCTCTTTCACACTCGAACGGGTGCGTTAAGTCCCATCATTGCACTGGTTTTCATCCCAAGCACATTCGCTCATCCTCCTGCTTCCTCCATGGATTCAACTTGACACGGCCGTCTTCATCCTCCTGTGGTGCTAAACAGCTACCAAGGCTCGCCCCAGGAGGAGCTGCACTTTTCTGGTGGGTGAACTGATCTCTGTTGACATGTCAGCTCGTTAAATCTGCAGGGCCCTTTCTGGCTGAAGGCAGAGCTGTATGGCAGACATTTAAAGCATGATTTAGTTATTAACATAAAAGCAGCTGTGTTCCTGTTTGAGTTGTGCAAAGAAAAACACGTAGCTAATGATGACCGAGCCTGAAGCGTGCCTAGGAGACAGCACTTGTGTATGTTTTCCGTGCACCCCAGAATAATATGGAGGTTAGGCTTTAAAAGAAAGTATTTGGGTCCTTGCCAGGTAGACAGACAGTATGAATGAAACACCTGTTCTGGCTTTGGGAGGGTTTTGGAACCATTTGATTACAGGGAAGGTACAGGCTGACCTTAAAGGGAATTGAATTCTCTGGTGTAGAGTAACATGTCCTGCTACATTATGAAACTTCTTGATCTCTTTGTGAAAATGTCCACAGCAGACAAAACACAGATGTGTGCTGCCTTTTGGTTTTAACTAAAAGGTGCTGCCCAGGCATGGCAAATTGACCAGTTCTATCTCAAACCAGTCTTTTTCAATTTTGAATATATGTTAAAGGAGAAACAACACTATAAAGGAAACAAAGATAAAACACGTTAAAGTAATTTTACAAAGAGAGGCAAAATAACTGCTCATTCCAGATGTATCCTAATTCAGCTCTTGCTAATGCCTGTTGGCACTTGGCAGTTTTTTGGGGTTGTATTTTCACCAGTGTAATTCAATTCCAAGAAGATATAAAGCATCCTGTTGCATCACCTTATCTCTCTGGTCTGTACAGTTTTAAGTATTTCTGTAAATGTGGCAAAATCAGCACCAGGAATACTTTCATAAGAGCAGGGCTGTGTTGGGTATGACACCATGGGGTAGAAGTTTATGGCCTTTAGCAAACATCAGATGAGGTAGTGAGATGAGTTTGATCGTCCCCTCCAGCTTTATGCATTTGCAAGAGCTAGTCTGAGAAACCAGGGCAGATCCTGCTCAAATTCCTCATGCCTTCAACAAAACCCTTCAGTCCTTTCCCACTGTAGATTCAAGCTGTTCCATAGCTCCCCCAATGCAGAAGGGTTTAAAAAGCTGTAATTGAGCTGTCAGTTTGAAGAACAAACGGAGGAAACGTCCTTTGGGTCTCTGTTTGTGTGCTGTTTGCAGAGCTGTCTGTATGTGCATGTGTGAACAGGAGGGGAACTCCTTTCTGTGCCTCTGTGAACTCAGCAAACTGAGCGCAAACCTCACGTGGGACCCGCTTATGCCTTTTGTGGTATTGTTTTGCAATCTTCTCAGGTAGAGCCTGTGAAGACTGTGAAATTATAAAGCTGGAGATGTGCTTGAGGGATATTGATTGTGCTTCTGGCTTGTGTTGGTTCAGCTCCAGCTCGTGTGGAATAAGTTCTTAGCTTCTAGTAGCTGTTCTTGACACACTTGTGTCAAGATATGACATGCTTATGAAAATGGTGAGCTTGGGATAACGTTCTTGGATCGCCGCAGAGCACAGCTCAGGAAATGTGTTCCTTCACACTGCTTGCAGCAGAGTAGTAGGAAAGTAATTAAATCTTCCGTAAGGTAACATGTTCCTGACCCTATGCCATACAAGAACCATATGCTCACTTATTTCGCTTGGCGCAGGTCCTGCTCTTACTGACAGCTCTGACTGTGGTGGTACCCTGGTAGGAAATACTGCATGTGAAGGCAACGGGTCTGGTTCCATTGCCCATATGTTGGTTTTCCTGCAGTGAGGGGAACTCCTTTCATTTCTCTATGTAACAGACAATACAAGCCCAGAGAGTTTATTCACAGCGAGTAGAATGTGTCTGTGTCACCACTGAATTACTAGGCAGGCCTCGCTTCTGGCTGTGGGATGCTTCCCTGTGCTCCTGCTGTGCATTTAAAGGGTCTTTGTAGACAGAAAAACTCTCATTTGTAACCTGCAGAACCTTTGCTCAGATTTAGGAAGTGGGTTCCCTCATCGAGGTAACTTGCTGGGAGCCCATACGCTGAATTTGTACTCAGATCTTATTTAAGTTCTTCCTCTCCCTCCCCACTCCCAAACCCCTCCTGTCACCCTATAGCTTGCTTGAGGAAAGGGCTTGTGGTTTCTGGCGGCAGCTTTGGCAAGCTCCTCAGGGTCCTGCAGTTTTCAGGGAAGCAAAAGTGCAAACTTCAGTGGAACTCGGCTGCCTTTAACAGATGCAGGGGGGTAGCAGGGTGGCTGAAGTCGTGTTGCTGCACGTAGGCTCAGAGAAGACTGGGATAGGAATGCTACAGGCTGGATTTTTATTTTTATTTTTTCCCCCAGGTCTTTCTGCATTCACTGGTAGTGGGTTGGATTTAAATGGAAAAGTCTCTTTTGCTTCAACACCTCCTATATTGAGAGCATGTCACTGTGATCAGCAGCTTTGTGAAGCTGAGCCAAGAAGCACCATTGCTGGGCTCAAGAAACTGGTAACATCGAAAGAGGGATCAGAGCAGGTAGTAACAGGAATGGCAAATATCCAGGGATGTTGAAATTAATGCTTAGAAAAACTTCTTAAGTGGAAGAAAGGCTTCGGTACTCAAGTGAGGTTCTAGCTGTATAGATCTGGGGACATCTTTTTAGGGAACAGTGTCCCTTGCCCATCCATGGGGGGGTTTCACCTGAACTGTTATTGTTTGCTTCCAGTGACTCTCAGATGAGACACTGGACTGGATGGGACTCGTGTCCAGTCCAGATTAGCAAATCTGCCTTGTTTTCCTCCGTGTGGCTGAACAGAGATCAGGATAGCCATCAGGAAAGAGTTCAAGTTGTTAACCTCAACGTTTTGGATAACCTCTAAATCACATGTTTAGCAATGTTAGAAACCCTCTATCCCTTTCTTTCTGTGCTGGGAAAAGCCCCTCAGAAGGCTCTTTCTTTAAACCGTTTGCATTGCTTCTTGGTAAACTTCAGATCCCCTCAGATACAGGTGCCTAAATATGATTTAATTCTTTAAACTGTCTTTCAGAGTAGCTCTGTGGTTGACTAGAGGCCATTTCCCACTGCAGATGGGTCATTTTTCTGCCTGCTGCTCCTGAGTCTGTGCCACAAAACCCACGTGCTAACTGTGATTTCACTTTTCTTAATTGCAGTTTGGAGGGGTGATTAATTACGTGCCACCACGTTACCACTAGAGGGATTACGGATATTATTCTGGCCCAGGTCTTTTGCCTTGAAACTCTTGTGGGGGTGGGAGAAAGTTATTTTCTTAATCCGCGTCCTGCTTTCCTCGTTAACTCTTTTTCCATATCCACGGGTGCCGTGGGGTGTAAGTAGGTAATTAAATACGGCATTTGATAAAGTTTGAGGAAGTTTTAATTCCTGTCCTGTGGAGTATTGGTCTCCTGCACATAAACGTGTTAGTTAACCATTACTGCAGAGCACAAGTATTTTCAAAGGTGTCTGTTCCACCTTCCTCCAGAGGAACTTACCCATTTTCAAGCACAGTTTAAAGGGCAAAGACCGCCTGTTCTCTCGATAAGAATTTGTTTTTAAAGGTTCTATTTCACTTTTAAAGGATACATTCATCTGCGGGGCGATAAGATCGTGCATTAAGTGGGGCAACCAGGGGAAAGGTCTTCAAAGAGAAGGGCAAGCAGGAAGGGGTTAAGCCATGTCTGAAAGCCCTTTAGGAAGTCTTTCTGAACTGAATGGGCTTGGCGGCTGTGCTTCAGTGCTTCCCCGACATGTGGAACCGGGCACCTCTGTGCACAAGTCCTGATGTCATGCGAATGCATCCCAGGAAAACAGCTGGCACTGCTGCGGGGCTCCCGGGCAAGACCTGGCGGGAGGGCTGCGAGTGTGGCACAGGTAACCCACGGCTGCACCCGGGCAGCACATGGCGGGAGGGCTGCGAGTGTGGCACAGGTAACCCAGGGCTGCACCCGGGCAACACCTGGCGGGAGGGCTGCGAGTGTGGCACAGGTACCCCGGGCTGCGCCCTGCGGCATCCTACAAGGCACCAACAGATGTTAGCCCACGTGCAGTGCTTCAGATACAGTAAAAGGGATCTTTCCAAGGCCCCCGAAAATGCTGAAATGAGTGTAATTGCACAGCCTGCCAGATACACGCCACATGCAGATGTAGCCTGGGGAAACTACATATTGAATTACACACATCACAATGCCTTTTTTTTTTTTTTTTAATTATTTTAAAAAGCTTTTCATATTTAAGACAGTAACTTTTCCAAGAGGGCTGATTCTTACTAGGTCCACAGAAAAAAGAAACAAAGGATGATGTTCAGCAAGTACCAAATGCCCAGCAGCAGCCTGTGAAGACCTGGACACACTTAGGGGTTTTGCTTCCTGTGGGGTTCAAATACTGCAGCAATCCAACTGTATGGAGTTCAGACCTGGTCTTTTGGTATCTCCCAGTTTAAAGAAACTGTCTTGTCCAGTTCAGGCATATAATTTTTCTCTTGGATTTAAAAAAAAGTCTGTTTGTGCTAGAAAATCTGAGCAGTGATTTGATGAATTATTTGTTGAGATATATATGTGTGTATATATATATATATTTATCGTCAGTTTCTTGTTTGTAAAGTGTCTTCCCCCAGCAGTATATAAAGACTAGAGAGTGTGTGTGTCCTTGCAGGCCACACCACGGAGGGACTGTGCATGGGCGGCAGAGGGATGGGAGAAGGTTGGCTTATCGCTGAGCTGCTTCCTTCCCCCTCGGGTGAGAAGGTAAAGCCATTTCCCGAAAGCCATCCTTTCTGGGGAAAGTGGAAGTGAAATTTTCACCGTCCAGATTTAACGAGAACCCACATCGCACCTCGAGGAGAGCGAACTGGATTTGGTGGAGCCTTCCATCGTTCTGTTAATTAGTAATAGAGTTTTTCCTGTAGATAACCCACCTATCAGTTAATGGAGTTTAACGCGCTGAAACACCAGCGGAGCCCGCGGGCAGCGCAGCCGCGCAGATACAATGGGCACATTGTTCCCCCGGGGCATCCTGTCCCCGCTGTGTTCGGGAGGGAGGGAAGCAGGGGGGGAATCCCTTCACCCCGCTTGCCCTCCCCTCTCTCCGGGGAGGTTCCCGGGGGCGGCGAAAGGGTTAAAGCCGGGGCGGCGGGGCCGGGCGGCCCCTCCCCGCCGGCGGGGCTGAAGTACCGCGGCGCGGCCGCAGCGCCGAGCGGGGCTGCGGGAGCGGAGCTGCTGCTGGCCCTGTCCCCGCCGCTCGGGCAGCCCCCGGTGACGATGGCGAGCGCTGCGGAGCGCGGCGATGCGCGCCCGGCGCTGCTGATGCTGCTGCTGCTGGCTCTGCCCGCCGCCGCCGCCCGGCCGCCCGCCTCCTTCCCCAGCGATGTGAACGGGCACAGCCTCCACCCGCCCTACTTCAACCTGGCCGAGGGCACCCGCATCTCCGCCACCGCCACCTGCGGCGAGGAGGCGGAGGGCGCCGGCGGCAGCCGCCGTGCCGTGGAGGATCTCTACTGCAAGCTGGTGGGGGGCCCGGTGGCCGGGGGGGACCCCAGGCAGCCCATCCAGGTACGGG
>VWZG01000495.1:122226-275473 GCA_013396735.1 Grallaria varia
CCCGCCCCGGCCCGGTGCCCGCATCCCCCCGCCGCGGCCCGGTGCCCGCATGCTCCCCCCGCCCCGGTGCCCGCATCCCCCCGAGCAGAGCATCCCCCCGTGGGACGCACGTGCTCCGTGTCTCTCCCAGCCTCGCCGGGAGTCGCTCACATGAAACGCGGCTCTCCGAGTTCCCGGAGTATTATTTGTAAAGTTGTGTGTTCTTTATGTTTATAAAACCCCCGGGCAAAGCAGCTCCCATGTTCCGCTGCTGGTCGGAGAATTGTTGTGATAAACGTGATGATGTTTACCTTGATGTGTCTTAAACGCGATAATATTTGCCTTGATGTGTTTTAGCTCTGCGGTTCTCCCCGCGTTCAGTGGGGCGTTGGGATGAGCAGCGGGAAAGGAACGAGGGTGGATTTTAGAAGCGAACGTCAGGTGACTTATCTCAGGGTTCCCATTTTAAGCTGCCCAGAGGGAGCTTTGCAGCCAGGAATGTAGACAGTAAAATCTGCAGTGCAGTGTAAAAGCTATGGCTCTCTTGAAGAGAGGAAAGAACGGGCTTGTAAAACACTCGTTTTAGTTGGGGGAACTCCACACACACCCTGTGCCCCTCCCTCTCTCAGCGCAGCCCCGGCTGGGAAGAGCAGCTCTGATCTGAAGTGCTCGCAGAGCCTGAAGCCAACCACGGAGCCACCAGCCGCTGCTCGCCAGTGCTTGCTGCGTGTTGCCTGTGAGGTGCCAGCTCACCTGTTGCCGTGGAGCAATTGGCTTGTCCGTGTTGTACCTCACAGTAAGGATCAGCAAGGGAAAACTCGGTTTCTTGGACTAAGCCTGTCTTGGCCTCTTGGTAGGGGTGGCTTTGTTACGTGGTTGTCTCTGAAGCATTTTTTTCATTCTGGCCACATTCTCCTGAGTTAGTGCTGTACTGGGAATTTTCCAACTATTGTGTGGTTACATGAAGTTTTGCTCTCTACATAGTATAAATTATTGAAGATGTTACTGAATGGCAGAAAGCTGACGTATCTTCCTCTAGAGTTTTGCCACTTTTTAAAGTGATCTGTTTCACTTTGCTGCCCTGTAGAATAATGTAACTTGAAGAAGCTTTGCTTTAAGTCCTAGTAGGAGGAGGCTTGAAGGGACCTCAGTGTAGTAATAAGGAGGCAAAGGAGTAAGGAAAGGTGAAGAAGTAACTGCTACCGTGTGCACTTGCAAACAAATGCGAATGATCTGCTGAGCTAAACTGGGAGGAATGAGAGTGCTTGGAAAAACTGGTAAATGTGGGTATGCATTTATCACTCCACATGTGTCCATCTGTGCTCTGGCCACCCTGCTAGCTCAGCATGACACGCAGCGCTGGGGACTAAAAGAAACCCTTCAGGCTGTACCAGCTGTGGGGGCAGCCCTGGCATCCCCCTGCTGCCAAACACAGCTCCCCAGCTGTGAATTTCTGCAGCGACTCCCCCCTCCCATCCCCTCTGCAGCTCTGGCACAGGGGGGCTTTGATCTGAGCACCACTTCCCAGGCCAGCGGTCTTCAGTCAGTCTGAAAGCTTTAGAAAAATCCTTTTGTAGTGGCTCCTTTCCATGACCACAGGCAGCACCTAAAAGGGAGGGGAGGAAACAGGAGGCATCACAGCAGAGGTCAGAGTTCCCAATTCATCCCCTTTAGGGGTTTTGGCACCACCCTGTGACTGAAGCAAGGAGGGAAGTTGGAGGGAAGTGTTCAATTTGAGCAGACTGAAACAACAATAATGAACTCCACATGCATGTCCTTGCTGACCGTGTGTCACACCAGACCAGGGTCCCTTCCCTTCTCCCTTCACCTGCTCAGTGCTGCTCGTGTGTGGTGTGGCTGTGGCATAAGGGGGTTTGCTCGGGAATTCTGGAAGAAGAGACTTCCACGTGCTGTGGTGGTGAAGGGACATTTGCTTGATTTGAGAGCTAGGATAAACATTAATACACTCATCTAATAAATTAGTTCAGTCAGTTCTCTTGTTTTCTGCTGTTTTAATTTGACGTTGTAGAAGACTTCAGAAAAGGGAGTTCACTGACTTTAAAACATGATGGTTTTAAAATGTCAATAATCATTACGCTTTCTGAAATAATGCTGCTCTAAAGACACTTGCAGTGGTTTTGGCACAGCTAGTGGGAAGGCTGTAAACCTTTTCAAGGAGTTTCCCTTGCTTTATTCAGGGCTTTTTGGCAGAAGGCAGCATTTCCAACTGTGGGAGGCTTTTCAGCGTGGAAGGATGTGATGTACAGCAGTGCTGAGGTGTGCTGAAAGGGACTTGCCATGGGGGTTTGCTTCCCTTGTCTGACTCACTCTTCAGCATGGGCAATCCTACCTTAATGATCCAGTCTTGAAGATGGGGCAAAAGAGAGGTCGCAGTTTTCTTTTTTCTAATCAAGCCTCACTGGAGGTGCTTGTAGCCATCTTCCGAGACAGGCAGCTCTGCAAAGGCATAGCCATGTGCTCCTGTTCCCCATCCCGCCCGTCTGCCTAGGGGGCTGTTCCAGCAGGGATTGCACACTGTGCTGGGAGTGAGGCAGGGTTGTAGTGATTGTTTCAGGAGATCAGGGGTGTAACCGTAAGGCAAGGTACTAGCATAAATTGAAGGAATTCTAGACCTCAGAATTTAAGAATGTACTACAGACCTCACTGATTTCAAGTCAGTGCTACTTTTGCCTTCCTCTGAAGCTCGTCTTCACCCAAGCCATGTGTTCAGAGCACTAGTGGCCACGCTGGATTGTGGTGCTCAGCTGTACTTGCGCACAGTAGTGTGCATTGACCAGAGGTCTGGTCCTCTCGCTCTTCCAGGTGTTGGTAACAGATGAGATCTGAAGCTGTTTTATACCTGACTGTTCGTGAATTAAGTGACATTCTCTTTTGCAGTAGTCAGTGACCATTTGTCCCAGTGCTTCTTAATCCCACCACGTCTCTGGCGTGTGGTGCTGTGTGGCAGGAGGAATCTGGCTCAGCCCAGGGCTCTCCATGCTCCGGGTGACAATTGGTGCTGTGCCTGTCTGTGTGTGTCTCTTCTGCATTAATATATATGATAGAGTTGGACTTCAGGGCTTTAACTGTGGCTGAAAATGCAGTTTTTAGGGCAAGTTGCTGTTGCCCTGAGAAAAGACACCTGGTGAGACAGCACTGCTTAACTCTGAGCAGTCGATCTGCAAAGAACAGCCCTGGTAGCGGCTTGCAAGTGTGCGCTTTACTTGTCTGAAACAGTACTTTTTACCCCCTCATTTCCTGCCCTTTTTACCTCATCCCCAGCAGCCCAGGCGGCCCCATACACCCTGTGGTGTTCTGATAAATCAGATGAGGAGAGCTGATGTTGGGTCATGGCAGGGCCAGATAAACCAGGACAAAGCCACCTGTTTTGCCCAAGGTGAGTGGTGCCAGTGGGGTGCCTGGCTAGTCTTGGTGCTCAGGGGGAACTTCAAAGTTCCCACTGACTTGAGCAGGAACAGGATCAGGCCTTGCAGGTCTTGGGAAGCTGCCCTCCATTCAAACCTCCTCCTTATCTCTCTCTTTGCAGTTTGCTCTGATAGTGGCAGTTTTATGTTCTCTAAGCTGCCCTGCAACTTCTTGCATTGCTTTCTTTTTTGAAAGCTCTTTCTTTGGTGTACCCCAGCAGTGTCCACACCTCTCCTGCTCTGGCAACCTGCTGTCTTCACTAAGCCCGTGGCTCACAATTGCTTTTTAATTAAAATCCTCTGCTGATGTCAGAACTCCCCTGTAGAGAACCTGACGCACTATGCGGGAGTTTGAGTTTCTCTGAAATACAAATAGCTGGAAACGATTCTCACCAGTTTTAGGTCTGGCTCTGATTAAATGACTAATGAGCAACTGGTGCATCAGAGAGGCTAATCACGCTTTTAACAGCAAACTTGGTTCAGCTGTTGATGTGTTCCCAGCTAAGGCTGCACAGCAGTGGGGAGGGACAACAGCAGCATTACAAATGTGGAGCAGCTGATCCTAATTTTTAGTCCCCTCTTAATCAACTGGCATTGACTGTCGCCCCTCAGTGTGAACCTCGGGTTCAAAATGGCTTTTGCATCTGTAGCAGGAATTTAAAGTATGGAAACCCTTTATTTTTGTTATTTATCCCCATTTTGTAACCTTGCCTCGCCTCCCCCCTTCCCAGGGTTGTGCATTGTGCGGCAGAAATTTCCACACAACCTGTTGCACCGGTTCCTGCTGAAGGTTTGAGCTGCAGAGTTGGGTCAGTTTTATCTGGTCTCCTCTCCCTCCTGGCTCAAAGCGTGTTCCAACGAGCCTTGTCCTGACCTCTCACTACACTGGGTGCTCCCTTCATGGCTGTCGGGGTTACCTGCGTGGTTTTAGCTGCCCTTTTCTTTTGCCATGTTCTTGCCCGTGTGGTGTTTTCGTATCTCCGGAAGACTTAATGAAAATGTGTTCTTGCTCAGGACAATTTGTGTTGCATAATTGCCTGCCAATAACACAGGGCATGGCTGTGGGGAAGAATACTGTGAACTCTGTTTCCTTTGCACCGAGATTCCTCCAGAGTTTGGAGCATCTGGAAAATCACATGCTCTGCGGTGGCTCTGTCTGGCCTCAGCCCTTGTGGGGGTGCAGATGCCGTGAACAGGACGGGGACTGCCTGTCTTGAGATCCTGTACCTGGTGTAATATTAACACTGGCTGTAGCCTGTAGGGACAGGCAAGGGCAGCATTCCTGCCTGGGGAGAACTGCGCCTTTAAAAGGAAAACTGCCTGTGACAGAGTTCCCTTCCAGGCTGTTGAAGCAGCAATTCAAGTGACAGAGCAGCGGCTCCACAAAAGAAATAATTTACCAATTTTCAGGGCTTATTTGCAGGGTTTTTTTTAAGAGCGGGTCAGATTCATTTGTCCCTTAATGGGAAAGAAAGAATTGCCCCTTAATGCTCAGGTCTTTATCTGGTGGTGCTGTTAAAGTTGCAGGGCTGTTTCCTCTGGCAGCGTGTCCATGGAAGTGACAAAACCACCCGCACCACAAAGACAAGGCAGAGAAGTGATTGTAGTGAGGTCCCTGGCCAGTTGACAGCTGGGTCTGTCCCTTTTTTCTGGCCTTGCACTGCAGCATCATTGGCAAAAGAAACTGGGCTGTGAGACTATTAAGCTTGAAAATGGAACTGAAAGGAGTATATTGTGAAATGAATAGGTGGACAAGAAACAGAGTGCAGGGAATTGGGCAGAGGAGCTGCCAGTCCGAGTCCCTAGAAATGACTGAATGGTCTGGGTTGTGATCTCTGAGCATCAGCAGGGGGGTGAGTGGCAGCCTCAGCAGAGGAGCTGGTGGCCATGGAGCTTGAGCTGTGGCTCTCCACTGTGCTGTGGCTTCTACCTCTGAGTCTGGGAACCAGTTCTTTGTGTCTGGGTTCCTTTGCCAGTGCTCAGTGCATATCTGAAATACAGAAGGGATGATGCTTAGAGCAGCCTATATTCTACACTGGGAAGTTGAGGAAGTTTTTGGGCCTTTTTATGTTCCTTTTTCCATTCATGTTTTGAATTGGTGCAAACAAAATGTTTATATATTGATTTGCATTAGCAGGCTTACCCCCTGTGTTTTCTGAATTGCTCTGATACCTGTCTGCTCTGCACCACGTTTTTCTGGCTGGAGTTAAGTGTTGGTTTTGTACTTTCCAACAGGGCCAGTACTGCGACATTTGCTCCTCTGCAAACAGCAACAAGGCCCACCCCATAACAAATGCCATCGATGGGACGGAGCGCTGGTGGCAGAGCCCCCCTCTGTCCCGGGGGCTGGAGTTCAACCAGGTCAACGTCACTTTGGACCTTGGACAGGTAACCCATTTCCCTTCTTCATTGTGTTGTAGATGATGCTGGTGAGGACCTGCTGCTCTGCTTCTAAAAATCCATTAGTGGACCTTCCTGGAAGCGTGGAACAAAACCCACTCATTTAATGATGAGCCATGAGGTTCTGGTTAAAATATGGAAGGGAACACCTCTTTTCTGTTTTTAATATTAACTACATTGTGTGCTATTTGTTGTTACTGTTTGGATTCTGCCTAAAAATTAAGTCACTCGTGGATACCCATCACATTTTGTAGGTGCCATTCCTCTTAGAGGGCACCTGCCTCTAGAAGGGGGACATTTAGCAAGGCTTGACCCCAGAATGGGAAAATACAGCCCTGAGAAATTCAAGGTTGTGCTCTAAAACTTTTAAGTGGTGCATTTAAAACTTTAAAAACAGCAAGACCATGCTGAAGGTCTTCCTGTAAAAGACAAAGAATGTTTGGTCTTTAAGGTTGGCAAGCAAAGGGAATTACCATTGTACTAGCAGGGCTGCCAAGCCCGCACTGCCTCCTGTGCTGCTCCTATTAATCCACAAAACTCCCTCTGGAAATGGAGGGTTCTCTCAGACTTTCCTCAGCTTAGAGGGCAGCAGCAGGAAAGGTGTCCTGGCTGGAGGGCAGGAGAGAGATCTGAGGGGCTGAGAGGTGTGGGTCAGCTTTTTGGTATGGAGCCACTGCTCTGGCTGTTGGATGGGGGACCCCTCAGTGCTTGGCTGGGATGGGGGTGTGTGCGGCACTCCTTGCTCTGTGGGGCCAAACAGTCCCAGCTGCTCCCTGGCAGCCTTGGCCCCTGTAATTCAGGGTTTGGGACATTTGCTCTGTACTCTGTAACACTGCAGCAGGTATATACTGAAGTGCCCCAAGAACAGATAGGGGTAGGCTGTCACCTCCTCTGCTGCACTTCCCCAAGCTCTGCTATGAGCCCTGTGGGCCACCTTTGGGTTCTCCTTGGCTGAAGGTCCAAGGGACAGGGTGGTTGTGGAGCTGTGCACAGCTCACCTCTTGCACAGGCTGCTGTGACTGCCTTTCAGGGGCTGAGTTGCTGCCCCTTTGGGAGTTGCACTGTTTTCAGGGATGTTGAGCCTTGTTGGACACCGAAGCTTTGCACTGGCCTTGCAGGGGGCTTTTTCACCCTCTCTGGTGGAGCAAAGGTTCATTTGTCGCTGTGGTTGGTATGGCGTCTGACTCCAAATTCACAGCCATGGATACCTGGGTTATTCTGATGCCAATACCCTCTGTTAGATGCCTCCAGCACAGACTTTAGTCCTCAGGGCTGTCTCTGATCCCCTCCCTGCCCTGCTGTAGTACTCCTTTGGAGTCTCTCAAATACCCTCCACGAATTTGTTCTCTCCCACAAGTGCCAGCTGTCTAAAGCTGTGCTGTGCACAGCACCAGTGGAATATCTGCTTACGCCTGGGGCTCTCCAAGCCTGGCACAAGGGCTGTGTGGGCAGAGCCCCCTGTGGCTGCACACGCTGTGCCGAGCCCTCGCCAGCGTAGGTGGCATCTGCCGTGTCCCTGAGAGACATCCCAGCTGGCAGGGGTGTGCTGGTGGGTGCATTGCTTTGCTCTCCCCCTCTGACCAAGCCTGCAGTGTGCCTTCCCCATCGCTCACCTCTTCTGCAGAGGGATTTTTCAAAGGCCAGCTTTCCTTGGGAGCTTCTCCTCCTCTTTGTCATTCTCTGTGGTGACTTTCTGGCTTTAGGCCAGAGCTGTGCCAGCTGTGCTGTGTTCCTGCAGGCTGCTGCATTTGGCTCACCTGGGAATTTGTGGCCATCAGAGCTGCTGTGCTGGGAGACAGAGCCTGGAATAATCTGGGGGGCTGCAGTGTTGTCAAAACTGAGCTGTTCTAAGCCGACCATCCCTCCCCTGCCTTCCTCTCCAGAGTCTGTTTGCCTTTGGTACCCAGGGAGGTGGGATTGCAGGATTGGTACCAAAATTTGCACGTGGTGCTGGAGGCAGATGCTTCACCTGGTGTGGATTTTCTCTGGGCTCACAGGCTCTGCTTCCCTGTGGGATACATCATACCCAGCTGCTCTCAACAGCAGGGCAAACCTAAGGCTCCAGCCCATGTTTGGTGCCTTCCCCTTTATATGAGCCCTTATTGCACGTGATTGCTATAATAACCTGTTTATGCTCCTGGTGAGAGTCAGGTCTTCACTTTTCCCTGCTTTGTTTTTGTCTGGCAATAGAAGCAAGATGAAATGTTACCAAATATCCAATTTCCTCCTTTGGAAGTTGAGTCTGGTTCAAAGTAGGGAAGAGAGAAAGGGGAATTCTTGGGATCCATCAGGGCGAGTGCAGGATCTGGCCAGCATACCTGGCAGCCAGGCTTTAGAAATTCCTTGGATGCCTGTGAAACAGCACAGGTAACAACACCCTACAGGTGAGTCTGAGAGCAGGGATTTATTGTGGTGGCAAATGAGGCCTCTGCTTGCTCTGTGTGTTCCACTAGGGAGCTCTTGGACCAGTTAAGATTTAATTTAAGGGACTCATGGCCACTAAAAGCTTTTGTTCCTTTTGAGGTCATGAATGCCTGGAGTGTTGGAGCTGATGGTGTGGGGTTGTGGTGTTGGCCCCTTCCTTTGCTGCTGTGCTTCCCTGCTGGCTTGGTCCCTCTCCTGCCATAAGTACTTAATTAGCAGTTGGAATCGGGTTTCTCCAGCATTTGGCAAGGCTGTGGCAACTGGGAGAGGGGAAGTCAATTAAGCAGCCTTGTTGGTCTTGGCTTTTCCTAGCTGGGAGCTTGCTCTCCTCACGGGGATGTGAAAATCCTGCGGGAAGGGGAAAAGGAGGAATATTCAGAGCCGGCAAATAAGTTGAAGAATGGCTTGGGCTGGCCACCCAGCTGATGTGAGGATATTAAACACTCGCCTCACATCATCTTAGTGCCAGCAGTGGCCTAATCTTAATGGCTTCATCAACAAGGCAGATCAGAGCTCCCACCACGGCTTGGGAAGAGGCTGTGCCTGGTTATCTGCTGGGGAGGTTGGGTGGCAATTGCTCCTGCTGGTGCCGTGCATGTCCCTCCCTCCCTGGGGAGGAGTGATTATTCTTCTCAGAATTCGTGGAGGAAAGGCTGGAAGAGGAGGAAAATTCACTTGAGGGTTCCCAGGTCTGAGCACCACAAATCTGGCAAACAGCTCCAGAGAGGAAAGTTAAGTGGATTTTAGGAGCTGCTGAGGAGAGGATTATGAAGAGGGAATATTTTATTATTATTGCTTTTAATCATAACCTTTGCTTAAAGGTTTAGTATATTTAGGATGAATGGCTGGACCACTGCATGGATTTGCTGCAAAATACATCACGGCATCATGGTGAAGCACAGCTCAGGTGTTGGAGGGTGGAAGGATTGAGGGCACTGTCTTGGGAGGACACTGCTGTTGCTGGACTATCTGGCCATGTCAAGGTCCCCAAACTGGCTGTCCTACCTGTCTTGAAGGGCAAAGGTGCATATTGTGATGGAGGCTCCTAAGCCTGCCCCACTGCTGCTCAGCCTCAAGCTCTTCCCTCTCCTGCCTGGAGCCTCCAGACCAGCTGGAAAGGGGAAAGTGCCTCTGCTGCGGAGGGGCTGTGGCCATGACTCACTGCCACCATGGGAATTGTCCCCTGTGATCCCACTGTGATTAAGTGCCACAAGTGGGTGGAGGGGAGGAAAGGGTGTGATGGAAGATTCTTTTTTTTTTTCTCTCTTTTTTTTTTTTTTTTTTCTCCCCAAGGAGGTCGTTTGAGTCAGAGCTGACAAAAATCAGGAGGTTTAAAGAAACATGAATAGCTGGCTTTTTGCCAGGCCCTGACATCTTCCTCGCGTGAAGGTGAACCCAGGCCAGCCCTTCCCAGAGATGTTTATGGGTATTTGGTGCTTTATGATAAACTCTGCAGGGAGGAATGCTCGCAGTCATGCAAGAGCAGGAGCTTCGTGCCAGTGCTTGCTTGAGGTTAATTACTGCAGTGAGGAGGTGGCTGGGTACATCCCCCCATCTCCCCCTGCACTGTCTGCTGGCCCTGGGGATGCTGGAGAGCAGAGCTTCAGGCTGCAGCTTTGCAGGGAGTTTGGATTTACACCCCAAAGGTGTTTAATCCAGCAGTGCCCCTGGGAGGGCACACAGCCTCCTCCACTCCCTTCTGCTGCCCAGGGGAGAAGAGAAGCCTCCTCCTTTGGAGAGCTCCAGGGTCTTGCTGCTTAAAATGCAGCTCCCTGTAGGGTTAAAAAGAGGGGGAGAAAAAAGTTTCATTCATTGGTAACTTATGAAGATGGAAAGGAAATTAAAGGGATTGTGAGCCAAGCCCCTGGGCCACTCTGAAGGTGTGTTTTGTAGTCACTGTAGGTTGTGTCTCAGCAAGGGAGTAGATTGGTAACTTACTGCATGCTTTGAGAAGCACTTCTTGAGTTTTCTAGTAATTACTATGCCAAAGTTGCCACTTTTTCTGGCCTCTGGACTGATTAACCTACACTTGCCAGGCTCTTCTGGCTCCATAGTAAAGGTGTGATCCACAATACACATGGGGTGCTTCAGCCTTGGCCAACAGGCTGCTGGTCTTACAGTGCAAAACTTTGCTCAAAGGAGGGGGTTGTTTTTCCCCTGATGGATTTTTAGGGCATAAACTTACTTCTGTTCCCTCTTGCACTGCAAATGTGGTCCCTCAGGGCTGGCTTTGCAGGATACCAACAAATGTGCAAATGTAGTCAAATGCCTGACTTGCATGAACAGCTCAATCCTCTTTTTGTGAACTGACTTTTTTGTTAATGAGTATTAAATTCCTACTCACCTTTGGTAGATCTGGACTGGATTAAACCTGGCCTAATGCTAAAGGAACATCACCAAATCAGAGCATGGCGCCTTGTGTGTCACAATATTGTGAAACCTTTCCCCTCAGTTTCTAACCTCCCACTTATTTCCATTTAATTGAAATACTAATGGGAGCTGCTGGTGGAGATCTTCAGGAGCCCTCTTTGAAAGGCAGCTGGAAGGGAAGCCTGGCAAAGATGAGCCCAGGCTTACCTCCCTCCCTAAAGACTTCAGCATGCAGGTGAACCTGGCATTTATTCCCTGGGTTAATTAATTGAAAAATCCTACTAGATGAGTAAACTCGTGAAATAGCAAGAGAATGCTCGTGGTTGTTCCTGAAGAAAGCTGTTGCTTAGTGGCTGCTTTCCCTAGGATTGCTGTGGGCAGGGATGATGACCAACCAAGAAGCATTTTCAGCTAAAAATCTGGTAAATTTCTGCCTTCTTTCACCTTGTTCCTTTGCAGCTTCATTTCCGTTGCTGTGAGAGTTCTTTCTTTCTGCCTCTGGGTGATGTAGCTGCTGCCTGCATTTCCCTCTGAGGCATCTGTGTTCATTCTTGCTCTACACAGGGGGGAAATTGAGATGAGTCCCTTCCTTCCTTCCCCTTGGTGAGGAATGTCTTCTGCAGCATTTTCCCCAGCACACATAGCTGGGAAATGCAGAGTGTCCATTTCTTTTGGGGCCACACGCTGCCTTATCTGCCTGGTAGGTTTGTCAAGAATGAGTGAAGATTTAAGTTGGTTGTTTTTTTTTTTGTGTACATGGTTTTTACTTAACTTACTGTTAAAGACTACTTGGTCTTCACCATGCTGGGGCACCGCTGTGGGAAAGGGGTGGGAAGGCTTAGTGACATTTATTGTGAGCTTTTGCACCTTAAATAAAGGGCTGGGGCGTAAAATCTCTAACAAAGACGTTCTTTCTCCGAATTGTTCTCCAGTTCTTGGAGCAAAAGCAGTATTAAAAATAAAGCATGGTAAGTAGGCTGAGCAGAAATCCTTTTTACTTAGAAGAGCTGAGCCTGTGGTCTCTTCTCCTGTACAGAGTCCTCTGCAATTGCCGTAAAATCCTTCAAAAGTAGATCAAGATCTTTACAGGCTTCAGAGTTGTAGTTCCCTGAGCTGAGATGGTTGTGGCTCCCCTTTAACTGCAGAGCCTGTTCAGTGCTGCTGTGCAGTGGAATTGGGGTGCATATTTATAGAGCTCTTCTGGGAGAAGCAGAAAAAGGTGTGACTGTGGGAATGTGCAGCACTGGGAGTTGGCACTGAGCCTGAGTGGATGGATCTTCTCTTCTCTCCTCTCCTAATTTATTTTTCCCTTTATTGTTTAAATTAACTTAGCTGTAAAGGCTGTTCTGTTTTCTTCAAAGTTGCAGTTCCCCTGACCTGGACCAGCAGCTGGCTTTTAGGGGGATTTTTTTATGCTGATAAAGGGAGATTTTTGCCTTGGCTTGGCACTTCCCAACCTCTCTGTGCCATTTGCCAACTCCCACCAGATTCCTGGCTCTGAGGGCTGTGTGGGAGCTGCTCAGGTGAGCGGGAAGGGAGTGCCTGGTTGTGAATCAAGTGGAGATCTGTTTCTTCTGGCAGCAAGAGCAGACCATCCTCTCCTTTTCAAAGAGCCTTGCCAAGCCAGATGCCAAGCTCCAGGATCCAGAGCAGCCAAGGCTGAAACTTCTTTCCTCTTTGTTTCCACTGCTGTGGGTTGCTGTAAGGGGAAAGATGTGCAGAATACCCATGTAGGTAAATCATGGATGGCACATGAATTTTAATTGTATGTTATGTTTACTCAAGTCGTGAACCAGTGCTGCTTAATATCAGTCTTCCAGGGCTCCAGTGAGTAGTATTTCACTTGTAACACTCGATTCCTGACGTCTGCCAGGCTGTGATCGCAGAGAAGAGCACAGGGGCAGGAGGCTCTGGGCAGGTCACTCAGCATTGTGGTACCTCTTGTGGCCTCCAAGGAGGGTGTTTCTGCCCATCCTTTGCATCTTGTACAAATGACCCTTGTGCTTCAACAGCTTAATCTTCCCAGAGGCTGTGCTTGCTCTGCCTAGACCTGAACCAGGTGTTAAAATAAGCCTCAGCCTCCCCCCTCAGAGCAGCTCCAGGTAATGACTGATGAAAGGATAATTGCTGTTTTTAAGAAGTGCGTGCAAGATTTCCACTGTAGTTTTCCCCTGGATGTTGTTGCCTATTTTTAATTTTGGTGTGATGAGAAACAAAGAGGCTGATGGTGAGGTCTCCTGCCATTCCCTCCAGGCTGTCCCTTCCTTCTCAGCTCCCTGGGATTCTTCAAAGATTAGGAAAAAGCCTCTGGGCGAGCACGAGCTGGGGAGAGGTCAGGCGAGCTGCAAGCTGGCGTATGGGAGGCTTTAGTTTGTAATGAATAGCTGGAAGGCAAGCCTTGTAATTTCTTGCTGTTCTCCTGGAAAGTGTCTGCTTGGCTGGGCTGGAAAACAAGAGCGTGCCTTGAGCCGGGTGTGAATGTGCGTGGACACACGTGCTCTGGGGGTCAGCTTTGTCCCGACTGTTTGTGGTTGTACCAGGCAAGTTACAACAGAGCAGAAGAGTCTGGGTCAGGCCCCTGCTCACTGGGGAGGTGTTTTCCTCCTTCAGGGCTGTGTTACAGGGAGTGTTTTGGAAAGGTCAGGGTGCCCAGTGGAACCAGACTGATTCACAGCTCTGATGCAGAATGCGTTGGCATCTCAACGAGTTTAGAATTTTCCGTGATTTGGCACATCCCATCTCCAAAATAGGGATACTGCATCCATCTCCATTGTGTTCCACGCACAGCCTGTGTGCAGGAGCCTGCAGAGCACCAGAGCAGTGAGAGGAAAAATCGGTTGAAGAAGAAAGTGATTTCTGGAGTCGAGCTCCTGGCTTGGCCCTGTGCAGCCCTGCTCTTCTGTCTGTCATCTTCCTCTGGCAAGTGGCTGCATCCCCCACCCCTTGCGATGCTTGGCTGTCCATGGACTCATGTCCTGCACGCACACCTGAGTGCACACTGCTGAGCCCAGGGCTGTGAGCTGGCAGTGGCTGCCAGTGCTGCCCTTCTTCAGGGGCTGGGTTAGACAGGCTCATCCCGTGGCTCTGCACGGTCGCTTCAGTTCTTGACGCTTGTCCTGGTCGAGATGAGAAGCCCCTCAAGTGAGCTTTTCCTGCTTCCTGGGGTGTGTTTCCAGCTGTCCTTGCACTCCACAGCTCCAGCACAGCTATGTTGTACTGGCTCAGGTCCACCGGGCTGGCAGGGAGGATGCTAAACACACTTCTGATCATCTGCCTAGTCATCTTCCCTGCTCTTTCAAGCCTGTTCTAGCCCCCTGCACCTTTCTTTTGATGCTTTACCAAGCCTGGCTCAGCCTTGCTTTAATCTCTGCCTTATCCTTTCATTATAGTCATAAATGTGGGCCCCCGGGCTGTGCCCAACCTTGATCCTCAGCTGTTTCCTGTTTTCTGGATTCAGTGCTCTTCAAATTCCAGACCTCCCCTCCTATGTGTAGTACCAAGCAGTGCAATAAATAGTCCATTGCTTCCCGTTTGATACAAATGGAAAGGGAGACCAGTAGGAAGACGCAAGGTGAGAGGCACATGCCTGGTGTGATGAGTTGGAGGAGTCTTTTATAAACAGCTTATGAGGGACTTCGAGATCAGTGGCAGCAGATTAGGAAAATGTTCACACAGACCTGGTAACTGAGGTTTTGCTTCTGGAGGTGTGCTGAGGGGATAGTTAAAGAGGAGATATTGGAACAGGTTTGTGTTGTAGTGGGAGATCCAGGGAGGAGGAGGAGGACAAGACCTCGATTACACTGGACAAGGTGAAGACCTGGGGCTACTTTGATCACCAGATCCTGACAAGAATGAGGGGAATTATGTTACTTTGTTCTCCATAGAAGGACTTGCTGAACATGACTATAAAAAGCCATTGTTAACATGAGGTCACTGGTAATGGAAGGTGGTTGTGGATGATGCCAGCTCCTGTTTGTGCAGCATAGGAAGCCACGGTTCCTGTTTCCTCCAGGAACCCCAGCCTGGCCCCACACACACGATACTTTGGTAGGGCAACCAGCCAGAGGCAGGGAGAGCAGAGGTGGAGCTGTTGGTAACTTAGGGACTCTGCATCCCCTTCCCTTCTCAGTCCCCTTCTGATGGCTGATGTTCTCCAGGTGCACTGGGCATCACCTACTTGCTGGCAGCAAACTGGATGTGCTGCCACTGCTGGGTTGCCAGGTGGCTCTGGAGAAACAGGGATGGAGACATGCTGCTTCCTGAGAGGTCTGCTCAGGGCTAACAGCTCTGGCAGAGAGTATGAGCAGGTAACGGGCCAGCAATTGCTGCTGCAACAAGACTTGCAGGGGCTTGTCAGTCACAGCTCCTGGAGGGCAGTGTTAGGATGGTGGTTTAACTGTCTTCTTCCTTCTGTCAAACAACAACAAATTCATGGGAGATTGTGTGGCAGGAAGCATCATGCCTCTTGTTCCCAGCTGCATCTACCTTGAGAAGCTGGGGCTCTTGCCTGCAGGGTTAAAGTGGCTGAGCTCCTGTTGCAGGGATAAGTGTCTGTGTTGCATGGTGTAGGTGGTTCTTATCTGGAAGTCAGAACAACTTCCCTTAGAATAAGTTGCCTTTGTCCTGGAAAATTAGCATGTCATTGATGTCTTTTTCCATGTACCTGTGTGCTGAAAGCTGCATCTTTGATGGAGCAGGTTTCCTGTCAAAGCCTGTGCGTGTAACTCACTCTAGTTGCTGTGCTCTGCCTGAGAATCATTTTGCATCTTCTGGTTGGCACCCTGAGTCTTACCAGTGGTTGTTTGCATAACCCACGCAGGGACAAGCAAACAGCCAAACTGAGAGTTGCCACAGTTTTTTTTTTTTTAAAGTTGCTCTTTGCCGTTTCTTTCTCTGCCTGCTTTGTTGCAGAGCTCTCCTTCACACACTCTCAGCTGAGCTCTGTTTATGGGTTCCTACAAGTTCCTGTCACTGTGGATTGGAGCGTGCCCTGGGACCAAAATCCAGCTGGCACGCTGCTGTAGGCATCTCTTGGACCTAGTTAGAGGGGCACAATGCCAAGCCCTGATGGGAAGAGGAAAAGAATGGCTTTCTGGTATTTGCACATAGTTACAAACTGTAATCACAGACTCATGACTGCAAACAGAAATCTGTATCGCTGGCTTCATCATGACTTCACTGTTGTTGTCCTGGCTGTTTGCTAAAGCTGTTCCTTAATCCTTTTCCAGGCTTTTGCAAAGTCTGCGTCCACCCAAACTCAGTGGGCACAAAGGTCTTGGCTGGACTCCAGGATGGAGTTTGGTTTTTTCTTTTTCTTTACCAGTCATTGCTTTCTGCCTCGGAGTAGCCTTGCTTCAAGTCTGTGTAAATGGGGCTGTAATTACGAGGAGGCCTTGGGGGGGATCATGAGGACAAACCCCATGTTCTTGTGATCCTCATGTGTCCAAACAGCAGCGAGAACTCTGCACAAACACTGTGGCTGCAGATCCCTGCTGCTGTTAGCAGTGCTTTGGGAATGTTAATCCCGCTACGACCCTGGTATGTGCTGCTGCTGTTGGGTCAGCTAACCCGGCTATGAACGGCCGTGTCATGGTGGGGAGACTTGCTGACAAATGCTAACGTCGTGCGTGGCTGTAATGCAGATTTTCAGAAGAATAAACCCGCTTGCACATGTCGAAGTAGGCTTTGTTGAAATCTGCTAACAACCAGAGCTTTAAAGCCAGCATTGTCAAGGCTTGCAGGGACCGTGCAGGGGAGTTGCAGGAGGGCAGTGCTGCTGGAATGCCTGGAAGGTGGGCTCCGTTGCATTTGCTGCAGGGACCTAATATGTGGTGCTAGTGGTACTCAGTTCCTCTTGGAGCTGGCTCTTCTCAGTCGATGGTCCAGAAAGGGACCTTCTAAAAGCACTCAACCCTGGGAATGGAGAACTAAGAAAGACTGGGAATGGGGAGTGGAAAGGAAATGGCATTTGCCACCTCCTAAAATTGGGTTCAGAAGCAGACAAAATAAGCTGTCAGAGCTGGAGCATCCATATCCACTTCCAAATCCAGCCGAGGAAGGATTTAGGTGTACTGCTCTTGGAAGCCAGCAATCTTGGGGTTCCTCTGAGGTTTGTGTGAGTCACTCGTCTTTGGCATTTGGCCATTTAAAATGAGAAGCCTTTCAAGGGTTCTGGTGGCAAGCTGAGACCTCTCACCTTGTGCCAATTTTTAGCTAATTCATCCTCTTCCACTTCCTTCCCCTCCTCACCCTTCCTATGCATGCAGGTTTGTGACAGGATATCCACTTCATTCAAGGGAATGGGGGAAATATTTGCTTGTAGCGTGGCCAGTTGCCAAGGTTGCTTTGTTCTCCTTGTCACTAAAAGAACAGCCCAAGGAAACCCTCGGAGCTGAAGCTGGCATGTGGCTTGGAGTGGATTTCCTGCAGCTCTGGTAGTGAAATGTATGACATGGGGATTTTATTTATTTTTTTTTTTTTTAAATCCCATAAATGCAAGGAAAAAGAGTACCTGGGTGGGTTAGACAGGCTGAGTCTGAAATCCTCTCTTTGATGGGAAATTGCTGTGTCACAGCTATGCAAGTCGTGCCTTGTCAAGGATAAAATCGATCTCAGGTTTTTTAGTGGAATTAAATAGCTGAGCTTGCAACAGGCCTGGGTTTTTACAGTAGAATTCAGTTGTGTGCTGAAGGTGATGGTTTCCCCTGCACCAGCCAGTGTGTTGTAGCTGAAGGCTCTGCTTGGTGACATCCAAGTGTTTCCATGATTGCAAAAGACCTTTTTGTCACAAATTCAGAACTGTGGTGATAATGGCAAGGAAAGCACTGAGTTGTGGTGTCTGGAGCTTAACTCCTTGGTGTGGCCTGAACAGTGATGTCCAGGGCTGTGCAGGGAGGGTGAGACAGCTCTTCCTCAGTGTGATGGGGTGACAGCTGGGCTGGGGCTCTGACACCTTCCTCTGCCCACTGTGCCCTGGAAGACAGAAGATTTGGCTCCTGTTTGTCATGGCAGATCAGGTGGTGTTTGTCTGCGTGCCTGCTGTGTTGTGGTGGGATCATTACATCACTGCCCAGGACCCTCAGAAAGCTCTGGGAATGTCACAGACATCTAATTCACTGATGGCCATAGAAGGAGCAGATGCTGTTTCAAGTCTCATCCAGTGTCTAAAGCACAAAATCCTATTTGTATCCTATGGGAGGGGACTCGAGGGTTTCTTTTTTCAGCCCATGATTTAGTCAAAAGCTTCTTGAACAAACTTAAAAAAAATCAGCAAGGCTTTGGCAGTACTGAAGAGTCTAACTATAGCTTTTATAGTTGTTTTTTTTTAAATTTATTTTATTTTATTTTTTTAGTACTGCAGGACCTAGATGCCTACTCATGGAGCAGGTCCCATATTTGTACAGCTCCTAGTGCACTCTGGAGAGCCTGTCCCTATGAGCTTCTGGTCCTAGCTGATGTGACTGTGCTTGTAAAACTCTGGGTATAAAAACCAGCCTGCAAGATGTCTAAAGCACAGACAAGTATTCTTTTGTTTGACTTCTCCCTTTCAATTTCAAACTGGCCCAGGAACTCCTAAGAATATTTAAATACCTTGTGCAGTGAACCTGTATTGATATTTCTTGCTACAACTCAAACAACTCACAGAATGTACAGTTGGGAACATTTGTTTGCTCTGGATGGTAGGAATGTCCTCTTGAAAATGTGCTATGCTTTGGTAAGTATGAATAGAGGGTTTTTCCACCCCCCTCTCTGGGTTTCTGAAGGCCAAAGTCTTGAAACGGCTTAGAAAGGCTGCTGAAGCTGTGCTGATAAGATATGCAGCAAATGTGCTTGAGAGCCTAATGTAGGAACAGAAATGTCTAAGCTGTTTGCTTTCCCCTTAACAGTGTGAAAAATTAATGTGTCCTACTAAGGAGCCTGGGGAGATGTGTGCTCACAGTAAGGGCTACACCAAGATGTTGTTCCTGGCTGAAGTTACCCCTGGGGCTGGCAGCTGAGCCACTTGGTTCAGAGTTACTGGGTAGGAAAGTGGAGGTGCTTTGGACCCTGCAGAGCCTCACTGCTGCAGTCTCGTTTCCAGCAGGCTCCCTCTGACTCTGAGGTTGCTCTCAGAGGTGGAATGACCGCTGCGTACAGCGAGTCCCACGGTGTTTGGAGATAGAACTTTTCTATGCAGTTAATTCCTTGTTGTTTTCCTCCACCACTTTGTTGTTAGCCTTCTTCAACCCAGGGGACACAGTATCAAATTGTTCTGGGAGCTTTTGGAGAGGCTGGGTTCATGTGCCATCAGCTCAGGTTGGGGAGGAGGCTGCTTTACCCTCTCTGTTTCACACCAGTGCTGCTTTTTGTCTGAAATGCGTGAGTGTTACCCCAGGCCATGGGGCAGAGGAGCAGGACACTCAGTGGAGCTGTGGGATCCCGCTCTGCACACCCTGGGCTGCTCTGACATCCACAAGCCATCCGCAGGGAGACACTTCCATGAAGGCCAAGTTGGACATATTTCATCAGACTGGCGCCATGAGAATGACAGTGCAATTATTGCTTAAGAGCTTGGTTTTTAACCTCTGAAGTCAATGACATACCTGTGCTATGCCCCCACCCTGGACACACACCATCCTGTATGCCTGCCCTTCTTTCAGCAGTGGTCTTTATTTCAGTGGTGTGTACGTACTCACCCGGACCTCTTATCTCCACGAAATCAGAGGTTTCTTAAGCCCGTGTGTTTTCTGTAGCACTCCCCTTATCTCTGTTCCTTCCCAGGGCTGGGCAGTGGAAGCAGGGAAGCAGGAGGGGCTGAGCAAGCTGTAAGTGCCTCTTTGCCCTGCACTGATGCTGTGTGGGGTTACAGCAACGCTGAGAGCAGTGAGAGCACCTGTAGGACAGTTGGGTTTTCCCAAATTGCTGGGCACGTGGGGGTTCTGCAAGGCAATTTCTTTTTTTAGGGTCTGAAGCAGTAGGACTTGTAACATGTTGATGCAGCATGGAAATGCAGTCTCTCATGTGGATGGCAGGTCATGGAAAAGGATGAAAACTGCCTTGAAGGTCACTGCCAGCCACCATGGTCCTGTCTCTGCTCTCTGCCCCCTTGTCATGAAACTGCTGTTCTACATGAGTTTTGTGGCTGCTTCTGTGTTTTCATTCCCTTTCCAACAGTAAGCATTCAGCCAGCAGTGGCTTCACAGCATGAAGTCACCTCCTGGCAGCTGCCAGGCTCTGCGTCAGCCCTGTGTGAGTGCAGAGGGGTGTTCATAGGTGTGCATGTGCTCTTGTCCTTTTGTGGCTGAACCTGGAGGAAGCATGGTGGATTTATGGCTGCTCCCTACAGGAACACCTTGCTGGCTTGTTGACCCTTCTAAGATGCAGAGTGCCAAGTCTGAGCTCTACTTCCCAGCAGGTTTGGCTCCCACGTGGGAGTTTGCCATCCAGAATCACAGGCAGCAGCTCCACAGCTCACCCCACCTTTGCACCATTCTGCAGCCAGAGCAGAATGGTGTGGGGTGTGGCACCAAGAGTAGCATTTTCACATGCTGTTTTGGGGGAAACCTGTGCAGCACGGGAGCACCTGGATGAGATATGATGCTTGCTGGGGTGGAGGCAGCTGTGTGGATGTGCAGATCCTTCGAATAATGTGAAACCAATTGTCCAGCACTGTGGGTTCTGCTCAGTTTATAAGGCATCTGACCTTTCCTTTGCTAAGGCTTTCAACAAGTCAATTTACAGTCTTGGCAGGGACCACCCAGAGCCTGACTTTGTGGCCAGGGGAGAAGGAAGGGAGGGAACTCTTCAAAGAGCAGAGGAGACGAAATTACTACCATGGCCTGTATATTGATTTCATGAACCATGAGGCTCTGAGTCAGATGCCAGTCTGCTTTGCTGTGATCTTGGCAGAATGTGACCCCTGTCCCTCAGCAGCAGAGGAATGGAGGTGATCAGGTTTCCCCAGGCAGATCCAATTTCGGGAGGCTGTCAGGGCGCTGTACCCGGTGCCTGGGAATGGTGCTGGGAGGCATCTCAGGAGAGGCTTTGGCTGTGCCTACTAGACACACCATCTAGTACAAACACCCACGTCAACAGCTTTGGAGGCGAGTGCCAAGCTGGATTGCTTGTAACTATCCTGTTTGCATGAATGGCTTTGCCTCCCCTCCTTTGAAGATGATGACTCTCTTTTGAAAACAGGAGGTCAAGAATCTGGTATCAGACTTGTTGAAAGACACTATTTACAAATGTTTATTGTGGAAAATATTTATAAAGCTCCCCTTGGGAGCAGAGCTGTACAGTACTGTGGCCTCCCTTGGACTGAAGGACAGCTGTCTAACAGCTTGTGAGCCAAACCTGCTCAGGTTAGCATGCATCCTGCTAAGATCCTGCTTGTTCCAAATAGCCACTCATTGCAGACCCCATGGTGTTTATGATGCTGTTACACACGGTGCTGTATTCAATGCTAAATTGCACTCCCAAGGGCCTTGCCTCTAGAACTGGAGTGTTTAGCAAAGGGTAGATGGAAGTTATATGGCTGCTCTCTGCAACTGTTCTAAAGATGTTTTGGGATATTCACATCAGATCATTAAAAGCTTCTTGTTGATCTCATAATAGCATGATGTGCTACAACAATGCTACTGCCACCTCCAAAGTACCAGCCCTGTGTCCTTGATTCTTCCTCCAAAGAGTATCACAGATTGTGGTGGTGATCAGCAGCGGTGCAGGGTAATGTGCACCTCCCCACCTTGTGGTTGCTCACTCCCTGCCTGAACAAACGGCAGAGCAAATCCCAGAGCCTGATGGAGATGAGCTCCCTGTGCTGGTGGTTCCACACCTCTCCCCTGAGGACATGTGCTGGGTGTTCCGGGCAGGCTGAGTTTGTAATCCTGTGCTTGCGCTGTATCCATAACTAGTACATGAGTTCCTGTGCTCTTCACTTGTGTTGAGGGGTAGTAAATCCTCCCAGTGATGATATTTTTTGGGCGGGGAGTGAGGCTAAGGGCTTGGATTTCTGCCATGGTGAGACTGATCAGCTATCATGTATGTACGCCACCAGGAAGGAGGCAACCTGAGATGGCTGCTGTGCAGGCTGTGATGTCGTCTTTGGTGCCGGTGTTGGAAAGGTTTGGGGGTTTATTTTCCCCCCTTCGCAGCATCCGCGTTTCGCGTCAGCAGCGCGTCCTGGTGCGGTTCGGTGTCCCCGGGGCTGGGACAGGATGTGAGCGCGTTCGTGGCGTGGCTGCCGAGGGTCAGGTTGCTGACAGGGACAGGGGGTAACAGGTGGATCGCCAGCGGCACGGCCAGGACCGCGGCACAGCTCCCCCAGCTCTGTGAATAGAAACTGCCCAGATCTGAAACTGGGTCAGGAGCGTGACCTGAAACACACCGAGGCACTGGAGAAGTTCTGGACTGCGCCGCTTCCTCCTGTCCCTGGCCAGAGATTCGGTGTTGGAAATGCGAGCGGGTGGATTTGTGCTGCTGCTGGCTCAATGCTGAGCAGGAGCACTTGCAGTGATGACGTTTGCAGTTGGGTGTGCTGAAACCTTTCCAACCATGATAGCTGGGGTTGTGTTGAAAGCATTAGTCCTCAATGGAGTGAAGCTGTTGCAGTTGGTTTGGGCTTTTCTGTCAGCGGCCAGACCCTCTTTGGGCAGCACAGAACCTCCACAGCAGCACTGGGGCAGGTCAGAAGAAACTGTGGCTGCATTGTGAGCAAAGTAGAGCCGTTGCAGATGTCTGAGCCACAGGAGCTACTGGGGCTCGAGAGCAGAGTGACCGCACGTGTCCGCAGCGTGCTTCATCTTAGTGTGTTGTTTATTTGATGTGCTGCTTGTTCTGGCACAGCCCCGTTGCATGCTGAGATAGATAACGCTGGAGAACAGCATGAGCTGACTCTGCTTCTCAGAAAGAAATGTCTTGCCTTTGCCAGAAGCATCTTTTCTTCCAGTGGCTGGTACATGACAGCCAGGGATTCAGGAAGGGAAGGGAGTTGTCCTTGCCTGTTCCCAAGGCAGGGAAGGTGGCACACTTCCTTTTGTGGAAGTGTCTTTGGTGCTCAGGGTAGGTGCACCAAACCCAAAGGTTTTAGTCTTTGCTTGCCCCACAGCTCTGGGGGCAGAGTGCATTGGATAGGGCACCTGGAAAGGTTTTATCTCTGGATTCTGCCTTTCCTCTTCCCTTCTATCTGCTGCTGGTCCTTTGAGAGGTGTCCAGTGCTTCTGCAGACGCTGCTGCACATCCAGCGGTGACAGCCAGCATACAGGATAGGGCCATGGTGGGGACAGTCAGCAGCCTGCCCCAGGGGACCTGCCTTGTGTCCCACCACATAGCGAGCCATTAATTTCCTGTTATTGGTTACAATAACACAGGGCCTATTTAAAAACAACCCACATTAGTCCTCCCTCTGAAAGAATTTGAACCTGTCATGAAAGTTAGAGGAGAAATGTTTTCCCAGAGGTCGCATCTCAAGTGGAGCAGTTGTGTTCTCATCAGCTGCTCGTGTTTCTGGGAAAAGCAGTCGGTGCATCCCGAGCGGGTATTTCCCGAGGTGTGGGGGCAAGGAGCACTGTCCTGGGGACTGCTCGCCTGGCAGGACCTGCTGCAGCCTCTCCACATGGAGGGGAGTCAGGTTTGAGCAGCCTGGCACCAGCTTGGCTGTGATTCAGCCGTGACAAAGGGCACGGGTCTGTGTCAGCAACTGCTGCATAGCCCTGCTACATCATCAGTGACTGGCGCCAGGCCTTGGGGTGCACTCGGGGTGCAGAGATTAATGGTGTAACAGTGGAAGGAGAGGAAGAGGGGTCCTCTCATCTGGAAGGGTCAGTGTGAGGGACTGGTGTGGACAGAGCAGTATTCTGCTTGCAACTGTGTGCCAGTTGTCATTCCCTGCATTCATGCCAACCCAGGCTGGCCAAGCTGGTCCCAGGGACAGCTGGAAGCTGAGGGAGTGAGGGGGGGCTCATTTACCATCCCAGGGATACAGGAACATGTCAGCATTGCCCAGAGTGTACCAGCTGAAAAGGTGTGGGGTGGAGAGGAAAAATTTCCCTGATATTTCAATCGCTGATTGAAACCATACTGAAAATCTCTGCCTGGAGGAGTTGCTGCATTTCATTAAATAAAAACAGCCTCTCTGCATCCTCCTGGAGTTGAACGGCCAGGGCAGACAGAAAACACATTGTTGATATCGCACTCGCAATATGATCTTATCAGCCCCTGCCTCTGAATTGTGACCAGGTTTAATTGACTCTTTCCTTGGGTTGGTTTGAGAGGGCTCCTCTTCCCCAGAAATGAGTTTTCCAGATGCTTACTTTAAAGGCAAAAAAGAAACCAGTTAGGGATTTTCTTTGGCCACCTTTCCGACTTCCAGCTGTTAAGTACTGGAAATGTGTTCTTCATTATGTCTGAGAGAGAAATGTTTCTTTCTTCCGATTGGGGAGGCAATAAATATTTTAAAACATAATATGCTGTAGACAAGTGAGTTAGGATCGTTTGTTCTCCGTGCAGCTGCCGTATGATGGACGGGCAGGGAGTCACTGTGGGGCCTGCCTTAATGTATCAGACTGTGCACAGTCACTCTCTTGGGTTATAGATTCAACGGTCAAGTGTCTGGTTCTGCCTTCAAACCAAACCCCAAAGCAGAAACCATCAGCAGTCCTTAGCAGCCCCTTTATATTAACCTTGCAGCCAACACACTGATGCCTTCACAGCACATCTTCAGCCTACGACTCCTTTCTCCTCATCTGACCCCAGGGCAGCGGGTTCTGGATTGAGGCTGATGGGCCAGCAGTGGGGCTATTTTGGATTAAGAGGAGGAGGGGTGAATTCCAGCTTCATGGAGCATTCCCTCCTCTGCCAGTGTTGGCTTTGCTCCTAGCAAGGATGCTCCAGCTTGCTTCCAGGGATCTTGGCCAGCATGGTCTGGGCACTTCCCCAGATGAGAGATTTGCAGGATAGCATGTAGCACTTGTTCCATCTAATTTTAGGCAATTAAGTTGCTGAAGTTTGGCACATAGTTTCCCTCTTTGGTCAAGGAGGCGCATGGAGTTAGAGCAGATAAATCTGGGTATCTACCGGGGTTTCTGTCATTGCTGCATCTGGTGGGCTCCCACAAGGGTTGTGATGCCAGGGACAACAATGACAGTGTCTGGATCCGATGGGATCTTCTTGAAAAGGTAGGGATAGAGAGAGGGAGCTCTTGTTGATGGAAACAGCAAGCCATGATCTAAATGAGTTCATGAAAGCAGTGTTGTGATCAGGGTGCACTCATGAAGGAGTCCCTGGGGCAGAACAGCAGTGGCTGATGCTGTAGATGATGATTTATAGTGTGAAAGGGGGAAAAAAAAGGGAAATTTTACTGTGGAGTGATTGAGATTTGAAGAAGTATGAGCCCCACAGGGAGATGAGATGACTGGAAGAAAGAGCTGGAAAATGGAACTCTGAAGTATTTCTCAGACAGGAAAGGAAAGAGTAGCCCAGTGGATGAGAAGGTGGTTGAGCCACAGAACTGGGGTTTCTCTCAGGTCTCTGCTGTGGTCCCTTTGTCTTTTGGGGATGTGAGGAGGCACAGGTACCCATGGGAATGTTGGACAAGTTACCAGCTGTTTGTAGAGATGGCAACTACAACACAAAGGCTAACCTGAAGCTTAAATCACCAGCTGTGCTCTCTCCTGCCTGTGTACCTTTAAAAATATAGATCCTTTTTGCTTCTCATGTTTTCTGTGGTAACAGCCTGAAGCTAATGGGAAAGGCAGGATGGGACTTCTCAAATGCTCTAGATCTTCATTCCCAGTATGGGAAATGCTTTAAAATATGTTTCGCCCACAAAGGCTGCAGCATATTTTTCCCTTTAAAATAATGTTTAATGAGATGTCTTAGAAAGAATTAAAATACCAATAGAAGCGAGAGGGCATAAGCCAAACATTAAGAAAAAACCCTTGAGGATAAAATGAGTTTGTGAGCAACTCAGTCTTGAACTCTGTGGGAATGGGACTAAATCTGTGAAGTCTTCCCGGATATCCCTACATAATTTGGAGCCCTAAAAATAGCCTAAAACTTGAATAGCCTGGATGACCTCGAAGCTGCTTTTCAAGAGTCGTTCAGTGTAGCCAGAGTAGGTGAACACCCTGCAGCACATCTGGGTTTCGGGAACCCCTGATGAGTCAGTTGGGGGACTGCTAATTGGTTACTGGTCTTCGTTAGCATCAGGCTTTGATGGATTGGGCTCCTGGGTTGGGGTTGGCTTTCTGCAAGGAGCAAAGAGCGGGGGGGGGGGACAGTGGCCTCTCTTGGAAATGGGAAGCAAGTTTGAAGGGGCTAATGAGGTGGGTCCCAAGGAGGGCTGTTGGGCAGCAGGCTGCAGCCCTCGGTGCTGGCAGGCAGCCCACTCCAGGGATTCATTCCTGGGCTCCAGAGCTGACCCACGGCGGCCGAGCAGCCCGGCAGAGGAGATGCAAGGGCACGCACAGAGGTGCTTGTGAGGGAGCTCTGGTTTGAAACAAAGCAGCCAATTTCCTTTCAGCACAGACAAGCCTTATCTCGGGAGATTACGTTTGTCTCGAATGGAGCCTCTGGTGTCATAACCAGGCTCTTCCTGGGCAGATAGAGAGAGGCTTGCGCAAAAATCCCACGGCGGCAGGCTGGGCTCTGGTGTGGCCGTGACTCACTGGACAGTGTGGGAGGTGCTGGGACCAGGCAGTGGCAGTTTGGGACTTCTTGCTTTGTTTTTTTTTTTTTGGGGGGGAGGGGGGTTCGGTTGTTTTTACTGGAAGATGAGAAGAGCTGCAGGTCCTGTTGTCCTGCACATTGCCAAGAGCTCCAGACCAGGTGCCTTTCGAGACACCTCGCCAGTGCCTGACTGCTGTTATGGGTCTGTGCCCCTGCAGATGTGTGCATCCCGCTGTGATGCTGGGAGAGGGGTGCCTGCTGCCCGGGATCTGTCTTGCTGCTCTGACAGGCATGGAGTTTTCTCCCAGTAGTCATGAATGAACTTTAGCCATGAAAAAAAGTCTTCTCTAGGACGTGGTCGCCTCTGCCAGGCAGAGAAAGTTTTCCCCAGCTCCTGTGAAGCAATTCCCAGTGCACTCTCACAGGTACCATAGCAGGAATCAACTGCTGCATGGTTGTTGTACCAAAGCGTTGCAGTGTGGATTGCAGATGGGCTGCTTAGTTAATCCATCCTACCCAGGAGTGTAGACCAAGTTGTGCAGTCCTGGCACAAATGTAGCCAAGGTGTATTTGCCATTTTTCCTTCTCCCCTGAGCCCAGTGGATGCTGCCTAAGTTGAGATTAGTGATGGGTCGCAGAGAGGTTGCCCTGGTTTGACCAGCACTTTACTGAGCTGAGCTTGAGGCACTGGGGGAGTTCTGTAGTTACCCTGTCCTCATCAGCCAGGGGAGATTGCTTCTCCTCTCTGCAAGCAAAACACCATCCTGCCTCCACAAGTGTGCTGGGTAACCAAGTTGATGAAGAGCTTGGACTGGGTGTTTATATATACATTTTTTTCTTTTAGCTCATTCATATTGTTCTGTGATGGTCAGTGTTCTTTTTGAACCTGGGCCAGGAAGAGGCTGGAGATAAGACAACAATAAAAGGCTGGAGTAAACCCTGCAAGCAGAGATAATGCACTGCAGAGAATAAGAGTGAACTGGCAGACTGGAAAGTTCAAGGAAGTTTGAACTTTTGGTCAGTTGGGATGATTACTTTTCCCACCAACTGCTCTACACAGTCAGCTTGGTTTGTGGTGTACCTGAAACAGCTTTTAATTTAACTTGGATCACCTGTTTAGATGCAAGTTCATTGTGTTCAGAGCTGTATGACATCATGTGTATTACTTCACTGAATTTTTTTTCCATATTAGTCCATTTAAAGGATTTTGCTCTTAATACCTGGCCTAAATCAAAAGGTTTCTTGTGTACCCTCGCCAGCTTTTCCTCCCCTGCATTCTTGTTATATGAATCCATCTTGTGATGTCTGATACTGCAGTGAGAAGTTCATCACTGTGCATTTTGTCTTGATTTTCCACCTTCCTGCCCCAGCTTGTTGGGAAGTCAGCATTATATCATTATGGATTTGTTAACCCAGTGGAGAGAGGTCTCCTTCCTGTCTGCATTGCGGGTTTCTCTCTCTTAACTCCCCAGGTTTGGGAGGTGTTGAAGGCAGAGTGATGACAGGGAGATACAGTGAGCTACAGAACTGGTTGCAGTGTCACGCTGGCTCCAAGGGGTTTAAGGCACAGTCAAACAAAAATCCTTTCTTGAGGGGTGGTTTTGAAAATTGATGAGTGTTACATCTCTCAGGGCTTTGGTTTTCATGTTGGCCCCGAGCTAAGAACCAGGCAGACTCTTTTGTAACTGGGCCAATTTCTGTGCTTGGCTTGAAATGCCTTTAGGGATTCCAGCTTGGTAGGCTCTCCACCTTTATTGGGGTGAAATTTACCCACAGTGTCTGCTGAGCTTAGATATCAGCAGTACAATGTAGGTGCCACATGCAGATTTACCTCAGCACACCCAAATCTTCAGCAGCTGCCATACCACAGTGGTACAAAAATTGATGTCCTGGCTGTGTTGCTTTTTAGATGGGAGCAGATGAAATGAAAGGTCAGACCAGATTTTTCAGTAAGGAGCTGTTTGGAGGAAGTTGAGGAATTTTGGCCTGATGCACGCTGAAATTCCTGCTTGGTGGTTGTGTGGGGGCTTTGGCTCTGGGGGAGGCAGCGCCACTCACAGATCCATTGAGGCTTTGCCTGGACTTTTATTTATAAGGACACAAATGGTTTGCATCTTGCAGGCTGCATTGTGGTGGTTTGCAAGAGCCGGGGTTGGAGGAGCCGTGCAGAACGAGCCCCTCTGCCCCCTTCCAGGAGGGCTCACGGAGAAGGAGCCAAGCACACCAGAGGCTCTGCTGTGCTGGGGCTGTGCTCCCTCCCAGCTGTGCCCACACATCTGGGGCTGGAATGTGCCAGGGTTTAATGACTTGGTGTCATCAGGGGCGCTGCCGAAGTCACGGATTCTTTCTGTATGTTTTAAAAGCAAACAATCCGTGACTGCGGACACTGTTCTTTGCATCTCAGCACACACTGCAGCTGGTGAACAGTTAACCCAATTAACCGGGACTGTTAAATTATTCTCGGAGGAAATGAGAAAGACAAACTCCCACTGATACACTCTTGGTGAATTCCTCTCACGGTGGTGGTGTCGTTGGCTGGTAGCGGGATGACCATGGGCTCTTAGAGGTCATAGTTTCTCCTCTGTTAGACTGCACCTTGATAAACAGGAGGTACCAGGCAGGGCTATCGTTGCTAAAACTATTGCAGCTCTTGACTTGGAGCCCATTCTCTCTTTGTCCTGGGAGCTGATGCCCAGAGAGGCCTTACAGACCATATCTACAGCTGCTGGGACAGTTTGGTGGTAGGAAGGACCTGAACTGGGCTCTCCTCCCAGCTGTCCCAGTGCTTGCTGTGCAGTGATGGCCAGTCATTGGGGAAGGGAAGAGGGACAGGTTTTTCTCTAGAAAAACCTTCTTCCCATGCCACAGCAAGAAGTGATAGAGAGATGAGGATTTTCAGCCATGCTGGGAGAGGTTGTGGCAGTGCCATCCTCTCCTTCATGCACATCTGCTGGCTATTGTTTGAGTCTTCTTCGCAAAGCAACTGGTTGATGTCTTTGAAATACCAGTATAAGATTATTCTCTAAGCAAAAGCAGTGTTGGGATCAGCCACTCTTGAGGAATGTTGTCCATGTGAACAGGGGCATTGGAGAATGACCCAGATTGGTGCAGAGTAAAGTGGATTTGAAAGGTTGATTTGCAGAGCAGTGCCGTGCTGGAACTTACTGTGAGCCCTTCATCCTGGCCACAGGGTCATCTCCTTCTAGGACAGAGATGTGTTCCTTGTCTAAAATTTGCCATGGTAGAAGAGGGCACTCCAAGGAGATTTTTTTTGGTTTGCTTTCAAAGTCCGTCTGGCATTAAAAACTGAGTCAGTTCTTTCCCGTTTATTACAAAAAACCTCTACTCTTCCTGTGTGTGAAGTGACAGCTCGCTGAAGAGACTGTTCCTTCTTGCTCTCGCAAGTAACTGCAGTTTGGTGACGTCCCTCAAATCAGGCTTTTTCTCAGAAATTTCAGATTTAGGATGCAAGCACTGGTTAATATAGGTAAGCAGGAACTCCCTGGTTTTTCTATTTACAGGAAAGCACATCTTTTTTCTGTATGTTTTGGGATTACTAGATACTTTATTGGTGTAGTTTCATTATGCTAAAATTAGTTTCAAACTCCTCTTAGTTCAAGGGAGCAGAATTAAGGCGATAAGCCCAAAGGCCTTGGAGAATCAGCTTTGAGAACACTGTGGGGCTTTTTACTCCTCAAAGCCATCATCAAGTAGGTGACTGGATATATTTAGCCGACTGGAGTTGAGTGACTTGTGGTTAAATTCCTCTAGAATACCAAGTCTTCCTGAGGCACCTGCTCGCTTATCTACATGAAGTGCTTGCAGGCACTTTGGCTTCTTCATTTCTGCACGTCAGACAGCACAGCATAAACATTTGTTACTTCACAGAGGGGACCATCAGTGCCCACCCATCAGTGCACTTTGTGCCTCTGTGAGCCCAGAGATGGATGTCCTTTTCCATTTTTCTTAGAGTCACTTTTTTCCTTATCCCTCTTCTCATGTAAGACCAAGATCCTGGTATGAACTGCTGATCCCACCAGCGACTAGTTATTGATGCAGATGTTTTCCCAGAACACCCCACTCCCAGAAAAGCATTCCCAGAAGCTTCCTAGAAGCATTTAACCATCAAAGACAGTTGACACCTCCAGGTAAATAGTCTGAGAATCTGAAATCCTGAATATAGTCACCCTGTCTTATCTCTGCAGCACCAGGAAGTTTTAAGGGCATCTTTACAGCCCCCTCTGTGCTGGGCTTCCCCTGCTGTTTGCAAGGGGATTAAGCAACTGGGGAAGGTGAGAGTCCTTGTGGTGGGAGTGTCTGCTCCTTTCCACATTCCTTGGCCTCAGTCAGCACCTGGGCTGGGCTGGGCTGGCCTTGCGGGGCCAGTGTTTGTACCCCTTTATGGGGTGGCCAAGGCTGTCCACATTGTAGTGACAGGAGAATCACCTTAACCCTTCCCTGAAGGTGTGCCAATGCAAGTTTGAGCTCAAAGACCAATATTGAAGTCTTTAATTTACACTTTATGCTCTGCCCAGCAACACAGAAAATTGCAAAGGTCATCTCAGCCAAGTGCAGGGGATTTCCTAATGCACGGTGAGAGCCTAATGTGAGCAAGGTCCTGATCTGTGACTGAAGCCTCATCCCAAGGAATTCCTGCCATCTCCCTCTGTCCTGACCCATTTTGCTCTGCTGAGATGCCTCTGGTTAGATGTGCCCACCTGGAGCAGGTGTGGCTGCAGTGACACTAGAGTTGGGGCTCAGGCTTGTGTTTGAGCATGTACAGGTTGGTGTCTGGGCGTCCCTGAGCTCTGCACCTGCAGCTCTGTAGCACTTGGTGTTTGCAGCTCCAGCCAGGCAGGGATTTAACGGGGTGCTCCCCAAACCCCCTGTCCTGCCCGTGCTGCTCTGTGCCTCTCCTCAGTGCCAGCTGGCTGAACCTGCTGCAAATCAGGCTCTTGCTGCTGCTTTGTTGGAGGTCATTTCTAAAACTCAGCTACCCAAATCTTCAATCCAGTGCTGTGCAGGCCACAAGTGATGGCGCTGCTCTGCCCTGCTGCGTGCCAAGTGCCACTGATTTGGTCCCCCGAGGGTTTTTGGCAGGGGGTGTGTGTGGTGCTGGCAGAGGAAGGACAGCTTGCACAGGAGGATGCTGTGAAGATAAAGCAGTGCTATGTGTGAAGTCGGTGAATGAGCCAAATCCTTCTCAGAAGTGGCGCTGAAATAAAAAATCCTTTGTGGAAAACGCTCCATCAGCTGTTCACCTAAGCCAAGCTGCTTAGGAAGGGAACAGGCGTTGTTTAGAAAATAACATCACAAAGCATTGGGTCGCTGTTGCTGCTTGTTGTGACACTGAGCAGGTTTCATGCTGGCTGGTAGTTCTGAATCTCTGTTTTCCCGGAGAGTGTTTTCTTTGTTCTCTCTCAATAAAACTCCATAGTTTTGAGAGACAAATTTGAAAACAGGTTGGTGCAGAACTGAGTCCCTTAGCTATTCCCTGAGTTTCAGTGCTTGTCTCTCTCCCCAGTCCTGCAGAGATGTTTAATAGGTGCCACTCTGCAGCTCTGTCCTCTGCCCATGGGCTCTGGCTCTGTGCCCCTTGTCCCGGGCTGGGCAGGGACTGTCTGTCACCTCCTGGAGCAGCTCAGGGCAGCCAGGGAGCTGCTTCCTCCAAGCCTCTGCCTTGTCTCAGACTTTCTGGAGGAAGAGAAGAGCTACCCCACCTGATTAGAGGCAATTCTGGTTTCTCTGAGAGATGGGGGGGGGGCACCTTAAAGGGTTTCAGAGCACAAACATGGTGAGTTGCAGTGGATGCTGCAGAAAGTGAAAGGGGTGGGTGGTTGTTTCTAAAGCTTGGACTACAAGCACAGGGATCCTTCTCATTCAGAACCCTGTAACCCTGCCCGAACAACTTGGAAAAACATCATTTTTAGGGGCAAGGTCTTGACACACAGATGTATGAGAACAAGGCAGGAGATACTGTGAGCAAAAGTACAAAATGGGGGCAAAGTGTGTTTCAGTACCACACCCTTCCTTCAAACTCTGATTTTTGTGCTTTTTTGGTGGGGATGGGTGGGTTTGCTCTCAGGGACTTGAGTATTTTATAGAAAATGACTGGATAAAAAGCCATGCCTGCTTGGTGGGGAAGCACATTTTTTTTTGCTGCCCAGAAGTGTTGAATTAGTTCTTGTGTGATTGGAAATGAAAGGTAGGCACACACTTGCCCGCAGTTAAATGTGAGAGATTTTAATAAAGAGTTCTGATGGATGGGCTGGGGAGAAATAAATCTGCTGCAGGACAGCAGAAGCTCAGCAGGGGGACAGTCAGTTGTTAATGAATAAATTCACTGCTTCCATGAGAATCAATGATTACAGGCAGAGGATGCAAAAGCGTCAGATCACTGACCTAGAGAAATTCAAAGTGAGTCAGAAGCTCTCTGCCTTTCTAGGGCTTTTCCACCTTCCCCATACTTGTTCGTGGGGATAAAAGGTGCACAAAGAGTCTTGATCTCTGGTTAGCTTTAGCTTCTGCCACTGGTGCAGTGCCAGCACTGCCGGGTGTTTCAAAGCCTGGTGAGAGCTCGTGGCAGCTGAGCAGCCACTTGCCCCAGTGCTGGTGACCAGCCTGTGGATGGAGGTGTCCCGTGCTCCCAGAGAGCTGCTTTTCCCTGCTGCTGTGGGCTGATAACCTCACCCAGGCTCTGACATCTGCCACGTCTTCTAGGTGGGCTTGTGGCTGTGGTGATGGACCTAGGCAGCACTTTGGGGATGGATGGGCTTGGGAAGGAGCAAAATCATTTGATGGCTTTTGAAAGTGGGGAAAACTAAATAACACTCCCCTGCCCTTTCCAGGGTGGTGCTTTCCCTGCCTCTAGGTTTTTGCAGGTACCTGGAGCTGGGGTGCAGTATGCTCCAAAACACTGCAGGCGCCTGCTGTACGTGTCCTGAAGCCCATTTTTGAGTGTGTCCAGGAGGCCTCGTGTGCCCCTAAACAGAGGGATTTATTGCCCATGCACTGCCATTGAGCTGCACCTGCTCCGCAGGTCCACCTGATCCTTCCAGGAATTGCCAGGCAGGAACAAGCAGCACTGGCAGTGCTATCCACACACACTCCACAGGGATATTCAGCAGCAGTGGGGAAGGGATGAACTGCTTTGTTTTCACATGGTGCTGTTTTCATAGGTCAACGCCAAAGGTAATAAATCTGTCCCATGGAGTATCAGTGGGTGGTTTGCTGTGTAAACTGCTCCCGTGTGCTCTGGGGTTGGGAGCAGAGCTGGATGGAGCTCCTGGCTGGCACAGCCAGCTCGTACCTCTTTGTCAGAGGACCAGAAAGGGCCCTTCTTGTTGCTGGTCAAGATGTAGTTGCAGTGGTGCAAAGATTCATTTTGCTTATTGAATGATACTGTATGGCTTTGTGGTGCTTTGGAAGTGTCAGTGAGACATCATCAGAATTCCCTCACCAGAGGAGCACAGGATAGGGCTCACCCAGCTTGTTTTGTTCCCACTTGTGCCTCCTCGAGCTGGAAAAGTGAAATCAGTGTCTCGAGGGAGGGAACAAGGGAGAAATGTGCAGGTTTGCTGTTGTGTGCTGCTTAGACAGGAGGATGGATGAATGAATGGACAGAGAATGTGCTGCTCCAAAAGCAGCTGAATTTCTCTTGTCTCTCTGAAATCTGCTTTTGCTTTTCAAGTCTTTGCACTGTCACACTGGGCAGTAACCAGAATTGTATTTTCATGGGATTTTGGCGCTGTATAAAGCTGGATGGTTCCAAAGATGCACAGGGATGGAGCATGGGAGATGGAGGAAATGCCCTCATCTCCACCTCACTCTCTTGGCTCTGGCACTTTCTTGATCTTTCCAGGCACTGAGGTGGCTGCAAGTGATAGTTACTAGGGAAACTTTCTCCTAAAACACTACCAGCAACATCAGCTAGATGTAGGGATGTTACTGTTTTCAAAGAAACGTGGTTGCTGATTAAAATACTGTCAGAATTTTCTGGCTGAAATCTCGTTTCATGAAATCCCAGGCGGTCATCAAAGGCTGAGTTGTACCTGGCCTGCTTTTAGAGGTGGGGAGAGTGAGGAATCTGCGAGTCTGGAGACAAGTGTGAGCATCAGATCTGGTGCTTCACCTCCTTTCTCCATGAAGAAGGGGAAAAAATGGCCAAAGCAGCTGGGAGCACAGAGGTTTTTATTCATCTGACTGATAATAGGAGCTAAATAAAGGCTTTGGGAAAAAACCCAACCATTTCTCTTGCAATATTGGTTGGGCAGAACTGTACTGGAACTAAACATGGAATGAAAAGTCTGGCTTTTCTGCCAACTCTATTTTTAGAGCTACTTCTCCATCTTTGCATCTCTCTCTGAGTTTTCTCAGCAGATGCACTTGAACCAGGCAATCTGTCCTTATTTCTTTCCGGCAGGCTGTGATGTTCTGCAAGATAAGGATGTTGGATGGAGGGGCAGGAGACTCACCAGACTTGACAAAAATCCCCCTGAATACCAGATGCGGGTCCTGTTCCAGGTTGGGGTTCGCTGCGGTCACAGACTCCTGAATATTTTCCGTGCTCCATTAGGAATGACCCCCTAACCCTTCCGTGCTGGAGGGGAGTGGCTGTGCAGTGTTGGCTGCCTTCTCTGTGTCCCAGAATTGCTGTCACAGCTGCAATAAAATCCAGCAGCAGCCCGACAGCACACAGCAGTGCTGGCAACGGGTTTGGGTATGGAGGGAGGAATTGCATTTGGCTTTGGGAGGGAGTATCTGCACTGGGCTTCAGCTGAGGTACTGCAGCTGATCCAGGAATAGCCAGCAAGAACCCAGAGGTTCTTGTGCTTCCCTGTGAAAAGCAGCAGTAAAAGATAAAAAGTTTTCTAGCCCTGGTCTTGGACATCTAACCCTGCCAGTGGGGCTGTGACTGGCCTTTCAGAGAGCTGCCAGCAAGCATGAACACGGTTCTGCCCAGTGCCCACTGTGTCTCCCATGACTCAAAATGTACTGAAAGCATCTACATCATCCTCTTTCAGCTGGAGGGGGCTCGGATGGGTCAGGAGTCTGTGGCTGCCCAAACCCTGCCCCAGGGGCTCTCACACCAGGCCTTGCACCCACCAGCACTGAGTTCTTTTTCTGGCTCTTGTTTTCATTTTGTGAATTGCTGGGTTTGTGTCAAGTTTCAGTGTCTGTGCAAAAGCTGCACCAATTTGACATGGATGGTAATCCACGCTCTCCAGAGGGAGGGGACTTCTGAGAACTAGAAGCATGCAAGGAGTTTGAACTTGAAGACATTTAATTAGGAGCATTTCTTTCCAGCATAAAACCGGACAGTAAGGAGGACCCCTCCCCCAGAAACTCCTTGGGTTTTATTGATTATAAATTTGTAGCTGGTTTTGCAAACAGAAATGCAGAAGAGAGGGATGCACTTCACATTTCTAAATTCATGTTTGCTGTTCATTCAGGGCAGAGGCTCCCCCAGTGCCTGAGGCCAGAACATGTAAAGGCACTCTGGAGCTGCAGGGAGTTTTGTCCAGCTAAAGGCAATGCTAGATTCCAGCAGGAACACTAATTTATTCCCTGCAGAATAAAGCCAGAGGAGGGTTTACAGTGGAGGGAAGGTGTGACTTCACAGGCTGGTGCTCAGCCCTGTTCCCATGCCAAGAGGCAGATGTTAAGCTGTGAGAACTGGTCCTGCAGAGAAAGCAGCTGTCTGGGCTGAAGCCTCTTGGGTTTCACTATCAAATAACAGCTCTGATGAGAGGGTAAGTGGGCAGAAAATACTGTTCTTCAGAAAAAACTTAAGTCTCGTATGCCTTGAAAGCACACAGAAGTGGCAGAGGGGACTTAGGGCAGCATTTAGGTCTGTTTTCCCTCAGTTTTTACCAACTTGAAAAGGATGTTTGTTTCCCCCTTGATTCGATTTGCAAGTCTTTTGGCAGCAGGAAACTGTGCTGGGTGACCACTTCAGTTTCTTCCTTCTGGATGGCACCAGTCCTGACCAGTGCAAACCCTGAGAGGTGACCAGTCCCACCCTCCTGCCCATCCCCAGCTGGAGAATAGCCTCTGACCTCATGTGCTTCATGATCATGGAGATTTCCCAGCTGGTTCTGCTTAACTCCTCCTGAGCATCTCTCTGGAGCCCCCTGAGCCCAGCTGTGATTTCAGGTGCCACCAGCCCCCAGTGGGAACCAGCAATCCCTGAAAAGCAGAGAAGAGGCTGCCCCAGAGCCAGAGGAGCATTTGGCAGGAGTTTGAGGAGGCTTTTTTCTGTATGCCCTGCTGAAGGGGAACGTGAGCTGGTGCCAGTCCACTTCTTGCTCCATACCCACACACCAGCACTTGGACCCCTCTTCTGAATGGCCATAATGAGATACTTGCTTTTTGGATGACTTGGTAGATTTAAAAGCCTCTTCCTTGTTTCTTTTGCCCTTTAAAAAGTCTTCTGCAGATTGCCAGGGCTGTTTTGGAGGCGTGTTGTTCTTAATATTTGCCCTCTGGCTCAGCGAGGCGTGTGGCCAGGGCAGGGCTGAGCTGCTGGCTGCTGTTCTGGCCCTCCTGCTACTGGTCATGGCTGGGACAGGTAGGCTGAGACAGTCACAGAACTCTCCTTTTCCTCACCTTGCAGAACTGTCCTTCTGGATACCTGTGAGTCTTTGGGGGGGTATATGCTCATGCAGCTCCAGCTCTGCATGAGGAAGGGCTCCTGAACTATAAATCTCTGCCTTTCAAGCACTAAACTCCCTTTTGGGTTGTTTTTGACGTTAGGAATTTTCTCTGATAAGAGAACTTTATTTGCCTTTAAATATCACTTTGTGACAGGATGATGGAGTGGGGATTCTTGGAGCGAGCCGGTGCCAGCCGGGGAAGGGAAATTCTGCTGGGGCTTTTGTTTCTCTCTAGCACTGACATTTTAGCTCTTTAAAGAGTACGTTTATTTTATACTTGGCAGGAGTGTGTGTGCACATGTCAGTGTCCAGACAAATGGGAGCAGCCCAGTGCTGGGGCTGCGCCGAAGCCAAGTGGGTCTCCTGCTCTCCCCTCTCTGTGGCACTTGGGGAAGGGGAGCTGGTTTTTTTGCAGCCAGGTTCAAAACACAGGTTGTGTGGGTGAAGCTAAGAGGAATGCCTTAAAAAAAAGAAAGAATGATTTATCGGTATTGTGTGCACGGTGTTGGATATTCCCCTCTGGCAGGCCAGTGTCCCCCAGAACAGCATCGTAGCTGGTTTATAGTGCTGCCTGCTTAGGTCAAGGCTAAGTCTAAGGTGTCACCCAGTACAACCTGGGGACAGCCTGAAGCCACAAAGTCTGTGCTTTGTTTGCACACGGTGGGAGCTGAGCTCCCTAATCTGCCTTCCTCCAGCAGCCGTGTTGTATCACCACCCTTTTAGATACGGAGGATTTTGCTCCACAGGCTGCAGGACGTGCAAAGTGCCAGCTCATTTATTCCCCTTGGATCCCACTAAGCTCTCCCTGGTCCTGATGCCTTGAGCAGCCAGCTGACTCTGTGTTCCTTTCTTTCAGCTCTTCCACGTGGCGTATGTCCTGATCAAATTTGCCAATTCTCCTCGTCCTGACCTCTGGGTGCTGGAGCGATCGACTGATTTTGGCCTTACCTACGAGCCCTGGCAGTACTTTGCCTGTAAGTATTTCAGTGGTGCAAGACCTGCAGCTTAGAGCCAGGTAGTGAGGCTGTGGTGATGGTGGCTCTTTGTGCAAGTACACAGGGCTGGGTTTGGAGCTGTTTCTGTGTCATTGCTGTGATGCAGGGCATGTCCTGTGTTTCTTCTGCCCAATAAGGCTTTAAGAGTTGAATCTTAGATGCTCCTAAGGGCAGGAGAATGCTTTTACTCTCTAGGACTAACTGTAATTTTTAAAGTATTGTCATTGATGCCCACCCAAATCTATGGGGATGCCAAAGTTGGCACCAGTGTCAGTAATTGGGCATTGCTGATCTAGGTCTGGATTTCTTACCATCTCCTCCCTGCCCTCTGCTCTGCACTAGCCCAGACTGGTGCATTTCAGCTCTTCTGCAGAAGCAAACTAGCAGTTTGCTTCGAAGTGGCTGCTGTCGCAGAAAAGTCTGGAAGCCAAAAACTGTCCCTCGTGCTTGGACACAAACTGGGTAGGGCAGGGAACCACTATCCTGCCACTGTGCCAGGTGGGATCAGACACAGCTGGCTGGAAAGGATGGCTGCAGAGATCCAGTCTGTGCATTTGGCTTCCTCATTCTCTGATTAAAACCTTAAGAAACAGCTGGTTCTACAAAACCCTTCTCCCAGAGGGGCTGTGGGGTAACCAGATGCTGAATAACTTGTCAACCACCAGTTCCTCCCAGAAGCAGCAGCAGTAATTGGGAGAAGATGTGAATTAAGATCTGCAGCCTGAGCTTAAAACCTGGCAAGGAAGGACCTGGGAGCACTCAGAGGCCTCTCGCTGGGCTGTCCTTGAAGGCTCATGTTTCTAGCTTACCTGTCAGCCTTTGCTTTGGATTTCTGGCCCCTTATTGTGCAAGGAAGAGCTGCAGACACGATACCGCTGTGTTGCCTTAGCATGGTAGCTCCTCTCCAGTGCAGATGTTTTCCTCTCTGCTGTGTGCTGGTGGGGAATTACTGTCAAATTCCTGCTTTGCTTTTTTTCTGTATTCTCTGAGAATTTATCTTCCAGCTCTGAAGCCTCTCTCCGGGCCCATTACAGTTGTGTTTTTGCATGGTCTGGGGCTGCACGAGGAGCTCTTGCCCAGCTGGCTCGTTCCTGTGTGTAGTGGCAAAGCTGCAACATCTGGAGTCCTCTTTCCTCCTGCAACATCAGGCCCTGTTACCACCCCCCTGGAGAAGTGACACGCAGTGACACAGCCCAGTGGAAAATTCCCATGGAAATAAAAGAAGCGGCTGTTCCAAAACCTGCCAGATTTCGCTAGCACAAGAAGTCCTCTTCAGAGGTTTATTTTTGGCATGGGGAATTCTGTAGGTGGTCTAATAAAAACACTGGTCAGGTCAGTAAGAGGGTTAAAAGCAGCTGGCAGAAATGCAAGTGTTCTCCAGAGATGCCAGCGAGCCTTGCCAAGGGTGGCACTGCCCACCCCAGCTCGGCGCTGCCCCTTGAGCTCATCGTGGGAGGTGTTGGGTGCCCCAGGCCCCCCCCAGGCTGCCGAGGTGCTTTTGGGCTTAGCTCTGCAGGAGAAGGGAAAAAATGAATGCTGAGGAAAGCATCTGCCCCTGTAGCTGATGGATCCTCCGTTCATCCCGGTGGGCAGGCACCGCGCTTTCCTCAGCCACCAAAAGACAAACAGGAGTGCTGGGGAGAGATTTATGGGGGTGTTTATCTCCATGAAAGGCTCCCCACACAGCATTTCAAATGAGGGCAAGACATGAAAGCTGCTCGGTTCCATCCCAGCCCCCCGAGCTCACGGTGCAGGATTAGCCCCTTCGGTCTTGCTTTGCTGGGCAGTGCCAGCACAGAGTGAGGCTCTGTCCTTTCCTGTGGTTTCCTTAAAGCACTGCTGGGGTTTAAGGCCGATGGGTTACTCTGATTTAGCTCAGAGTGCCTGTCTTCTGGCTCACACAGTTGTGTAGATTTTGCAATAACTGGAGGAGTTCTTTGGTTTCCCTGAGTAGCTCCTCATGCTGATCATCCTGTCTCCATGCCCAGCCATGGCAGCTCTCTGGAAATCAATCATCTTAAGCCACTGGTGACAGGCTCCTTGCCTCTGGCTTTAAAAATAAGTTGCCTTTAAAAAAGCACCTGGTAAAGCAAAGCTTGGCAGCCAGAGACCGTATGTTCAGTGTTTCCACATCTTCCTGTGAATGCAACTGTGCTCTTGCTGTTGCCAAAAGAGTCTTTCGTGGAGAGAGGCTTATGTTGCTGGAGACAAGGTGTGGGTGGGTGCAAGCCAGGGGTGAAGGCAGGGAGGCCGAAGCAAACTCTCTGCTCCCCCTTTGCTGCTCCTCCTGCCTGGCTCAGCCTCCCCGTGCAGCACATGGACTGAGGGACGTGCCCTCTGGAGGCGTATTAGGACAGATTATTCCCATGAATTGGGTTAACATTTCCCCATCAGCTTCCTGGGTGAGCTGAGCACTGCTGGTGGGAACAGCAGGTTGAGTTGGCTGCCTTTTCTCCCTTCTCCCCACGGAAACGTTTCCCTCAGGAAAGCTGCAACAACCTGCCCTGCTGTGAGCTCCTGGCACAGGGCACGTGGGAGTGGGAAGGATCAGCAGCCTTTGTCCAGGCTCTCCCGGTGGGGGGAACAGTCCTGGAGAGTGGCACAGTGTAGGTTTTTCCATGGGGAGATGTGTGTGCACAGGCTGGTTCTGGACTGCCCCAGCGCCTTCGCTGGGGTTTGGTTGGCACTGCCAGCATGGGGATGTCAGACATCCTGGGGACAAGGGTGCTGGGCTTGCAGGAGAAGCTCTACAGGGACCATGGCGTTCCTGAAGCTGCAAGGAGAGTCTTGGCATGCAGTGTCCCCAGAGCAGGTCATTGAGCCCAGCAGTGTGGCTGTCCCCTGGCTTTAGCCAGCCTTGCATTGCCACTTAGTGGCAGGAGCCACTTAGTGGCTGTCCCCAAGGGGTGATTCTTGGTGGCTTTGGCGTTTCTGTTTTGTGGTGTTGGTTTAAGAGCAACTGCAGAGTTCAAAGTAAGGTGGTAGAAGGAGACATCCTGCTCTGCCTCTCCCAAACACTGCAGGTCCCCTCCCCATACCTTGTGTTCCCCCTGCCTGGTGGGAGATGTCCCAGTGGTGGCTCTGGCTTGTGGTTGCTCTCATTGTGTGGTTCTGTGCTGGCTTTGGGACTGACCCAAGGAGTGTAAGAGCCCTGGCATGGTGGTACAGCTCCTTCACCAGGAGCAGAGCCCTGGCAGCAGAGGGCCCTTCCACAGTTCAGTGGGAGCTGTGCAGCAAATGCAGTGGCAGCCAGGCAGCAGATCCAGACCAGGCTTAGATCTCGAGCTGGTTAAACTGTGAGCTTGATGCCAGAATTAAGGGGTAGGTCCTCTGCAGGTGGTTGCAGTAGGTCCAGTGGCCATTCTTCCTTCCCTCATTTACGGTGGGGAGGTGATCTGGGGGGTTTTCTGCCTCTTAGTGTTACAGTGACTCCCTCCCTCAGTGGAGTACACGTATTTAGCCAGGACAGAGTCAATGGCACAAAACAGTCTCTATGGAATAAATGGTTAACAAAGATTGTACCCACATTTTTCCCATGGTCAGCATGGGAATATCCATCCAGGGCTTGGAATTGTTCCTTTTCTCTAAACTGCTCTTCTCTGGTTGATGAACAGCTTCCAGGAGAGACTGCATTGAGAAGTTTGGACAGCACACCGTGGATCGTATCACCAGGGACGACCATGCCATCTGCACTACTGAGTACTCCCGGATCGTGCCGTTGGAAAATGGGGAGGTGGGCAGTTATCCGTTTTCATCCCCTGGAGCTTCCAGGGTTTCCGAGTGGCTGTAGATACTCTTACTAATTGGTTCCTTCTCGATTTTTCGGATGCCACTTGATCTACTCAGTTAAACCAAATGAGGTTGGCAGGGAACTGATTTAGTCATCTTGAGTAATTTCCTCCCACCCCACAGGGTTACACAGATTTTTCTCATAGAATCACAGGATGGTTTGGGTTGGAAGGGACCTTAAAGACCACCCCGTTCCAACCTCCCTGCCATAAGCAGACGCACCTTCCACTAGACCAGGTTGCTCAACGCCCCATCCAACCCAGCCTTTTCCCTCCTTTCCTTCACAGATTGTTGTCTCTCTGGTCAACGGGCGCCCAGGAGCCATGAACTTCTCCTACTCTCCTCTCCTGCGGAATTTCACGAAAGCCACCAACATCAGACTGCGCTTCCTGCAGACAAACACCCTGCTCGGGCACCTGATGGGCAAAGCTTTGAGGGACCCCACAGTGACAAGGAGGGTAAGACAGGCCCTGATACCTCTTGCTAGTGAGATGGAACTGTTTGAGGGCCATGCATGGGGAGAAGACATCCCGGGATGTTGCCTGTGAGGATCATTTTACTGCATAAAGTCCTGCTGAATCCTGAGTAGAAGAATCTCAAATCTTATTTGTAAAGATACTAATGGCCAACTTTTCTTGTGCTCTCCAGTATTACTACAGCATCAAAGATATCAGCATCGGAGGGCGATGTGTCTGCCACGGCCATGCAGACGTCTGTGATGCCAAAGACCCTAACGACCCTTACAGGTACCTTTTTCAAAGTCCCAGTTCCGTTTAAAAGCATTTGGATTATTGTGCCAGGAATGGAGATACTGGTGTGAGTTGTGTCCTGTCCTGAGCTCGTAATTGTGTCATCACTGCTGATTGTGGCTCTGCCCTGAGAACGAATCAGAAACTGCCCCAGCCAAAGCAGCAAGATTTAAACGTTTTGTCAGACTGTTCTTCAGCCAGATCAGCTCCCTGGTCTGGTTTCCCTGTCCACAGCTTTGCCATCCCATGGGAGCAGATTGCTGGAATGGGAAGGTGGGATACTAATATTGAACATGGAGGTTTCCCATCAAAGTCCAGGTCTGGTTTCTGAACTTGTTCAAAGGATTCTCTTGCTTCCCACGTGGCTTCTGAAGGACTGGGACAATGCTCTTGCAAATAGATGAGAATTGTATCACCATAAATAGATGAGAATGAGACTCCCCATGAAACAGAGACTCTACTGTCCATTTGTAGTCATAAGAACTATAAATTGGTTATGTACGTGGCTGAACAGCTACTCTTTGCTAAGGAGCAAGAGCATGCAAAGCAGTTACATTTTGGCTTGAGGGACTCTTCCCATCTGTCTTGGCAACTTGGAATGCCAAAGAGCTGCTTCCAGCCATGAAAGTTGCTATTAGCCATCTGTTTGCAGCTTGAATGTTGCCTTTATGCAAGGAATGGGTAGGTTCAGCTGGATGAGGGGAGCTTGTGTTTCTTTCTCATCAGGATCATGTAGAGGTTTTGGATCTTCTAAAATAAAATTCCAGTGAGTCCCAGCCAAGGTTAAAGCTGTTAAGTATTAAAACAAAGATGTATTGGTAAGCAAGTCTGCGCGAGTGTGCCAAACTCTCTGACAGAAGGAAGTTCATAAATATTTGAATGCACAGTTCCTTGTTTTTCACACGTTGGTGTTGCTGGATGCCAGTACACCTGTGTACTGGGGCAAAAGGATTTAGAGGCCAAGTGGTTCTTTAATGTGGAAATGTCATGACCTTTCTTGGATGTATCAGTGGCTTGGGGCTCTCCAGGAAGGGAGGGAAAATTGAGCAAGGATAGATGTATTGGAAATCCTTGTTCAATGCCACCTCTGCTTGTGACAGTCGCTGCCTCCCACAATTCCCCTCCTCCACTCTCATTTGGATGCATTTGGCATCTTTGCTCTTGACACCAAAACTGTTCTCTGATGTTGCAGCATGTTGTTGGTAAGCAGCTGTTGCATTTCACCCAGAGCAGATCACACTGGCCTGGAGGAGAAAACATTTCCTGCTTGGGTGCTTTGTACAGTCATCACATAACAGCTGTAAGTCCTTTGGGATACAGCCGGAAAAGGTGCTGGGGAAATGGAAGAACTTCTCAGGGCATTGCTGTACCCTGTTAGCAAGCCCAGGAGCAGAAATATGATACTTTCAGTTGAGAAAATGAGTACTTGATGAAATGCTGGTGTTCTCCAGGCTCCAGCAGCAGCTGTGTCCAGCCTTCCCGCTGAAGTGGGCACTGCTGGGAGGGCTTTCCAGCCCTCCTGCCCTGACGTGGCACAGACCCAGCCTGGTGATACCTGCTGCAATGCCACGTGCCAGGAGGCATCGCTGAGGCTCAGACACGCTGTCCCCTCGAGTCATGAGCCCCAGCTGACAGAAACATGTCATGTCTTCAGAAATCTGTGCAGTGTGTCCCTCCTGCCTCTTCAGATGCTGATGTGTGACAGCAGCAGGGCAAGGAAAGGCAAATCGAGGAATGTGGATTGGCCTGGCCCTATTAAAAGACCCAGTTATTGACTCAGCCTGTTGGGGAGGTCTCTGCTTCTCATTTTAACTTCTCTCCTCTGCACAGGCCTGTTTTTCTTGTGCCTGTTGCCCAGAAAGGCAGGATGAGCGCTTTGATAGAGGTGAGATGAAACCTTGGCAAAGACTTTAGGATGTGATGAAGCATGTCTGTGAGCTGACTTCCTGGCCATAAATGATAATGTTTATCCAGCTTTGGAAAGTTTCTGTGAAGTGCCAAGCCATGGAGGCTGCACATCCAGCTGTGTTACTCTGGCAGCACGTCTGGGCTATATGTGTGTGTATGTGCAGGGACCTGCAGTGTGTGGGCAGGCACAGCCTCCTTCAGGCTCTTTGCACTTTTCACAGCTGTCTCTCTTTGCTCCAAGATGGAATGGGCAGAAATAAGCAGAGGGAAGGAATGTTCTCCTGGTTAAAGATGAACCCCAGCAGGATCAGGCACAGCCCTTTCTGTTGGCAAACGCTGGGAGCAGTGAGATAAACATCAGCAGGAACCTGGCATGGAGAGCCCAGACAGGAGCCTTGTGTTAACATGCAGCTGCTCAGGTGTGTTAGCATGGCATGAGCTCCGGAGAACTCTGCAAGGGCTCTGCCTCTGTCTGACAAGAGCAGCTGTTTCTGTGGGTTCACCCATCACAGATGCCCACAAGCAAGAGGGGAGACAACCGAGGAGTCCAGCTCAGCCTCTGTGCCTGATGCTGAAGGTAACCAGCAAGGCAGCAGCAGCCTGGCTGGTCAGATGCACATCTGCAGCTGAAGGATGCTTTCCCACTGCTGAATCCTGAACTCCAGGTTCCTCTTTCCCATTTGGAAGGAAAAGCACCATGTGTGCTGGTAGATTTGTGCCATCTGTCAGTCTTCTTTTGCAGGTGGTTTTTCCTCAGTGCAGTCAGAAGCAGAGGAAGGGCTTTTTTATCCTCTTGATTGTGCTACTCTGATGACCCAGCCAAATCCAGATGCTGTAGTGCTTGTGTGCTGTTCTCACCTCTGCCACAGCTGCTCTCTGGAAACTGTTTAGTCTCTGTTATTGAGCATCAATTCCAGTGGGAAGACTGTGGTTTCATTTCGTATGTCAGGACAACCAGGAAATATGTGTTATGTGAACACAGCCGTTCCCTCTTCTTCCTTGTATATATTCAATCAGTGGAACATGTAAATATTGTAGTTTATGCACATTTGTCCATAACTCATTAGCAGCACCGACTCAGCACAAGGTGCGGTAAAGCCGTGATAGATGAACTCTCTGAGAGGCCATTGCTAACTCTGGACAGCAGAGACTAAATAAATAACTCCTTCTCCATCTGAAATGTGCATCTTTACCCGTGGAGTGCCATCTTTTTGCATTCTGGGAACGGAACCAGTGCTTTCCAAACATCTTGAACATTAAAGAGCCAGGGTGTGTGGCTGGAGCCACGTCCTCCACTCGGGGAGATTAACACTGCTCAGCAGTTTTATAAGTTCCCTGACTCGATGACCATCTTTCTCCACACGTATGTATATGGTTGTTAATCTTGATCTCCAGCTGCTGCCATGGAAAGAAACCGTAAATTTTGTTTTCTTGGAAGTGCTGAGTGGTAGTGAGCCAGGTGAGAGGTCTGTGGGTGGTTTTCTTACAGAGACATGGCCAGGGTTTGCCTCTCATGGAGTCTCTCCCTTTGGTCTGCAAAACACTGTGAAGAGGAAGTTCCTACTGAACGTTTCAGGACTCTTTTCTGCCGCTTAAACTTCAGCCAGGACTCTGCCAGCCACGGCCCAGCCTGTGAATGTGGGCAGGGACAGGGAGTGATGAGTGCTCAAAGACCTGACTGTGGCCAAGAGTCCGTGGCATCGCCAAGGGGAGGACCAGCAGCAGGGCTGGGAGCAGCACTGGGACCTCCAGTCTCTCAACCCCCCTGGCTGCAGCAAACATGCCGAGTGTAGGTCCTGCCTGCATTCCCCCGAACTTTCAGATCATCCCATGTTTTGTTATGATGAGTTAATTTGTCCCAGGCTGCTGCCTCTGTCTGACAATACATACACTTGCAGGTCCCACATCTTAAAACTACGTGTAGGTGGAAACCCTGGCCCTCAGCTCACTGCAGCCATGGAGGAGTGTGTCTGCACTCCCGCGCTTCACCCTGAATGACTGCTCCTTTTGTCTCTAATGTTTAAAAAAAATTACATTTATTTTTAAACACTGCTTTTGAATGGGAAAGCATTGGAGGGAGGGAGGGAGGGATGGGAGTGGCAGACAGGCCCTGAGGGGAAATGAGTAATTGCACAGATAAAAGCTGGAACATGTTGTATTATCCATAAGTCTAATACAACAGAAAGCGTTTGTGTTGGATGGGAATCGCCTTGTGCGAGGCGGAGGTTTGGGGGGTGATGTCACTGATGTTAATGAATCACCGTTGCAGTCGGGCAGGGACGAGATCCATCGGTTGACTGTCGAGATTTCTTGCCTGGCGCCTCCTGAGCCTCCTGTTTACCCAGCACAGCCCTGCCTGGAAAGCAGGAGGTGCATTTCACAGGGAGTGTGGGACCAGCATCTGCTAAAAGACTAAATTCAAATTTCACAGCCTCCTCCCTGCAGCGGAGGTATACCTGGAGGAGCAGATAGCACCTGTGTGGCCCCATCCCTCTCCAGCTCCAGGCTGTCATTTATTCCTTTCACATTGCCCCTGCACAGTGATGGGGACATCTTTGTGTCCTTGCACCACACTACACTAAGTCAAGTAATCTGCTTTAGCTTAGTTTTCTACCACTGCCACCTCCAGCTGTTTCATATTTTATTCCCCATAGAGCTGGCTAGGCAGTGGCACACTGATTTTTCTCTAATTCTCATCTCCCTGTGAAGAAAGGAATGATGGTGGAGGAGAAGGAAGGGAGAAAATGGTGCTGGAAGAGCCAACTTTGGTGTTGAGCTCAGAAAACAATAAATCAGCAATTAAAAAGTTGAAAAAGATGCTGTAGAAGCCTCTTTTGCAAAATATTTGGACGAGCAAGTGTCACTCGTTCGTGTATCTGACCAGTGACAGTTGCACAGAGCAGAGTCTCCTGGTGGCTGCCCATCCCACACATCCCTGTCATCACCCCAGCCTTGGCTGTGTGCTGTTCCTCTCCCTGCAGGCTGCAGTGTGACTGCCAGCACAACACCTGCGGTGGGTCCTGCGATCGCTGCTGCCCCGGCTACAACCAGTTCCCCTGGAAACCCGCCACTGCCGACAGCGCCAACGAGTGCCAGCGTGAGTTGGGGTCGGGCTTCTCCCTCCCTTCCCCAGCTGCTCAGCCATGCTGCACCAGCCCGGGATGCTGTGGGGCAGAGATGCCACTCGCTGGACCAGTGGGGTGGGTGGTGTGTGGGACTGGGCAAAGGGGAGCTCACTGGAGAGGACTGTGCGTAGTGGCTGATGGTGCTCAGTTGAGGCTCACGCAGGGAGGCCCCTTAGGTCTCTGTGGGACTTTGCTTATGTTCCAGTTCCTCCTGGGTGTCCAAGGGTGCGTGCAGGCGAGCCTCGTTGCTCAATTCCGTCTCCAAGATGAATTACGTTTGGATGTGTTTATGTGCAGGACATCTTTATTTGTCTAGAGAAGCCTTTGGTCAGTGCCGACAGTGGGATTCCTGCTGCACTGGGAATGCAGAGCACGGAGCACTGCTACAGCACACGGTGTCCTATAAATGTAGGGTGGCAAAGGGTCTTAATCCTGTGGGTTTATCAAGCCCCCTCCCTGGGTGCTGAATTTTACAGCTCACCTCTAGCTAGTGTGGGATAAAAGAGGCAAGAATGTAGTTTGCTAAACCAGACTGCTTGAGACCCCAGAGCTGGGTAATTTCTCTTGCTCATCCATACGCTCCCGCACGTATTTCACTCGTGATCTTATGCCCTCTGCGCTCTCCTGGTTGCAGACCAGACTTTGTGAGAGTTGCTGCTTCTGTGCTTTTGAACTGAAAGACTTCTGGGAGCTTGGGAGATCGTGTGACCCCCCTGAGGTGCATTCAGGCATCTTTCCTCATGGAAAACCAACCCATCCAACATCAAACCCATGAAGGAGCTTTCACATGCTGAGATGCAGCTGGTGACTGAAGGATTTCCCCGGGCTGGTGGCTTAGCTGACATCTCTTTGTATTTCAGCTTGCAATTGCAATGGCCATGCCTACGACTGCTACTACGACCAAGAGGTGGATCGCCACAAAGCCAGCAAGAGTCGTGAGGACAAGTTTGAAGGCGGAGGTGTTTGTATTGACTGTCAGGTAGGGCTGAAGAGCTCCCGTGGAAAAGGCTGTTGCAAATGTTTGTGTTTGTTTCCACTGTTAACATGGAGTTCAGCCTTCCTGACAACTCCACTAGCCCCCCCTAAGGTAGGTCTGACCCTGGAAATTTAGTCTCTTTGGCATGGATTAAAGGAGTGTTCACCAGTAATGAAAACAGCATTTGGGTTTCTAGCTGTCCCTCGGTACCACTCTTACCTTTCTGATGCTTTAGTGTTAGGTCTGCCAAGGCACTGGAATTGGGAGGGACAGGTTGCTGCTCAGCGCACTGGGGAGTCCCTCCCTGGTTTGCATCACTCAGATACTGCCATCTCCCTGGATCTCGCTCTGCCCAGCAAAATGCCAGTCTTCTCAGTCTCTGAAGTTCCCAGCGAAAGTGGGAAAGTAGCTCTTCCCTGCCCAAGGTGACTGTGTGCTGGTTAATTCACACAGTGGCATGAAACTTTTCACTGTGTTTTCTTGCTGGGAGGAAACAGGTTGTTCCCATCCTCCAAGCACAGAGTGGTCGGGACATTTTACCATCCGAAGGAAGTGAAATGAGCTCGAAGTCAGATACGAACCTGCCACTCACTCTGTGTTTATGGGAGGATACAGTTTGGAGGAAATGCTTTGGTTTTGAATCATTGTATGTGGAATTTTGAGCAGATTTATGTCTTCTGTGGGCTGATGCTCCTGAGCTGCTTCCTCCGTAACCTGGAGCTGTTAGTAAATCTGTCAGATGAACATGAGTCCTGCAGAGGAACTGATGCCCCTCTAAACCACTGTCTTCCAGCATCACACCACTGGCATTAATTGTGAAAGGTGCATCCCGGGATACTACAGATCCCCTGACCACCCCATCGACTCTCCATACGTTTGCTACCGTGAGTGTGAACTCCTCTGCATGTTGTAGGTGCCCTCCTGGACTTGGTGGCGCTGGGAAGGTGGTCTGGAGGATTGGGCTGGGAAGTGTTTCTATTGTAGGGAGCCTGAGGTCTCAGTCAGTGACACCACTGTCCCTCTCTGCAGGTTGTAACTGTGAGTCTGACTTCACTGATGGCACCTGTGAGGACCTCACTGGCCGCTGCTACTGCAAGCCCAACTACACCGGGGAGCACTGTGATGCCTGTGCCGAGGGATACCTCAACTTCCCCCACTGCTACCGTAAGTGGGGGGGATCTGCTCTGGGACCCCACGGACCCAGGGGGTGTGGGAAGGGCCAACAGCTCCAGTTGTGGACGCTCTTCAGGTGCCTTTTCCCCATGGCACCTGCCACTCCTGTCCCAGGAAGAGTTCTTGCAGGCGGGGACAAGTGCACATTTGGCTTGGGTGGAAGCTGGACCAGAGCTGAACTGGTCTGACCCCAGCTCTCTGGAGTCAGCGGGAGCTTCTCATTTGGTTGGAATCATCTCTGGCTTTTTGTGAAAGACAGGTTAACGAGGGCTGTAACGGATCCTTGTTAATTAAGTGGGATGTCCATGCTTTGTTCCGTGTTCCACGTTTTCATTCAGCCTGTTCAGCTTTGGGACTGTGAAGCCCTTGATATTCCAACAGGATTTCTGTGAGTGTGTGATGACGTGTGCACTGTCTCTTTCTTTCCTTAGCTGTTCCAGCTTTCACTCACAATGATACTGGAGAACAAGTGCTTCCTGCAGGACAGATAATAAGTAAGCAGTGCAGTTTTCCTTGATGCCTTGGCAGTCACTGTGATACCATTTCTGTTGTATCTCCCCATCCAATGCACTGTCAGGTCTTCAGCTCACTGGGCATGTTCGTGGTATGAGAAGCCCTGACACAGAGTGATGTGAGAGAGGAGGCAGCTGAGGATGGGAGAAAGGAAGTTCTACTATCCCTGTTTTTATAACCATGAAAACTCTAGCTTAGAGTGCCCATGTGATTATGTGCTTTTTTCTCGGGTCCAGGCTATATGGGGATGTCCTTTCTGGCATCACTGTGAGAAACCCCTGAAATAGCACGGAGGGGCTGTGGCTGAGCTGGGAGCTGTGCTGTGGGCGATTCTGAAGCGTGCACAGGCAGCTGTTCACTCTGTCACTTTCTCTGTTGTTTAGAAAGCTCACCCATGCCCTCAGCCCTGCTCCCCCCTGCCTCCCTTCTCTCTCATGCTCACTCCTCTCAGTTCATCTACTCCCTTGAGCTTTTTCTTGTCTTTTTTCCCACTGAATCATCCCCTGTCTCATGCTCCCCAGCACGCTCCAGATAACCTTTTCCTTCCTTCTGGTGTTTTAAACTCTGTATCTTCTAGACAGTTTTTTTCTTTCCTGAGCTGGAATTTCTCACTTCCCTTCTCATTTCCCCACCTCTCCCTCCCTCTAGTTCTTCCCTCTCCCAGGCTGGCACCTCACACCGCTGCTGTCAGGGATGGCAGGGCTGGCTCAGAGCCTCAGCTCTGCTCACCCAGAGCACCTCCCTGCCCTGGCAGTGTGATGGCCTCTGTCCAACAGAGCATGGAGTGACCAGAGAGAAAGCTCAAAGATCACCCTGGTTAGCTGAAGGCTCTGGATATCCGCACACTTGGGCAATGCTGCACTGAGTCAGCTGTCTGGGCTTGTGGAAGCAGCATTTGCCTGCTCTGTGCACTGCCCCGCTGCCCATCCAGCACCTTCACACCTGCATGGTGCTGAGCTCTCCCAGCCACCCCACGAGCCAGGGGTGCTGTTTGCCTGGGCAGGGTTTGGTTAAAATGCTTGCATCTGGTAGGAGGGTTATCAGGAGGCAAATGCTTGAGCTGTTGCCTCTCATGGCACTCCTGCCATGTCCTTGTGGGGCCTCAGAGCTCGGCTGACAGCCGTGTGTGGTGGTGCCTGTTGTGTGTCCCCTGTGCAGACTGTGACTGCTACGCCGGCGGGACAGAGGGCAATGCCTGCCGCAAAGACCCTCGCGTGGGGATGTGCGTGTGCAAGCCCAACTTCCAGGGAGCACAGTGTGACCAGTGTGCCCCAGGCCACTACGGACCCAGCTGCCAGCGTAAGTAACTCAGAGTCCCAGGTGACCGCAGGCTTGCCCTGCTCCCCTCCCTGCTGGGCAGGAATGTGCCTCTCCTGGCTGGGCAGGAGGAATTCCCCAGCCCTACTTCCAAGCGACAAATTCCCATGACTTTTGCTGTTGCTTTCCACCCAGCCCTGACCCTCCAGCATCCTCCCGAGCTGGTGGGGCTTTTGAGAAATTCCCTATGGATGTGAGCTATAGGCAAGGCATGCTTGCTGTCAGCTGTGTCCCTCAGGGTTTCTCCAGCGACTGCTCCTCTATGCCAGAGGAACAGGCACTCTGGTTCCTTTCCTAGGAAGGGGAAAGATGAAAAACCTGCTTATTTACTAGTGCCCTTGTTGCTTTCCAGCCTGCCAGTGCTCCGGCCCTGGTCAGTACGATGGCACCTGCGACAGCGAGACAGGGGACTGTCTGTGCCGAACGGGATTTGAAGGGCACTTGTGTAACCAGTGTGCTCCAGGATACTTCAACTACCCTCTGTGCCAGCGTGAGTGTCTGTCCTCCCGTGGGCCTGAGGGGCACACACAGCCAGGGTCCTCTGGCAGGGGTCTGAAGGACTGGAAAGTGGGTTTGTGGGCGTTTCGGAGAGTGTGTGCAATGGGGCAGAGATCGATGGTTTGAGTTCATAGAGTGGCACCTAAACACCCATCTGAGAAACTCAGAGAAAACGGCATTGCCAAGAGCTTTGCTGTGTGCTCCCAGCACAGGGCAAAAGGGTTCTCTGTGTTGCAGTGTGTGGCTGCAGTGCTGTTGGGACACTGCCGGGAGGCTGCGACTCCGTCGGGAATTGTTTCTGCAGAGCCGAGTTTGCTGGGCCACGGTGTGAGCAGTGCAGCCCTGGGCACCACTCCTACCCCCACTGCTACGGTAAGGACCTTACCCTTCCGTTCCTGCTGCTCTGTCACCTCCTAAAAAACATACCTGTTTTTGCCAGGCTTTGGTGTTTCTCAAAATCAAACCCCTGTGGTTTGCACTGTGAATTTGGCAGGCTTGTTGTGGAGGTCACAGATCATATCAAAGCCTGGAAGACAATGCAGTTTTTATCAGTCACACTTCCTCACCACAATCCTGCTGTGACCTGGTGCCTCAGCTTATGCCTTTGGTGTCTGTCATTTTAGTGGGCTAACCTACTAAACTGCCGGGCTGTAAGAAACCCTCTGTGGCATTTTCCTGGTATGGCCATGACTCTAGCTGAAAATATTGCCTAACTTGCCAGGGAATTGAGAAATTAATTTAGTTCTGAAGGAAATGGCAAATTCTTGGGGGGGGCTGAATGTCAGACCAGCAGTGGTTGGTCACGGATCACACGGTTCATCAGTCTGTTGACAGTCCTGCTCTTACAGCTTGCTCCTGTGATTCCCGGGGTGCAGTGGACAACAACTGCAGCCCAGCTGGCCAGTGCCGATGCCACATGAATTTTGCAGGACACACCTGCAACCAGTGTGCCCTGGGCTTCTACGGGTACCCCAGCTGCTCCCGTGAGTAACCCCCTTATTGCTCTCTATGACTACCCCAAAGGAGGGTGTAGCCAGGTGGGGGTTAGTCTTTTCTTCTAAGTAACAAGTGACAGGGCAAGAAGAAAGAGCCTGAAGTTGCCCCAGGAGAGGCTTGGATTTGATATTAGGGAAAAGTTCTTTATCAATAGGGTTGACAAGCACTGGGCCAGGCTGCCCATGGATGGTGGAGTCACTATCCCTGGAGAGACTTAAAGGCCATATAGATGTGGCACTTGGGGACATGATTTAGTGGTGGGCTTGGCTGTGCGTAACTGCTGGACTTGATGATCTTAGAGGTCTTTTCCAGCCTACACAATTCCGTGATTCTGTCCTTTTCCCTGGGTTCCGTGTCGCTCCTGGACCAGAGCTGCAGGTGCCAGGGCTGAGCAGTGCCTGTGGCAGGTGCGTGTGGCCCCAGATCCTCTGCCCAGCACTCCCCAGCTCTGGGCAGTGTCCCCATCTCCCTCCCTGTTGGCAGCCCGACTGAAAGCCAGATGTACTCTCATGTCTCCCAGCTAGAATTTACTGCTCATTAAAAAGTAATCCGTGATACAGTTTCCCTGAGGCAAAAAAAGAGCATCATCACCCTCTTGCACTGTACTAAATGAAGACTCCTGAGCTGTGCCAGCTGGCAGAACACTCCTCCCAAATGCTGATGCCGGCAATATGCCTTTGAAGAGGCTGGAGGCAGAGATGAAATGGTCTCATAGGAGTTCAGTAGTTCTTTTTTTTTTTTTTTTTTTTTTTGTGTCTCATAAAGCAATGTCCACATTGCAGAGCTATAGAGGAGCCACAGCAAGAAAAGAAAAGAACCACCTGATTTTTTTGGTGTTTTTAATCTGTTGTTTTATGAGCAGTGTTTTGCTGTTAAACTGGTCTGGGGGTGTCAGCCTGAAAAGACCCCTTTGGCAGGGATTTGAGGAGTGCTGGCTGGGCAGGGAAGGCATGGCCAGCTCCCTGACAGCTTGCTGACCTTTCCTGTGATAGGGCAGTAGGATATCTCTGTGTGTTTGTGGAAGGCAGGTTGTGCAGGAAGCCACAGAGCCATTGCCCTGCCCTTGCCCTCAGCTGCCCAGGCTGTGCTGCTGGCCTGGTGCTGCAGCCCCACTGCCCACATAGAACATCCCCACCAGGGCAGACCCTGATGGCCGAATGCTGCTCTTGGGTGTTTGGGCTTTTGTAAGGTCTGATCCGTCACTGACAACTGACTTTTGGGACGAGATCACACTTTCCCCTTCTCCTCAACCAGAACTTGTTCCTGCCTCTGAAATACCCATAAATGTATATGAGCAGGTGTGAGAAACATTGCAGCTTGTGTTGTTTTTCTTAGAAGGTGGGATGTTTTTAGCCAAAAGCACAGAACGAGCGTGTATGTTACTTACAACACACTTCTCTGGCTGCTTTGGTGACGGTGAAGGTCAGGCAGACAAAAAAAGGCTGCTGCTGGGAAACCTGTGCCCTGCAGCTCCAGCAGTGGCTGTCCCCTCTTTTGCAGCTTGCCAGTGCTCCCCGGAGGGCTCCCTGCACGGCACCTGTGCCCAGGACACGGGGCAGTGCAGCTGCCGGCCCAAAGTGACGGGGCTGCGCTGCGACAGCTGCGTGCCGGGCGCCTACGGGTTCCCCCACTGCGAGGGTAAGTCCCCTTCTCCTGCTGTCTTGGGACACTCCGGTGCCTTGGGACGTAGTGCTGTGGTGCTGGTCAGTGGGTTTATCATCCCCCCAGTAGCTTTGCAAGTGGAGAAATAACCCCTCTTAGGAACGGCCAGGGTGGGAGCTGGCTTTGTAAGTCCTTCCTTGTGCCTCTGTTTTCCAGTGGGCTCCTGTAACCCTGCAGGGCTGGAGAGTGCAGATCCCTCGCTGGCCCCGGTGAGTATCAAATGCACCCACCAACCCCTGCAGGTCATTTTTGCATGATCCCCTTTATCTCATTTTGGGCCAAGTTATTCCATAAGCTCAGCCCAAAAGCTGCCAGAGCCCCAGAGCAGCAACTTTCACATTCAGCCACTGTGCTGCAACTTCTAACCTGCTCTTTTCCCCCGCTCCTTTCCCCAGGGCTCCTGTGCATGTCGGGCATATGTTGAAGGCCCAGCTTGTGACAGATGCAAGCCTGGATACTGGAACCTGACTCCAGAGAACCCCTTCGGCTGCCTGAGTAAGGAAATGGCATTTGCACAGCCCCAAAAAGTCCCTCCATGCTGCACATGTGCAAAACCCAAAACAGTGGGGACCATCATTGCTGGATGGAAGTGATGCCTTTCCTTCCATCTTCTCCCAGAAGTGACATGTCAAAGCTGGAGTGGTCTGGGTAGCCCCCATGTAGAGAGGGGCAAGGCTGGAGCCTGGAGATTTTTGCCTGGGATGAAATATAGGGCTCATGCAATGAGTCTTGCCATTCTCAACCTTCCTCCAGACTTTGCACACTTATTTTTCCATGGCCAAATATGCAGAAATGGCAAATGTCTCTGACAGTTGTGTCCTCAGTAAAAACTGTCTGAAGTTAAATGTGAGCCCTTGCTGGTGTCCTTTGGTGTGGTGGGTGCTGATTCCATCAGGCTTCTTCTCAGGGGCTGATTGACCTTCTCCTTTCTTGTTCACCTCCCTCTCTCCAGGCTGCAAGTGTGACACCAAGGGCACCATCAGCAGAATCGCAGAGTGCCGGCAGGTGGGTTTGCTCCTCTGCTTCCAGGCTCCTCTGAGTGTGCTGTCTTGGGAGGCTTCAGCTCTGTCTCTCCCAGCAGCTGCTGGAAAGGCCCATCCTGATGCTGAGCTCTCAAAGCTTGCACCACAATCTGGGCTTGCATGAGAATGTGGGATTAAGACCTGTCATAAATTAGGCACCCAAATATTTCTGGGTCTGTCCCAGGATGCCTGGATTTTTGTTTGCCTGCATTGTTGGGTAATTTAAGTTATCTGGCCCTTATCTGGCCCACCCACGCGCAGGAAGCCGTGTGGAGCATGAAACTCAAAAATGCTTCTGCAGTGTCTCAGACCAGAACCCAAATAACTGAGAAACAGCTGAGCCATGACAAGGAACAGGAGGGAATGAGTTTCCATGCCTGCTTTTCCCTCCTAGGGTGATGGGCAGTGCTTCTGCAAACCCAACGCGTGCGGGCAGTTCTGCTCGGCGTGCAGGGACGGCTACTTCAATATGGAGAATGCTAATTACTTTGGCTGCCAAGGTGAGCCCCCTTTGTGATGTGTTTGGGTGAGGGAGGGTGGCTGTGAGAAGTGACCCTGGAACACGTGGCTCTGGATGGACCGACTGACTGCTGACCTTGTAGAGAATGGGCAAGAGACGTCCCACCTCCTGCTTTGGGCCATCATTTTTGGGGATGCAGTTTAGTGCTTTAGGGGTTACAGTGGTAGTGCTGGATTGAGGGTTGAACTTTATGATCTTAAAGATTTCTTCCAACTCTGATGATTCTATGATTCTATACCACGGCCCAGAGCAGGGGCTGAGTCTTGCTGTGGATCTAGGGGAACCTGAGTTCATGCTTTTACCACTGTTGGACACAGGTCTGTCTGTCAGACTGGAGATCGAACGTCCCAGAAAGCTGCCCCTTTGGGTGCCAAAAACTGTTCTGTGTTAACCGCTTGTTGTGTCCTTGCATCCACGTCCCTTCTTTCTGCTGGGAGCAAGTGGGCACAACCGTGTAGGGTTGGCTGGTCTCCATCATGCCCATGGGAAGAGGTAAAGGAGGAGATCCAGCTGCTCTCAGCCAGCCCACGCAGTCCTGGCAGGGCTGAGAAGAGGGAACAAGGCTGCTGCAGGCGGCACCCAGCCATGAGGGTTTGCAGACCTTGTCCCTCCTGCAGCCGCCTGGAAATAGCTCGGCACTGAGGTGGAAGAAGAGACGATCCAAGTGGGGCCAGGGCCAAATATGAAAACGGATACAATGGAATAAAAATAGCGGCCCAAGGCTCCCCGCCCGCTGGGACGTGCCTTTGATTAGCGACCAGGAGCTCGTTAGGATGGCGGGAATGTAAACAGGCTCTTCCTGCCCGCAGGCTGCCGCTGCGACGTCGGCGGGTCCCTGGGGCCATCCTGCGAGGAGCGGAGCGGAGCCTGTCGCTGCCGGCAGAGCACGCGCGGTCCCACCTGCACCCAGTAAGCTGCCAGCAGGAGATGCACCTCGGAGTGCCCTGCTTCCCCTTCGTCCCCTTGTGGATGGTGGCATCTGCCACCTCGGGGAGGAGGACCTTGTCTGGGCTGCCGCCATGCCATCCACCTGCCGGGTGGAGGTGTCCTCTCGCCTCTCCCTCCAGGTAGCTCAGTAGGTAACTGTGCTCACTCTCTCTCCCCCAGACCTGCACGGGACCATTATTTCCCTGACCTTCACCACTTGAAATTTGAGCTGGAAGAAGGCACTACACCATCTGGCCGGGCCGTGCGCTTTGGCTACAACCCCCTGGAGTTCGAGGGCTTCAGCTGGCGAGGATATGCACAGATGTCCTCCATCCAGGTACGCCCGTGTCTGCATCCCAGCCCGGCTCCCCCCGGGGAGGATGTGGCCGGTAGAGGACTGCTGTGCCCTTGGCACACATCTTTCACCCCAAGTGCTCCTCAACCCCCCGAAGTCACATGATGGCCAACATAAACAGCACAGTGTATATATAGCCTGTTTGTGCAGATATTTCCTGTAGTGCTGGGGGTGGCATAGACTGATGAGGGGAAAGATCCTAAATTGGGAATCCCGTGACATCCTAATCCATTTAGACATTTGGTGATTACTTACAGGGATGGCTTTAAACGTTCTCTCTTGGTTTCCTTGTCACTCTTTCGTCTGACTGCTCTTTCCTACAACTCTCTGCATAACCTTTCCTCCCTTTTCCAAAAATAAGCTATCTTCATCTTAGCTTCCGTGTTCAGCTTGGACCTCTTGTTACCCTTCAGCCTCCGCCCTTGCTGTTAGCTGGTTGCTGTAGTGATGGTTTATGCTACTCTGGAGTTGTGTAAGCCCTGGAAGTGAAGTTATTTCATCTGCTGACCCTTTTTTCTCCTTGGTGGATTCTTCTGCATGGCCCCTGTGGAAGTGTGTGTGTTTGGGGAAGGGATGTAGGGCAGTGAATCTCTGACAGTCTTGTCCCATGTAAGATGCTCCTTACTCTGGTGCATGTACTTTCAGTTTCTTCACTTTTTCGTGCTTAGGTGAAATAACAGAGGAGCCATTTCCCATTGGATTTGTAGGTAGGATCCAAGAAATGAACTCCTGCAGGCTCCCCTGAGAAAATCCCAGCCTTAAAGCTTAAGGATGGGGCTTATGCCCAAGCTCGTGGCTTTAGTGTTGCATCCAGTGTTGGCATTTGAGCTAGAAATAGGCCTCAGTAGAAGGGCTGGCACATGGCTTTCTGCTGGCAGGTCTCACATGTAGTTTGTTCTCATCAAAATCATTCCAGTTTGCTCTCCAAGTGGGAAGGTGGTGTGTAATTAGTGCCTTGAAGAACACACAGCCCTCATTGGAAGTCTCCACGGGCAGACCCCAGCTCTGCCCTGTAGCCAGGAGGTTATTTAAGCTTAGATCTCTTTGAAATGCGTCAGATTTAAGCATCTCCTTAACTGGGGTCTTGCCAAACACTGTCCAGGCAGGGAAAGGGCTGAATCACCATCAGTGCCACAGTTCATTAGCCCCACTAGCCTTTAGCACGGCGCGTTCCCAAGGATGAGGCACAAGCTCAATTCCCAGCCTCTTCCGTAGGTAGTTGGGCAGACCCCATAAGCACAAGGGCAGGTGCTTCAGCATTTGGTACCTGCTGGCTGGTTATGGCACATTAAGCCCAAAGGCAACGTGCTGATAACAAAAGCAAGAACTTCTCAAAACCTTTCCCTTGTCATGGGGTGTGCCCCAGGATAGCTGAACCACCCTGCCGTGCCGCAGCGTCTTCCCGATGCCATCAGAGCCTTTCCACCCCCTTCCACAGGCAGGTTGCTCCCTCTGTGGCTGGTCCCAAAAAAAGGGGACGGTGCTCTGAAGTGCCCGAGCCGTGCCTGCAGTAGGGTCTGCGTGCTTGTCTCCTCCTGCGCTGTGGCATGTTGCTTTGGGAGCAGTGAGCCGAGCGGCTGCGCTTGCGCTGGCAGTGTGGGGCGGTGGAGGTAATTGAAGGTGTGCTCTGCTTCTCTCCCCTTTCTCTCTCCCACCAGCCCAAGGTAGTGGTGACTCTCAATGTGACCTCCCCCGACCTCTTCCGCCTCGTCTTCCGCTACGTCAGCCGGGGGCCTGCCAGTGTGGAAGGGAGGGTCTCGGTCGTTGAGGAAGGAAAGTTTAATGTTTGTGGCAACTGTAAGTGCATTTTTCACTTCTGGACTAACTCAGAGCATCCCACGCTGCGTCAGTGCTCCTCTGCCCCTTCTCCTGCCCCAGGTGTGCCCGTCCCAAGTGTGCCCGTCCCAGGTGGGCGGCCAGAGCCGTGCCATGGGCTGGCGAGGGAGGGGGAAGAGAGGCAGGCAGGTAGGCAGGTAGGCAGGTGGGTCGGGCCCTCCCGCAGGGCGGGGGCCATCAGGAGCTGGCTCCCAGTGACGTGTGCCCCGTGTGCTCTTTTGCTTTTTGCAGAATAAAATCAGAGTCACTGTAGACGTGAAGGAGGCAGAGCTCTATCTGTTCCATGTCATCCTGAGGTATATTAATTCAGGAGGGGCCACTGTGTATGGCAAAATTACAGCTTATCAGCCACGAAGGAGAGGTAAGGATCCCAGACTGCTCTGCTCCCCTGTGCCATCGCCACCTCCTCCCCATCCCAGGCAACCTTCTGCACCATCCTTTCCAGAAGATGCTTCCGTCTGGCTTTGCCCGTTAGTCCTGCCCTTCCAGCTGAAAGGCTGACCTGAGTTTGCAGCCCCCTTTATTTAACAGAGCAGCAGCAGCAAGCTGGGCCCAGCCCTGGGGCTGTGCACTGAGGATGGAGCTCAGCCAGGCTGGTGGGAGATAAGACTATTGTGCAATTCCATAGAACCTTTCCAGCATGGGAAAAGATCAACCCAATGCCCCAGGCAGAACAGAGCTGAGTTTCCACAAAACCAGAACGGGCCAAGTGCTGGAAAGTGGATCCAAACTTTGCCAGCTGGATGTGGCTTTATTTAGCAGATGCCCTGATGTGGCAGTCCTGCCCTTACCATGCACTTCTCCTAAACCAAGCTGAAGGCTTGACATGTGGTGTGGGATTTGGAAGTGGCATGGAATTGCAAATGCTACACAGGCATCGCACTGTGGTGCAGTGTTTTATCAAGCCAGGAGCTGCTGGAGAAGAAGAGCCACCAAAAGATGTCTGAACAAGCCTAGAAGCCTGGAGCACAAATATTCTGGAAAACAATAGGAGCAAGACTCTGGGGACAGAACCTGAGGCCATGAAGGTGCCCTGGTGTGTGGTTGGCTGGTTGATTTTACCCTGTTGGGTGCCACAGCCTCATCATCCTGCTGAAGCTCTTCCTCCAGACCAAACATGCACAGCACAAGGCTGTCAACGGCAGACCCCCATTTTATCAGTGTGTGAAGTTCTCTCCTCTGCCTTGAGTTGACACAGAAGACGTCCTGCCTTTGATGTGATATGCAAGGTTTGAAATGCCAAGATACTATTTTTCTGCCTTTTTTTTTTTTTTTTTAATTTCTGTGGCCAGTCATATTATACAGAAGAAAGAAAAGAGAATCATGAACTACGGTCGTGTATTAGGATCCCACCAAAGATCAGGAAGCATTTAATCCATCCTATCCAGCAGCAGAGCTCATTTTCCTTATAATGGGTTTCCCTCCATGTGCAGAAGCAACACTTGATTTTTCCAGTGCTGAAGGCAAGCAACCAGAGTGGCTCACCAACAGCAGGATCTGGGAGGGCACTGTCCTGCGGAGGCTCCAGAAATGCTCAGCCACCCTCTACCTGGGTGGAATGGGCTTCATATGGTAAAGGACATGCAGCCTGGAAAGAAGATAAGTCAGAAGATGTGGCTTGCAAAAAGGGAAGCCTTTTCCAAGTATAAGATTTGCAGCCTGGTTTCTCCCACCCCACCTCCAGAAACCACCTCAATTTGAGCCGGGGATCATCTCAAAGGGATGTGAAACTTCAGCACCCATTGCCTGTTCAGGGACATCTCTTCATTCCTTGCATCCTCACCTCTTGTTTCCCATCTGGGAAAGCAAGGGCTCAGCCTCAGCTGATGCTGGGCATGTCACAGACCTGGCACACCCGTGAAATGGTGACCCATCTCAGCAGCAACACAAGCCCTTGCTTTAGCTTCTGGCTCTGTGCTTTTTGCCTTGATGTCCACTATCCCTGGGATAGTCAGTGTGTCCCATTCCCCACTTCCTTCTTCATCTCGTTTGCCCGCCGTGCAGCCGTTCTCGGTGAGTCCCTCTCACCTGTGCTCCTCAGAACCCTCCTGAGGCTGCTGGGCAGGCAGACAGTCTGCTTCTAGGTGTTGTATCATTGTTGCATCCAACTTGAATGAATTCAGAGGTTGTGGGACTGTCAGCTGAGCCAAGGAGCTGTTCAACAGCTGCAGGAATCAAGCCTTACACCCATTCCATCCTGTCAGTTAAAATTAATGTCTAAATCTCAGTGCAGAGTTTGTGGCTGGTGAGAGGGAAGACACCAGCACCGCTTGGGGGTCTGAGAGTTTACCATAAGACAGGTATCTTGCCTGTGAAGCTGAAGTCAGAATATGCCTAAGCAGAACTGCATCTGGGCAATTCTTTTTGTCTGTCTCACAATAAATTCTTCACAGATGAGTTCCTTCCTCTTCTAGCTGGCAAAATGCTCATTGGCTTGCAATACTTCATGCTTTGCAGTCTGGGGATGCAGAGTACACTGTGAGAGCTCTGAATTGGCATTAAGGATTGCAGTGATTTTTTTTTTTCCTCCCGTTAAGCTACTGAACAGATTCAGAGTGGATGTCTCTGTTCCAGGACAGCGTGGAATTGTGGTGCACCTGCTGTGGCAGCGCTGAGAGAGTGGGGGCCTGGGATTCCCCCCTGCACCACAGAGCTGCTTCCCTGAGCAGAGCCTCCCATGTGGAGCCCCGGGTTTTCCATTGCTGTCCCTTCACAGCCTCTCATCCCTCCTGCTCCAGGTACAGAACAGACCAAGCAGATTGTGTTTGCTCCCAGCACGGAGCCAGCCTTTGTCACCGTCCCCCAGAACAGCTTTGGGGAGCCCTTCGTACTCAACCCCAGCACCTGGTCTCTGGTTGTTGAAGCAGAGGGTGTGCTGTTGGTAAGGACCTGTGCTCCATCCACTGTAGGGGTTTCAGCAGCTCCCTGGGGACAAATGTCCCAAAGATGACAACTCTCCTCTCTCTCCTCCTAGGACTATCTGGTTTTGCTACCCAGCTCATACTATGAAGCACCAATTCTGCAGCTAAAGGTCACAGAGCCATGTACCTACCAACCAGCCCCTGAACAAGCCACCCAGAAGTAAGGATCTCCACATCTTTGTGCTGGGGGGGACCTACTCAGTTCCTCTTGGCTTGGCGTTAAGGAATATATACAGTCCATACTCTGTGAGGGTCTGGATGCAGTAAAACTGCTTAGTAGAGCACTTTACTAGGATTATAAAGCTTTTGGAACCTGCACTGGCCCAGAAAGCCAACACACAGATGCCCTCATCCCTGGCACTGCCAGTCTGTGTGTTCTCATGGGTCAGCTCACCCAGTAAGACCATAGCCCACCTCCCTGCTAGGCTTGGTTCCCAGTGCCAGATTACGCCTCAGTCAACAGTCCTGGAAAATGTCTACAATGAGTTAGGTCTTGCTGGACTATTTAGAATGATCCGACAGAGTCTAGTAGTGCTTGGAGCATCTCAGTGCGTCAGCTTACCCGAAACATCTCTCCATGTCGGCAGGAAGGCTGGTTGGGCTCTGGACACCAGCTGTCACCTCCACTATAGTGATGGTCCCCAAGATAAAGCACAATGCAAGGGCAGAAGGTTTTTGTTGTTACTGCCCTCACGAGTCCTGTAATACCCTGCCTTCTGCACCACTAACCAGAGGTGCACCTTCTGATAGACAAAAGCCTTTTGCAAACCTGGCTGGGACCAGGCTGTGTAAGTGCTCTTGGCTCTTACAATCATGATGTAACATTTGTACTTTGCAATTTTTTTTCTCTGTGTTTTCAGCTGCCTCTTGTATAAGTACCTGTCCGTGGACGGCTTCCCTGCAGTGTCAGGGGTGGACGCCATGTGCAGGCTGGACAACCGGCTCCCCAGGCTGTGTCCCACGGAGCAGCTCACCCCCTCCCACCCCCCGATGGCCACCTGCAGCGGCAGCGACGTGAGTGGCACTTCTGTTTCATCCCTCACACGGGCACTGCAGCATTCACCCCTCTGGTGAGGCTGGTGGTGCTTTACCTGCACCAGGGCAGGTTGCCAGAAAGGCTTTGCACCCGTGTACACCCCGCTGTTGGTGCATCAGCCTTGCAGCCGTGTGCTTGCGTGCCCTGTTCAAGGCACCCAAACACAGTCTCGCATGCAAAGGACTTGGTAAGAGTTGTCCCATTGTCCCACTCAGCTGCAGAGGAGGTTTGTAGCATCCTGCACGCACTCACTGCGGAGAGTGGGACAGAAGACCCTCCCTCAGGTCATCCCTCTGTCCTCCAGGTGGAAGTGCAGCTGTCCCTGCCTGTTGCCCAGCCTGGGAAATACGTGCTGCTGGTGGAGTATGCCAACACCAACGCCCTGCAGACGGTGGGCATTGCCGTGAGCTCACCACACTCAGCCATGCAGCAGGGCACGTTCACCTTCTACCCCTGTGTCTACAGGTATGGTCACCTCTGAAAGGGAGAAAAGGTTCAGTCCTCCTCTGCCATGGCAAGGACAGGCCCCTCCAATTGAGCTTTTTCTGGTTTATCACATGAACAAAGTAGTGCCTCAGTGTTGTCCATAAGCTGTGTGTGTCCAAACTCATTCTAGCTGGACATGGGCTTTAGTGGCTGGCCATCCACTGGAATTGTGTACCTGTGCCAACAAACCCCTCTAACGCCTCTGCCAGGAGCTAATCTTTTGCATCCATTTACAGCTCGATACACTGGTAGGGACCTTGACTTAGGAAATGACCTTCAGGCAGGTTTATTGGAGAGAGGTCAAACCCTGTCTGACTTCAGACTGCAACCTTTGCAGTAGGAAATAAATGTTTGGGGTGTCCTTGGGAAACTTCACTCTTACAACTTGCCAGAAAAAACATCAAAAGGTTTCCAGGGACTTTGTGTAAATCCCTTCAGGACATATAGCTGGCAAGACAACAAACGGGTCATGACCCTGCTCAAGGCTGGCTTCAAAATCTGTGTTTCTCTTACAGTTTCCTTTGTCGAGGGATTGCTGTAGATTCCCAGAGCCGCGTGGCAACTTTTGAACTTCCCTCAGAGGCCACCCTTCGGTTCACCTCCGATCTGGCTGACTTCTTCCTGGTAAGGCTCCCTGCGAGGGCAGATCAGCCAGCAGGTGACAAGGAGGAGAGGCAGGAGTGGTTCCCAGCCTCTGGAAGGATTTTCTAGTCCTGGTTGGACTGCATACTGGATCTGAGCCTGTGTCATGACCAGTCCAAGGTGGAGAACATGGTCAGTGGGTTGTTTTGTAGTAGATCGTGGGACTGGGATTGGGGACAAGATTGGGAGAAGCAGCTGCTCTTGCAGGGGAAGCTCTTTTGTCTTGAAGGCATTCACAGTTGCTTAGCCAAGGATAGAAGAATCCTATAAATATGTGGAACTCTTAAATTCCTGTAGGGCTTGTACCAAGGAATAAGGGGCAATAAACAGAGGTGTGGCCTGCTGTGCATTCGCTGAAGTGTCTGATGAATGCTTGGTTGGTCAGCCTGGTGGGCACAGGAACTGCCGTGGGCTCCAGTGGCAGAGGCTGTCGTGTAACCAGGTGTGTCTCTCTCTCTCTCTCTCTCTCTCTCTCTCTCACACGTGTGGCAGCACAAAGTGTACCTCATCCCTGCTGCACAGTTCACCATGGAGCTCATTAAGCCAAAGGTGCATTGCATCAGTGTCCATGGCACATTCTCATCCAACAGGTAAGAGTTTGGGGTCCTCATGGTTTTACCCTGAATGTGGCTATGTCCAAAAACTTTCGCTTCTCTCCGATTTGGAGCCTTCTAACTTCTTGACACAGTAGAAAGAAATCTCTTGTCTGTGTCCACTGAGCAGGCAGCTGTGGAGTACAGACTGGGAGTCAGGCTGCTGGTCCTTTATTTCAGCACCATGCTGCCTCCTCGGGCAGGCACTCAGGTGTTATCCCAAAACAGGCATTCCTCTGCTTGCTGCCATACAGTGAGATACTCACTGCATCCACATTTTTGACACTGCTTTGAATAAATATTTGCAGGTTCCTGTTCTTCCTGCTTGAGCCCGTGTCCCAGAGCTCCAGAGGTCCTGGTAGCAAGCTCTCCCTCTGCAGGCATGCTTTGTAATCTGCCAGGAGTTACAGGGTGTGCTTCTCCTGCCAGGACCCCAGAGCCTCTTTCTGTCCTGGTCAGAGATCTTTATGTCTGTTTTCTCATTGTTTTGCAGCAGCTCCTGTGTCCCCTCGAGGTTCCTGAAACTTTCTCAGTCGATCATTTTGGAGGGGGCCCAGGTTCTGCCCATTGCCCCTGACGTCCCCCTGGCTCAGTCTGTCCATGTGGCTCCATCCGGGGTCCCAGTGGAGCCTGCTCCTCGTCCTGCCACGGCGATGGATCCCACTGCAGAGCTCATCCTCCTGCAGTCCCCGCAGGTACTGGCACAGGTGTGGGTTGGGCTGTGACAGTGAACCAGTGGGACAGGGACTTTTCCTTTATCAATTAGCATTTTCAGAATTTAATACGGACTTTAAACTTGTCCCTGAATCTGTAATTCCCACAGATTCACCTGAACTAGCTCCATCCAGCCCTGCTTGGTTCTCTGGGGTCCCAGGAAAAGCTTTGCAGGTGGCATTAGTAGAGGCAGGAATGTGAACACATAAGGAGTGTGATTCACCAAATTCTCCAGACCTGACAGTTGTGCAATAATTAGAAAATATCCCAGCTGTGAGTACAGACATCAGACATGGATTTCTGTGTCTCTTCTCCCTTTTGGGCCAGGCTGCAGTGGTGTTCAGCAGCCGGATCCAGACCCTGGGGCGCTACGCTTTCATCCTGCACTACTACCAGCCCAACCATCCCACCTTCCCTGTGGAAGTGCTCATCAACGGTGGGCGCATCTGGCAAGGTGAGGAGGGCAGGGACCTGGGGAAGCTGCTGGAAGTGTGTCATGCCAGAGGATGACTTGTGGGTTCTTTGGGGGTTGCAAAGATGGAGTGATACTGACTCATCCCTTCCAGACTGTGGAGGGCTGTGAGGGGGACTCCAAGGGAAATGTGGGACCAATATATTTGTTTTCTTTTCAGGTCAGACCAATGCAAATTTCTGCCCACATGGATATGGGTGCCGGAGCTTGGTAGTTTCTGAGGACCAGATTGTCCTGGATGTTACTGATAATGACCTGACTGTGGTTGTTCGAGTGCCAGAGGGCAAGCAGCTGTGGCTGGTGAGCCTCCCTCCAGAAAGCTCCCAGGGCATGCTGGACCAGGCTTCAGCAGGGCTGGAGTTTTTCCTTGGATTTTTGTCACTGTGTGACTCAGGAATGTTTCACACCATCACTCAGTCTCTGAAAGTCTCAATCTCCAACTTGAGTGGTTTAGAATTGAGGGTGGAATTCACAGAGACAGCTTCTGCATGTGACAGTTGTCCTTCACTGCCTGGTTTTGATACCAGAACAAGGCTGAAACTGATGCTGTTGCTTTACATACATAGTTTGTGATAATCCAGAAAGCCTTACTTGTGCCCTAGCAATATTTTACACCTGCACAGCATTGTTTATCCAGACAGGTCTCATCATGAGAGCAGGTAGCCCTTGTTGTCCTTAGGCTACAAGACTAGAAAATTGACCGAAATTTGGATAAATGGCTGAAAGACAGAATTGGAATCCAGGTGCCTTCTTGTCTAGAGAGTTAAGAGGACGGTGACTGCCTCCTTGCAGAGGCACAGCCAGTGCTGCCCTTTGGGGCTGTTCTACATGTTTTTACTCCAGTGAATTTGGGCCAGTCATCACGTGGAGCATTAAATTTCTGATGGGTAGACCCCAACAGGGAGGTGACCCCTGGTCTTTTGCACTGCTTGGGCACTTTGTGTTATGTTCTGTCCCTGCAAGGGATGAGAAGTTAAGGGTGCATTTGGACTTTGGTGTCATTTTGGACAGCATCTGTCTGTCTCAGCTGGCTCACCCAGTGTACCCTTGCCTTGCAGGATTACATCCTTGTGGTGCCTGAGGACAGCTACAGCTCTCAGTATCTGCAGGAGGAACCCCTGGACAAGTCCTATGATTTCATCAGCAGCTGTGGCATCAACAGCTTCTACATCAAGTGAGACTCTTGGCGTTGGGTGCCCTCTCTGCTGTCCACGGGCTGGGCTGCACCCTCCTCAGGGAGCAAAGCCTTGTTCCCTTCACATGGGGCAGGAGAGGGGGCTTTCCTTATCTGTTCACCAAACGTGTGGGTGTTTGAAGGATCTCCACATCCCTCGCTTTAACGGAGTACCCATTGCTGCAGGAGATCCTGCTGGATGTTGGGGTGGTGGGGGAGCTGTGCAGCGCGGTGACTCTTCCTGCCTTGCCCTGCAGCCCCAGCACGTCGTCGAGGTTCTGCCGCGACTCGGCCATCTCGCTCTCCCTCTTCTACAACAACGGGGCGCAGCCGTGCCGGTGCCACGAGGCGGGGGCGCGGGGCAGCCAGTGCCAGCCCTTCGGTGGGCAGTGTCCCTGCAAGTCCAACGTCATCGGCCGAGAGTGCTCCCGCTGTGCCACTGGCTACTGGGGCTTCCCCAACTGCAGGCGTGAGTTGTCCCAGCTCCTGCTCTGCTCGCCCAGCTCTTGCTGGTTTGCCTCGCACAGGGCAGAGGCTGGTTTGGGAAATGGTTGTGTTGCCCAGCCCTGCAGTGGTTCCACGCTCTCTACAATTACCTGAAGGGAGGTTATAGCCAGGTGGGGGTTGGTCTCTTCTCCCTGGCAGTCAGCAATAGGACAAGGGGGCACGGGCTTCAGCTCTGCCAGGGGGTATTTAGGTTGGATGTTAGAAAGAAATTCTTTACAGAGAGAGTAATCAGACCTGCCCAGAGAGGTGGTATATTCACCGTCCCTGGAGGTTTTAAACTGAGATTGGACGTGGCACTGAGTGCCATGATCTAGTAAAAGGACTGGAGTTGGACCAAGGGTTGGACTTGATGATCTCTGAGGTCTTTTCCAACCCAGTTAATTCTATGATTCTGTACTTGCATGCAAACAGGCCAGTTGAGCTCTGCATCCATTCCCTGTGCTCTCTTTGAGTTCCTAGGTCTTGCCCTGCCAAACCCAGCCCTTTTCACGGAATCAGAGAATATTTTCTGCCCCTTTCCAGCCTGTGACTGCGGGACACGCCTCTGCGATGAAGTGACAGGGCAGTGCATCTGCCCTCCCCACACCCTGAAGCCAGAGTGTGTTGTCTGCGAGCCCCAAACCTTCGGCTGCCACCCCCTCATCGGCTGCGAGGACTGCAACTGCTCCCGGCCCGGCGTGCAGGATCTGGCGGAGCCAGGCTGCGACGTGGACAGTGGGCAGTGCAGGTGAGGGAGCCTTGTCCCTGCCCTGGGGACATCTGGCAGCATCCCGCTCCCTGCTGGAGTGGTGGGACACGCTGGCAGGCTGCTGGGAGGGAACGTGCAGGATGGGGGAGGCTCTGAAAGCTCCTTGGACGGCTCTTGTGTCCACCCAGGTGCAAGCCCAACGTCATCGGGCGGCAGTGTGACCTCTGTGCCCCTGGCTACTACCACTACCCTGAGTGCCGGCGGTGTGACTGCCACCAGGCTGGCACCGAGGCGAGCACGTGTGACCCGGTCACAGGGCAGTGTCACTGTAAGGTCAGTCCCTCGATGCCTTCGCATCGTGCCTTTCTCCTGCTCTGGCATTTTGGGGGGCTGTGGGTGCCTGGCGTGCTGGAGGGAGCAGGGCTGGAGAAGGAAAGTGCTTGTGTGCCTGAGCTGCAGCCCCATGGGGTAGTGGGTTCAGAGCACACTGGAAAGCTATCCACCCATCTTTCCTGGCCATGAAATCTCACTCCTTGGGCTGTCACTGAGAAAATGGCCAGACTGGCTCCAGCCCCATATCAGAGCCTGTTGTGTGTAAAGCTGTCAGCCCCACTGACTCCTTCTGCTCCTGCATGGCAGTGGAGTGACTCAAACTGCTGCTGAGCTGCCTGCTCCAGCCTCTTTGTAGGGAATTTAATGTTTAATGGGCACTTTGCAAGCAAACCTGTTCAGGGACTCCTTTACTGTCTTTCAGCATCACGTCATTGTGCTCTGATTGCTCATACAGCCATCTCTGTCCTCTCTAGAAGGTCCTGACACTGTTGAGCTTTGTTTGTCTTCCAGGAAAACGTGGAGGGCCGGAGGTGTGACCAGTGCCGCCTGGGGACGTTTTCTTTGGATGCCACCAACCCCAAGGGCTGCACCAAGTGTTTCTGCTTTGGTGCGACCGATCGCTGCCGCAGCGCTGAGAAGAACCGAGCTGAGGTGAGAGCGGGCAGAGAGCCTGCAAGTCAGGTGTGTGCCCGTCCACCTGGCTCCCTGCTGCCCTCATGTCTCTGTCCTAACCCTCTGGAAGATACACTGTGCTTGAGGAGGGTTATCTTTGTCTCCTGTGCCCGTCTCCTGCATTTAGCCTCTTTTCCTCATCTCTGGGGTCTCCTGTCATGGCACAGGGGACTGTGCTGGGTGGGAGGCAGGGGTGATGCTCAGCTTTCCAGTGGCTTCATCATGGTGCATGTGAGGTGTGAGCCTGTTCTCCTCCTCTCCGCTGCTTTGGGACTGGTTCTTCTGGGGCATCAACACCGGAACACCTTTTGTAACTCCACTAGGAGATCCACAGTTGCTCTCTCCCCACAGTTCGTCGACATGAACAGCGGGTGGCTCTTGTTGGGCAGCGACCGCCACGAAGTGCCGACGACTCTGAGCCTGCGGGAGCAGCTCATCATCGCTGACCTCAAGAACCTCCCAGATGCCTACCAGGAGCTCTACTGGGTTGCACCCAGCTCCTACCTTGGAGACCAGGTAAGGACATGGCAGTGACTAGGCCACCCTGACCCCACCAACATGCGTGCCAGCAGCATGCCCTCTGACATGCAGGCACTGCTCATGCTCCAGCTGAATGCTGACACCTCTGTCTTGTCTCAGTGGTGTGGACTTGCAGCAACACGTGGGATTTGTCTGTCCCTCAGGTTTCCTCCTACGGAGGGCACCTGCGCTACGAGCTGCACTCCAACCCGCGCAGAGGTGACGTGTTCGTTCCCATGGAGTCCCGTCCGGATGTGATCCTGAAGGTGCAGCCTGAGAAATTCCCTGGTGGCCCCTGCTAATGCAGGAGCAGGATGAGATGATGACTGACTCCTTCCTTGCTTTTCTCAGGGAAACCAGATGAGCATCATGTTTCTGGAAGGCACCTACCCATCCCCAGGGGAGGTGCATGAAGGCCGGCTGCAGCTGGTGGAGGTGAGTTTGCACACGCCAAGTGCTCACATGCTGCTGGTGGATCAAGAGTGGCATGTAGACAGAGGGACAGCTGCTTTGAGCTCAGCATTTTAGGTGCTGCCTCTTGGCAGCAGAACTGCCTGTGAAGAACTGGGGCTGGAGGGAGAGATCCCAGCAGCAGAGAAGTGGAGGTTGGGCTGGATGTTCCTGCCAGTAACATCAGGTCTTCCCCCACCAGGGTAACTTCAGGCACACAGAGACACACAACCCTGTGTCCAGAGAGGAGCTCATGATGGTGCTGGCAAACCTGGAGCAGCTGCAGATCCGGGCGCTCTTCTCCCAGCTCTCTTCCTCCGTGTCCCTGCGCCGCGTGGTCCTGGAGACAGCAACAGACACAGCTACAGGAATCCGTGCCAGCAACGTGGAGCTGTGCTTCTGCCCAGCTAACTACCAGGGGGACTCCTGCCAGGTGAGGGGCAAGTGAAGGTGCTGTTGCAGTCAGAGGGCCATCCAACAGGCGTGTTTTGGGGGTGTGGGGTTTGGATGTTTGTGCAAAGCAGTGGTGCCAGGGTACTAGCCTCCAACCTGGCTCCAGAAGGCGTCAGTTGAAATTACAGCTTGGGTTGTTCCAAAGGACTCACCTCCTGTTCCAGGCTCCCCTCCCACCACTACACAGTACACCTGGGAGAGGTGCAATATCTGCATCTGCCTGGAAGGGGGATGATTCAGGTGTTGCAGACCAAAATCACCTGCCTGCAGTACCTTGGAGTCCTTCTATCTGGCCAGTTATCTCCTGGTGGTGAAGAGCAGGAAAGAGCTGCACTGAAAAATCTTCACTGTTGCTTTTAATCTCTTCTCCATCGGTACAGCCCTGTGGGAATTCTGTCATGGAAATTAAATCAGTTTCTTTGCTTCTCCCAAAGGTATCAAGCTGTTTTTCACATCTCTGACTTTTTCTGTCTCCTCAGGAATGTGCTCCAGGTTACTACAGGGACACCAAGGGGCTCTTCCTGGGAAAATGCATCCCCTGCCACTGTAATGGCCACTCAGATCAGTGCCTGCCAGGCTCTGGGATATGCCTTGTAAGTAAACAGGGAAGCAGCATGATATTTTGGGGTTATGAGGTCTTTCCATACTAGCTGAGCTGGCAAGATGGTGCCTTAGTTGGAGCATTCACTGCACGTGCCATTTAAGGGGTGGTGCTGCTCATGGACAGTTTAGGATGCAAGGCAGTTCTGGGAAAGAGGAAGGACTGAAGCATCATGGTGGAGAATTTATGTCATATTTTTCTGTCAGTGTTGAGTCCTCAGCTTGCCTTTCCCTTGCAGAACTGCCAGCACAACACCGAGGGAGACCACTGTGAGCGATGCAAGGATGGCTACATGGGCAACCCCTCTGCCCAAGAACCCCTGCAGTGTGTTGGATGCCCGTGCCCTCTTTCAGTTGCCTCCAACAAGTAAGCACCCTCGGATGGCATTACCTGTCTGGCCTCACTGTTGAACCACTGTGAACCACGCTGTGCCCTGCTGGGGCACTGGCTTGGCAGTGGCAGGTCTCCCAATGACAGCCTTGTCCTTGGCCCCAAACCATGTCCATGGCCTCTTACCCAAGGCCCCAACAGCCCACAATGAGTGATCATCTCCCCTGGCACCACATCAGGAGTAACTGCACCTCCCTGTGTTCCTGTTTTTGTTTCAGTTTTGCCATGGGCTGCGTCAACAAGGGTTCCAACATGCAGTGCCTCTGCAAGCCTGGCTACGCTGGACCTAACTGTGAACGGTAAGGGTGGTGGCACCCGTGTCTGTGGGGCCTCAGACACACTAATATATGTGCAGCCACTGCTGTGGCAGCGAAGGAGTTGTCCTCGCAAGGACTGCAGTGGAAACACTTGGCTCTGCCCCCATGCACTTTGCTCTGGCAGCTTTTCCTTCAGTCCTTTTCAGCCTGCAAATGCCCTGTTGCCGTGTCCTCTGCTGGAATACTGCGTTGCTGTGGGTGTAGGGCTTAGCTGTGCTTTGCCTTGACTTGCAGTTAGTGGTAGAGGTACCGTGAGGCAAAACACCGAGTGCTCTGGGGTCCCTGAGGGCTGCAGCAGTTACAGGCACTGGATGCTCCCAGTTACAATGGTGCCCCTCCAGCACGGCACAGGCATGAGCTGCGGCATCCCCCTGACGCCCTCGCCCCGTTTTAACTCACCCTGTTGTCCCCAGGTGTGCCCCGGGATACTACGGCAACCCTCTGGTGATCGGCAGCTCGTGCCAGCCCTGCGACTGCAGCGGGAACACGGATCCCAACATGCTGTTCAGCAGCTGTGACTCGCTGACGGGCGCCTGCTCGGGGTGCATGCACCACACGGCGGGCGCGCGCTGCGAGCTCTGCGCCCCCGGCTACTACGGGGACGCCGTGGTGGCCAAGAACTGCACGCGTGAGTGGGGCAGGCAGAGGGCACGGGGGCAAGGGGGACTCGGACAGGCTGACTGGGGGCATGTTTAGCACCTTAGCCAGGCTGTGTGTTGTCCCAGTGAGTCACACGCCTGGTTGCACACGTTGCAGCATCCTCGGCAATAATAAGCAGGTTGACGTGGTGACGTTAGGTCATAGGGTGGACTCGGTGGCCTCAGAGGTCTTTTCCAACCTGATTGATTCTGTGTGGAAAAAAGCTGCCCTCAGCATCGTAACTCTCAATCCACCCCCAAATGCAAAACGGCCAAGCTGCACCCAGGCTGGAAGGGTCTCACCACAAGCTCCTACTGCAGCAGTGGTGGTGGTGCTCCCTCGGGAACATGGGCTGGCACAGCCCGCTCCCAGCACTGCTCCTCTCCCTCTGAGGAGCAGCAGCCCTACTAAAGTGGGACTGCCCTGGCAGGCATCATGGGAATAATTTGTGAGGAGCAAATCCAAGAGGAGAGACTCTCTGTTTTGCTCTGACTGTGATAGCTAAGGGGGAAATAGGATTCCCTGTTGGGAATAAGGATTGTGAGTGACTGCCAGGCTCTTCAGTGTAATACTGGGCATATTTTTCCCTGGCAGAGTGCAACTGTTCACCTTGTGGGACTGACTCCTGCCACCCACGAACTGGCCAGTGCTTCTGCAAGACTGGAGTGACGGGCCAGCTCTGTGACCGCTGCGAGGTGAGGGCCACCTGTGCACTGGGATGTGGCTGTGCTGGGGACAGGGACAGGGGCCAGCCCCGCTGTGTCATCCCCAGGCCTGTGAGCAGAGCAGGGCTGGCAGCCAGCTGGTGAAGGCTGGAATTGCATGAGCTGCCTGTTGGTGAAAGCCTATTAAAGATTTGGCAGCAAGTGATGGAGGCAGAATTCCACTGCAGCTGGGGCAGTAATAGGGGATCCTTTGGGAAACAACAGTAAACCCCATTTTCCTGAGTGCATCCAGCATGGGAATTGCAGGGCAAGGGCCAGTTTGCAGGGCACTGCTATGCTGTGTCTGTGTCCTTACTGCAGCTCCACATCTTTACCACGTTGCGATGAGTTTTGTGGCGGTCGAAACACCCCTAGAAAAGCCAGGCTGGGGTCCCACATTGCTGCCCCAGGAGAGAGGCATTGCTGAACGGGGCACCCGCTGTCCTCTGCTTTTCTCTAGGAGGGATACTATGGCTTCGAGGGATGCTCGGGCTGCCGGAGGTGTGACTGCGACGTGGGCGCCATGGGCAGCAGCTGCCACGTGCAGAGTGGGCAGTGCCACTGCCGTGCCGGCGTCAGCGGCCCCCGCTGCCAGCAGTGCGCCCCGGGCTACTGGGGCTTCAGCCAGAGCGGCTGCACAAGTGAGTGTGGGGTCCCGGAGTGTGGGAGGGGGACAGGGCTCTGCTGCCACCACCTGTGCTCGTCCGGCTGTTGAAGGGAAGCCCCCCTGGCACTGGCGGGCGGATAAGCACAGCTGGAATAAACGCAGAGCGATGCCGCAGGTCTTTCCTTGTTGCTCAACCCTGCAGAGTGCGAGTGCCGAGGGGGCTCCTGCGACCCACGCACTGGGGAGTGCACGTGCTCCCAGGGGCTGACGGGGAAGCAGTGCGACGTCTGCCTGCACGAGCATCACGTCCCCGTGGCCAACGGCCCCGACAGCGTGAGGTGTGAAGGTCTGTGTCCTGCAGCCCTGGGCAGGGGGTGAGGGAAGCCCAGGGAAGGGCCTGTGCTGACCCCGCTCCGTTCCCCTGGCAGTGTGTGACAGCTGCGTCCTGCTCCTGCTGGAGGACCTGCAGAGCATCGAGATGTCCTTCCCCTCCATCCGTGGCCAGCTGGTCAACCTCAATGCCAGCTCCATCGCCTGGGCTCGCCTGCACGGTCTCAACAGCACTATCGTGACCATTGCTGTGCGTGAAAGGTTTAACATGGCTTTCTGCCCATGTTTCCCGGCCTGCTGGCCTGATCTCCTCTCTTCTTTTTTTCCAGAACCAGCTCCGGGAGTCCCACAGAGCCATGAACAGGGTCAGGCAAAGGGCTGACGAGCTGGAGGATGAGAACGTGGACCTCACACAGGACCTGAACGCACTGCAGCACAAAGTAGGGTATTTCTCCATCTTCCTTTGCCAGAGCACAGGTCCCTCCTTTTACCAAAATGAAGGCTGTGAGGAGCCCCATTCAGGCTGGTTGGGTCTCCTGCCCAGCCAGCACTAAGCTTCAGTTTTAGGTTCTCCATCTTAGGTGCTCAAGCTGGATTACCTGCATTCCTCCCTTGGGGAGGTGTTAAACATGTGATATTGATGGCATGAGGAAGGAACATAAAACATCTTGGTCCATCACAGATGCAATCTATATACAGTCTAAAAACCAGAAGTTGTGTCTTCAGAGAACTTATCAACTGAGCAAGATCTGATGTAATTTGATTTGATTTATAAACTGCCTGCTCCTAATCTAAGGGAGAGAGAAAAATCTCTACTTTGATGATGTAGTTCCCCAGACAGCTGCAAAGACAAACTGCCCCTGTGTGTACATACATCTTTGCTCCACACAGCCAGACTGCAACCCTCCATCTCTTCTGGCCTCCTGGTCAGGACCCAGGTGTGCCTGGATCCAGCCTATGGGGCTTTTGCTGTGTTAGGAGCACAGAACAGAGCTGTCCTCTGTGGTCTTGGGATTCTTTCAGCATCCAGAGCCTGTTGCACTGCAGCTGCATTTATTGCTTGTGCTTCTCTGAAGGTGCTAAATAAGACCACCACTACATGCATTGTAGGAGAGCAGCACAGGGCAGGATGTTCCTGGTTCAGGGACCTCCAAAGCTGCACATTGCCAAGCCTTGTGTGCCTTTTGGGAGCAACTTTCCTGCTGATCACATAATTTTCCTGACAAATCATATGAGCTGTCATCTCATGCTTCAGCTAAGCCAGTGTTTTTGTTGCAGATGACCATGATTCACAGAGAAGCAATGCGTGTTGATCAGCACACGAGGGACACCTACCAGAGGGGGGAGCAGCTCCTGCTGCACATCCAAAGCATCCAGAGGGGCATTGCAGGTATGGAAAGAGGCATCTTCACTTCGGGTTTTTTTCCTGTAATATGCCATGCTGTTGGTTTCAGCCACCACTGAGTACGCCATCACTTAGAAGAAGCCTTGGAGAGAACAAGGGAAAATAGAGATGAAATTAAGATAACTCCTGCTGTTACTCTGACAAGGTTCCTATGGGTTTCAGCTGCTTGGCTAAACACAGTCTTTGGAAAAAACACATTAAACTCGCACAAATTTTGTTAAATGCATAAAATGAGGGCAGTCTGCACTACAGCTTTAGGAGAGATTTAGCAAAACATGGTGGTTGGATCTGGGAGAGAAAATAAAGCCACAGAACAATGCTTGGGATTTAGCACATGTTCCTGGTAGTGGCCAAGGAGGCAAGAAACGTGGGGCAGTATCTTGGGTGAGCTCAAGCAGTGGGGTGTCTGAGCCCTGCATGAGAGCTGGCTGTGGTTTGTGAGGGTGGTGTAAGAGGGGAAACAGCGCAGGGGATTATGAAGGACACAGCTTGACCATTGCTAATGGGGGCCGTGGATTTCTCTGCAGACCTGGTGCGGCAGATGAGCAGATTCGGGGCAGCCAACGCCAGCACCGCCTCCACCGAGGAGTTCCGTCAGAAGGTGGCCGAGGTGGAAAGCATGCTGAGGGAGATGAGGGAGCGCAGCCTGGGCACCCAGGAGGAGCTGGCAAGGCGTGAGCACGAGGAGGCTCAGAAGTGTGAGTGGCACAGGCCAGGTCTGCTCAGATCCTGCTGGGAATGGCCATTCCTGGCTTGGAGCCCATGCAAACACTGCGCATCATGGTCATGTTTAGAGAGTGCTGTTAATAAGCAGGCACCCCCAAAAAATTCTAGTGGAGTTTCAGAGTCCCCTGTGACACTCCAGTGAGATCATTTGTGGTTCCTTTTCCAAATTTCAGAGCAAAACTAGCTGGGTTGTTCTGTTTGATGACCGGAAACGACAACAGTTAGAACCAGGAGTCACCATTATTTTGTGATCTGTTCACATCACGTGTAGATGTGAATAAATCACATCATTTTTCTTCATATTTGCTGACCCTGGAGAGGGGTTCAGTGTAACAACCAGCAGCCTGCTCTGCTGTCCTGAGAGCATCCTTGCAGGGGTGGGAGCAGTGAGCACAACTGCACAACCAGGCACACTGGCACTGTGGGCATTGAGTGCTTCTGATTAACAGGCCCTGGCAAAACATAACTCAGCAGCTGAAAGCTGGAATTACAAACTGACTCTTGTTGGAAATAAGTAATTTTTCACAGTGGAAGTAATTGAACACTGGAACAGGCCTCAGATAGGGTTTTTCCATTATCTGGAGCCTTTCAGGCTATGTGTCTTTCTGACAGAGATCCCATTTTTCTCACCAGCAGTGGGAGTTTGGAGAGAGTCTTGGACAAGATCCTGTGCAATCTAGGCTGAAAGGGAGGGAGGGAGGGAAGGAAGATGGTCACTTCTGGCCTTGATACCTGCCAAGAGAGACCAGAACCAGCCTTTAAGGCAGCCAAGCACAGAAAGGGCGTCTTAACACAGGAGGATGAATTACTAGCAACAGTTCTCACCTCTTCCATCCCATCGCCAGTGCTGCATCGGGTGAGGAGTGAGCTGCACGCCCGCTGGCAGTCCAACCAGGACCTGGTGAGCAGCATCCAGGACCAGCTGGCACAGCACAGCTCCCAGCTGATGGATCTGCGCGATGCCCTCAACGAGGCTGTGAACAAAACCAGGCAGACCGAGGACTTGAACAGCCTGAACCGAAACAACCTGGAGGAGAGTCAGGTAGAGCTTCACCAGGTGGTCCTGGCCATGCGGTGGTGGGGGCTATCCCAGTCCTGCTGGTTCCTGACCCTGTGTCTGTGTGTCCAGCAAAAGAGCCAGGAACTCCAGAAGCAGCACACGCTGGTTCAGGAGACCCTGCGGATGGCCAAGGACGCCCTGGCCCAGGTCTCTGACTTCTTACAGAAGATGGAGCGAGCGAAGGAGGTGAGTGGCAGAGGCACTTTGGTGTGGGCAGAGGGCAAGGGGATGGCAGCACTGAGGAGTGACGTGTGTCCTTGCAGGCCTTCGAGAAACTGGCAGCGCTGCTGGATGGGGCAAAGCTGCCCCTGACTGAACGGGTCAAGAAGTTCTCCCCAGCCAGCAGCAAGATTCCCATCGTGGAGAAGGCAGAGGAGCATGCCCGGCTCCTGGATGAGCTTGCAAGGAACCTGTCTGGGTGAGGCACCAGTCCTGACCCTCATTAGCCAAGCCATCTCCTACCATAGCTGGGGATGGGAAACTGCAGCCCCTTGGCAGGGGAACAGTGGCATGTCACCTCCAGAGCTTTATCCTGGAGCACACGTGTTGAGGAGCCCAAAGGTGTTTTCCGTGGATTTGATGGCTTTATCTTCCAACGCAGCATTATCCAGGGCACGAACCAGGATGGCTTTATCCAGCGGGCGGTGGATGCCTCCAATGCCTACGCCAGCATCATTGAAGCTGTGAAGAAAGCAGAGCGAGCAGCCCACGATGCTGATGAGGCAGCGAGCGAGGCCTTGATGGTATATGCTGTGGAGAGCAAAAACCAAACTCCCTCGAGAAACTCCCTTCCCTTTGACAGTTGGGCACTTTGTTCTGTGCCAGAGAGCAGCCCATCTCACCCCGCTGCAGCTGTCTGAAAGAGCATTTTGTGAGCAGTCAGAGCCCTGTGTTTGTTTCACAGAATGTCATGTCAGAAAACCTGGGGGCTGTCTCTAAAGCACTGAGGAGGAACAGCAGCAGCCTGGAGGAGGCAGTGAGGAGAGAGCAGACGAAACTCAACGGAGGTGAGAGAGGCTCCTCCCAGGGTATGATGTCCTTTGGGCTAGACCAAGCTCCAACACTCAACGTGTGCATTTCTTTAATTGCAGCTATTAAAGGCACTCTGCAGACAGCAAAGGACAAGCTGGCTGACCTCCGTGTGAGGAAGGAGCGGCTCCTGAACCAGCTCCAGTCTGTGCAGGACATACTGGGCAGGGACCAAGGTTTGTGGTGGGGTAGCTGGACCCATTCTGCTCCCTTCTTCATGCCCAGACTGTGACCCAAGGGTGTTTCCTCCCTGCTCCCAGCCATCTCGAAGGTATTTCTCCTTTCTTTCCAGAGGACACAAAGGAAACCATCCAGAATGCCAAAGCAGCTGCTGCTGAGGCCAATGAAACAGCTGCAAGAGTGGAAGATACTCTGAGTACCATGAAGAAGAACCTGGATGAGTGGAAAGACCAGTATGGAGGCCTCAGAAATGAAGATCTGAATCAGGCAGTCCAGGATGCCAGGAAATCTGGTGAGCACTGAGACTGCTGGGCTGCCAGGGCTGAATCTGACATGAGCCAGTGCACAGATGTCCCCAGGGAGCTAAGTGCTTTTGGAAGCTGTTCTTTGCAGCTCCAGGTCAAGAGCAGAGAGTGGTGGCAGCCAGTCCTGGGTGCTTTTAAGTCCTGGCCCTTTATTTTCTTCTCTCCCTGCAGTGCCTCTGTCACCTGTAGCTTTACTGCAGGACCTTGCATGAACTAGAGCATTCTCACATTCCCCAGCAAGGCTGATGGATTAGAGGATCACTCTGTGATTCTGCTCCCAGCTGCCACTGCCTTGACTTGCATGTCTCAAACTGCCTGAGCTTTTTCCTTCCTCACTAACCTCCAAAACTCCTGGCTCCCCTCCAACCCCAGTGTCCAGCCTGGAAAGCACCATCCCACTGCTGCTGGAGAAGCTGAACAGCCTAGAGAACAGGAGGAACAAAAACGCCACCGTGTCGGAGAACATCGTGCGGATCCGGCAGCTCATCACGCAGGCGAGGAACGCCGCCAGCAAGGTGGGCTCGGGGGAGGCTGGGGCATGAAGGAGGGCTTGCCTGAGGGTAGCATGCAAATGGGAGGGCATCTAGGAGGGTTCTGGGGCCACCAGTCAGGGTCCCTTCCTCATGGGAAGACTTCAGAAGGTGCTTTGAATTGGTAGAGCTGGCAGTGACCAAACAAGCAGCAGGTTCAGTGCCACAGGGTTGGATTTCTTTCCCTACAGGTGAAAGTTCCCATGAAGTTCAACGGCAGCTCTGGGGTGCAGGTCCGGGTGCCCAGCAACCTGCAGGATTTGGCAGCCTACACATCCCTCAAATTCTACATCCAAAACCCCGAGCCCAAGGGCCGGCAGGACGAGACAGAGGAGGGGCGGTTCGTGTTGTACCTGGGCAGCCGGGAGGTGAGACAGGGCTTGGTGGGCAGAGGGGAGCCCATGTTGGCAGCATCAGTGGGGGATCACACCTGGACTTCAGCCCCTCGTCTGCTCCCTGAATGTCTTTGTGGGGGACACAAACAGCCCCTGGATGCAGCCATCAGCCTGACTGGAGGTGGATGAGGAGTGTAACGGGGCTGCTTGTCCAGTGCAGCCCTGGGAGCATCAGGGAGAGCTCCTGCCTATCCCAAATGCCAACACGTGGCTCTGTCTCTCACTGTGTTCAGGCCACTGGAGACTACCTGGGCATTGTGCTCAAGGACCGCAGAGTGCACTGGATCTACAAACTGGGCGATGAGGAACCGGCTTCTCTGAGTGTCGACGAGGACATTGGAGAGCAGTTTGCAGCCATCACCATCAATAGGTAGGAAGGGGACTGTTGGGACACGTCCCAGGGAAGCACAGCAGGGGACTGTCACTGCAGCAGATGTGCTGTGCCCGAGCCTAGACAGGCCCTTGGGCTTGCAGAGGTGTTGTGGACTCCACCATCCAGCCCTCCCTAAATGATTAACACTGAAGCACCTCCAAAGAACTAGCAGGGAGATAGTGTCTTACTAATTCATGGAGGGTCTGGGAGTGATGCAGCTCGTTGTGGAGGGTCCATTTGCTTGTGGCAGTGCTGGTGGTATGAATGCTGGCTCCTTTCAGTGTCCTGGTGCGGTGCTGCCCAGTGGAGCTGCACCCCTTTTGGGCCGAGCGGTGTGGGCAGGCCCTTTGCTGAGGGAGGGCAGAGGCTGCTGCTCTTTGGGGAGCTCCCCTTGTCCTGACCATCCCTCCCTGCTGCAGGATCCTGCAGTACGGGCACATGTCAGTGATCGTGGAGAGGCAGACAGTGCACGAGACCAAGGGAGACAGCATGGCCAAGGGGGAGCAGGGGCTGCTCAACCTCGATCCGCGCAACGTCGTCTTCTACGTGGGTGGCTACCCCTCCAGCTTCACGGTGAGACAGCAAGGGGGTGCCGGGTGGGAAAAGTGAACTGATCCCACTTGATTACCTGGGGAAACCAGGATCTAATGCTGTAACTGTTTCATTCCCAGCCTCCCCCTGCTTTGCGCTACCCCAACTACCGCGGGTGCCTGGAGCTGGACACCCTGAACGAGGAGGTGGTGAGCCTGTACAACTTCCAGCGCACCTTCCAGCTGGACACCACCGCTGAGAAGCCCTGTGCAAGGTGGGGCACCACACCCAGGGCAGGAGCAGCTCTGCTCTATGGCACTTATCCTGACCCTCAGCTGCTCCAGAGCCTGGAGATGGTGTGGGATCGGTGTCTGGAGCCCCTTCCCTGTGTATCTCAGGTCCAAGTCCACGGGAGACCCCTGGCTGACTGATGGCTCCTACTTTGATGGCACCGGTTACGCAGAGATCAAGTTTGAGAGCCAGTTTGGCACAACCAAGCGCTTCGAGCAGGAGATCCGGGTGGTCTCCTACAATGGCATCATCTTCTTCCTGGAGAACCAGGCATGTGCTTGCTCCCCTGGGGGACCCTTCACCCCTCAGTGGGTAGGCTGGGACAATTCCAGGCCTGCTTGCAGGCATTCCCAGTTCAGGACACTGGGGAGAGGAGGGCTCCGGAGGTGTCAGGGCTGCTTGGAGCAGGATTTCTGCACTGTTGGGGAAAGCCACGAGAGGGCTGAACCCAAACCTCACAGCAGTCACTCATCTGGTGCTGGAGGGTTTCCCCAGGACTCAGAGAGCACCCATGCACAGACCCTCCAAGCAGGGCCAGGGTTCACTGGGGGAGGAGCCCCAGCACAGGGCCCTTGTTTGCAGATAAATCCCAAATAACTGTGACCACGACGTGTCAGGCAGCAGGACCTGCTCCCACCAGTGCTAAAGGGCAGGTGGGCTCAGTGCCACAACTGCCTCCTGGACACCAGGATGTGGGGCTGAGTGTCCATCCTGCCTCCCGCAGGGTCAGTTCCTGTGCCTGGCCATCCGGGATGGGAAGCTGGTGCTTTACTATGACTTCAGCTCTGGCCTGGAGATGGCAAAACCCAGCAACTCCTCCTCGCTCACCATCAGCAGCACCACAAACAAAGCGGTAAGAGAGAACAGTCCCTGCCTGGTTCACTTGGAGAGAGCGCTCCTCATTTGGAGTGGGGAGGCACATGAACCCTTGTTTTTTGGGGGGGGAAGAGCTGAAAGAAGTTCTTTGACTAGAGCCATAAACTAGACACCTTGTGCTGCCCTCAGTGATGAACATAACTGCCCCAAATTGTTGGATGATGTCTCTCCTCTGTCTCCAGATCCAGATTTTCCTCCTCAAAATGAACAACAAGAAGCGCATCCTGGTGCGGCTGGAGCGCCTCACCATCTTCGTGGTGGAGCAGGAGAACTCCCTGGAGAACGCTGTCTCCTACTACCTGGGTGGTGTTCCCCCAGCTGTGCTGCCCCCCAGGTGGGTCCAGACCATGGTGGGGTGGGGTAGTCACCATGTTCCCTCCCTGGCCTTTTGTCAGCCACATCCAGGGCTGCTGGGCATCTGCTTAAGCTTGGAGGGAAGATTTTCTTTCCCTGTCCATCGTCCTGAGCGTTTAAGGATGGGACATGTCCATGTCTTGTGAGGGATGACATATGGGTGGGTGTCACTGAGCCCTGCTTTGCCATGCTGGGTGCTTTGGAGCAGCCCTCAGGCTCTGGAGATACCTGTGACCATCACAGCTCCTTCCCAGACACTTTGTCTGAAGAGCTGCAGGGCCAGATCCTGCCGGGGTTGGGTCCTGCCTGGGGCTGTCCTGCTAACACTGCTTTCTTCTCTGGCAGCTTGAAAGCGCTTTTCCCCACGGGTGGTCCCATCCGGGGCTGCATGAAGGGCTTGAAGGCTCTGGGCAAATACGTCGACCTGAAGCGCATGAGCACGGTGGGCGTGAGCTACGGGTGCACCTCCGACCTGCTGGTAAGCACAGAGCCCTGGCAGCCTGGTGAGCCGTGCTGGGGAAGGGGTCTGTGAGGAGAGGGAGCACCACACCCCCAGGGCAGTCCCCTTGTCCCCTCGTTCCCTTGTTCACACTGAAACAAGGGTAAAAACTTCAGGTCATCAGCTCAGGGGGTCACGGTGGAGTGCTCTGAGTCGTTGGCTGTAGCACCAGCCAGACCCAGCGAGGGCCAGGGCACCTCAGTCATCTCCCAGCACTGCCAGGGCCAGGCTCCCACCTTGCCTCCGTGATGTCCCTCGCAGATTGCCCGCTCGGTCAGTGTCCATGGCCATGGCTACCTGACCCTGGCTCTGAAGGACGTGCCGGGGCTGCGGGACTTCTACGGTGGCTTCGGCTTCCAGACAAGCCAACGCGAGGGGCTGCTCTTCCACCACAGCACCCAGGTGGGCACCCGCATGTCCACCCAGGTGGGCACCCATGCGTCCCTCGGCTATCCCAGCAGCAGGGATGCTGGGGATGGTGCTGCTTCCCCTTGGGAAAGGGGGGATTTTGGTGGGGCTGGGAGGTGAATCTGCAGCAAGATCTACACCCTGAGCTCCTGGAGGGCAGTGGGGAAATGGGCCCTTCCTTGGGCTGCTGAGCAGCAGTGGGGTGATGCTTCCTGCAGGAGGGGATGTGCCAGGTGTCCCTCCAGAGGGGCCAGCTGGCCTTGAACCTGCTGGGATCTGAAGTCACCACGGACAATGCCTATGCAGATGACAGGGCTCACTACGTGGCCTTCTACAGCGATGCCCGTGGGTACGTGTGCTGGTGTTACAGGGAGGGCTGGGGTGCCCCTGGGGACCTGCTGAGCCCCCATTGTTCTTCCCTCGCCCAGGGTCCGGCTGTACGTGGATGATGAGCTGCAGGACACAGCGACAGGTCCTGGGCACAGGCAGCGGCAGCGGCGCCAGGACGGGCAGCAGCTCTTCCACCTCGGGGGCTCACCAGACCCAGGTGCCCTCAGCAACCTCACCGGCTGCATCAGGAATGTCTTCGTCAAGCGGTGAGCATCTCTGTGCCACTTCCAGAGGGCAGGGCTCAGCCCCTTCCCACCTCCCAGCTGCTCTGGTGACAGGGACCTCTTCTTCCTGAGTGTAGGGTGTCGGAGCCACAAATGGTGGTGGACCTTCAGCAGAACGTGGAGAGCATCAACGTCACCATGAGCTGTCCCTGGAGTGAGCAGCCACAGCAGCTCAGAGTCACACCAAAGAAGGACAGGCGGAAACCCAAGGTAACACCTGCTGCCAAAACTCCCCACATCCTCCTCCTCTTCCTCCTCAGATACCACCACTGAGCACCTCCGCTGGCAGCTGCAGGGGTGCTCCCTTCATTCCTTGGTGTATCTCGTGTAGGTGTCTGGCAAACCTGCCCCCAAGGGCCACCGGCATGACCAGGACGGGCTCTGCCGGCTGCAGCCGCAGCCCCGCGCAGCCAGGGGCACCTTCCGCTTCGGGGGCGCCCCGAGCAGCCGCTGGGAGTTTGATGAGATCCCAGCCTCCTTTGGGTGGAGGTGAGCCTTGCCCCGTGCCTGCTCCACACAAGCTTGGCCCTGCTGACCACGGCTTGGAGAGCAGGAGTCTGTTGCCGTTGCAGCAGAGCCAGGTGCTCCCATTCCCCCCTGTCCTGCAGGTCCCATTTCTCCCTGGAGGTGAAGCTGAACTCTTCCAGTGGGTTGCTCTTCTACGTGGCAGGTGAGCGGGGCTCCTTCATGGCTCTCCTCGTCTCCAGCGGGCGCTTTGTCTTCCTGGTGGACATGGGCAGGCGCCGGCTGCGCATCCGCAGCAGGGACAAGTACCGCGACCACCGGTGGCACACGGTGAGAGGGGCTTGGGGGCTCAGGGACCTCCTCAAACCACATCGTTCCCCCCTGTGCCAGGTGACCCTGCTCTGGGAATTGCTTCCTGGTAGCAAAGGGGAGAGTGAAAACACAGCCAGGGCTGGATGAACCTCTGAGCTGAGACCTCCCATCACTGGGCACATCCCTGGAGTTCCTCCCAACCTGGGAAGCCTCCAGTCCTGGCACTGACCTTTGCTCCTTGCAGGTTTTCTTCAGCAGAGACCAGAACCGGGCCCAGCTGGTCATCGATGGGCTGCGAGCCCAGGATGCTGCAGTGGCCACCACGGGGCTCTTTGTGGCACGGACCCCCTTGTATGTGGGGGGGATCCCAGCTGGAAAAACCAAGGCTCACATACCAGTAAGGGCTTGGCGGTCCCATGGCATTGCCCGTTCCCAGTCCCGTGGCATCCCCTCGTGCCTCCCGGGTTTTGTAGGATCTGTGCCCAGTCCAGTGGCCTCTCTCCACAGGCTGCACTGGCCTCCAGCTTTGACGGCTGCCTGCGGAACCCCCAGCTGGATGGGAGGCCCCTGGGTGCCCCCTCGCGCACCTTTGGGGTGACACCCTGCTATGAGGGCGCACTGGAGAGCGGGGTCTTCTTCGCTGCCGAGGGCGGGTCCATCACCTTAGGTACCAACAGCAGGCTGGGCTGCCTCCCACAGCCCTGGGACTGGGTGGAACACATCCCATGGGAATCCTCTCATCCCTCCCGTCACCAGTGGCATTTCTCTTCCAGCTGACGCGGTGGTGACTGAGCAGGACTTGGAGGTGACACTGGAGGTCCGTCCCCGCAGTGCCTCTGGCCTCATCTTCCACATCGGCACGAGGAGAAGCCACCACCTCCTCCTGTACATGGAGGAGACCAAGGTAGTGGGAGGGTGGCTTTCCCACAGGTTTTCAGAGGGAGTGTCCATGTCCTGCCCATCCCACTCAGCTCCCAGGGCTCTGATGGGTTTGTCTCACCCCAGGTCACTGTGAGAGCAAACGTGGGGGCTGACGAGTTCTCTGCTTCGGTGACGAGCCCATCTCTCTGTGACGGGCAGTGGCACACCATTGCAGGTGAGGTGACAGCCACGGCTTGGCTCTGGGACTTTGCCCCCCCCACCTCCTGGGTGAGCCCAGGGTGAGCCCAGGGCCCTTACCTGGGTGTTTAAACCCCAGCCCCACCTGTATGCATTTAATTTGGGAGATTATAGGTGCCATTAGGTCATTTCGTGATTAACAAGGGACCTTGCCTGATCTAAGTGCTGCTGTGGCCTGTTAGGAGAGACAGGGTGTTTCTCCAGGTCATGGAGCCGCTGGTGGGGCCAAGGATGTCCCACAGGACTGGCTCTATCCAGGACTGTTGTATCCTGCTGAGAAGTGGAACTTGCTTTTGTGTCCAGTGTGTCCGAAGGGCTTAAAGCCCACAGCTGGGAGCAGGGGTTGCAGGATTCACACCTGGGCAGCAAACTCAGCCTTTAATTTAGCTGCCACTGAGCAAATGTTGAAGTTTTGCGTCGGGCCCGTTTTGGGGCTGGGGGTCACAGGTACAGCCCCATCCTAGCACAGCTCTATTTTAAACACTCGCCTTGTCTGACCCAGCACTCTGTGAGAGCCATCACGTACTTCTGGCTCCCTGGTTTGTTTTTGGCTTCAGGATCTTTCCCCATCCATGGTTGGAGCTGATCCCCTTAAACCAGTGTGTGCTGTCCCATCCCACTAGGAGAGGGCTGCCCTCTTCACTGGAGCAAGACATGCTGCTTTGTGGCTGCTGTGGCCAAAGGATAGGTTTTCAGGGAAGTTGTCCAGACTCTGGGCATTTCCCAAGAGTCAGGCCAGGTCTTCTGACCCTCCCAGTACTTTTGCTCTGCTCCAGCACTGGGCTGGAGGGCAGAGATGGACTCACTCCCTTGGTAAGGAAGCAGCACTGACTGTCATTCTCTTTCAAAGTTACCAAATGGAAAAACATAATCCAAATTGATGTGGACACGGAAGGCAACCACACAGTGGGACCCAGCCAGCCTCCCACACCCAGCACAAGGGCGACCTTCTCCGTGGGAGGGCTGCCAGGTGAGTTGGGAAAGACGTGCTCCAGAATGAAATGCCCCAAAGTCAAGTGAGATGCTATTCCTCGTACAAGGAAGAGGTGCTGAACCCTCTGCCCTTTCAGGAGCCAGATGAATGCTTGTTTTCCCTTGTTCCTTCTGCAGAGACAGACAAGGCCAACACAGGGCTGCTGTTACTTCCCCTCCCTCCTTACGTGGGCTGCGTAAGGAACCTGCTGATTAACCGGAGTCACGTGGACCTGCTGCGGGCTGGGACTGCCAGGGGCTCTGTGGGCCTGAAGGGCTGCCCTGTGCTCTAAGTGCCACATCCACGCAGAGCCTGAGTGACACAACACTGCTCCGGGCCCCGGCGTCACCACTCGATGGCATCGACCGTGCTCAGACACCTGGACTCCAGTGACTGCAGGCACAGGTCTGGGCCACACCAGAGGGGCCACCATTCCAAGGGGGAAGGAGGGCAGGGGAGGACGGCTGGGGAGAAGGGGGCGCTTTTTGGGGACATATTTCACAGGTAGAACCAAAACAGTGGAGTGGGTTGTGGCAACAGGTGAGTCCCTTCCCTGGTGGTCAAGCACCTGCAGCAGGACTTGTGCTGCCACGTGGCTCGTGGTGGGAGCGACCGCCCGCGACAGAGCGTGGGCTGGAGCGCAGGGCAGCGTGTCCTGGATCCTCTTCCCTTCACCCCACACTCACAATGCACACAGATTTAGTTCACAGAACACTTGGGGCTATTAATAAACTGTCACAGACCGTCTGCTGATAAAGGCTGCAGGCAGTTTCTGTTCTATCATAAATGCAATTAGGACAAACTGGATTAATTTTGTCAGTTTTGTAGTTTTATAAGCAAGGGCACATTTAACTTCCCCTCAAGGGCAGTCTCAGCTCACCTGCCACTGCTACACAAAGAGCTCTGCAAGGGGAAACTTGGACAAAATTCTGTTCACAGAATTAGCATCTTGTCAGAGTAATTTATCTTAAGGAATCAAAAAAAACTGAAATAACTGAATAGGCTGGGAGAACTGCTGAGGAAAAGAAAGACACAACCACCACTGACTCTGCCGTTGCATTTAGCACTGGTAGTACACTGACTAAAGTCCTGTTGTATGAAGCAAGAAACTATTGCTTGAAAGGGAAGAAATAGAAAGGTTACCCCCACATCTGGCCAGCTGTGCGAGGTGGCACCTGGCCCTCACCCACCCTGGCTCCTGCTCAGCCTCCCTCACACCTGGTTAGTGCAGCCTTCACTTGAAAACAGCTTTTTCGCCCAAGACACCCCATTCACTTGTGCACTTACACGTCATATATATATTTGTGTGTGTATATATCTCTGGCCACTCGGGGACAAAATCTTGCTTCTGAAATGGACTTGTAACTTATCATTATATTGTGGGGGTTTTTTTATGAGGGGTAAATATTTTAAAATGGGTTTTTAACATGTCCATCCTAAACAGATGTAATTATGACCTGTTTTTAAAGTTGTAGTATTAAAAGATGGTCTTTGTAAATCACTGGTACATACTCTGGAGTCAAATAAAGTTTTATGTTACTCTCTTTCACTGTAGTGGGGAAGACTAAGCATGAGGCTGATGAGCTGGAAGAGGGATAATCACCTCAAGAAGCAGCACAGTGGGCACTATTGTACAAAGTGGAAAGAACAGTATGGCAGATAAAGAAAATTCCTTTATTTGTAGATTTATATAAGCATAATATGAAGTTAGTAATCCTACTGCAGTTGCTTAAGTTAGTATCTAGGAATATCTGTAAGGAAGAGCAAATAACTTAATCTAAACTCATATCTTCCTCTTCATCTTTCTTGTCCTTAGAGTCTCCTTCCTTTTGGTCTGACTTGACACTGTTCTGCATGGCTTTGGCAAAGGCTTCTACATCTAGAAGTTAAACACATTGGTTATTGAACGTTGCATTTTCTGGGCCAGAGCTTATTGTCCACTTGAAGTTGCTTTAGTATGAATTAGCAGGGAAAAAATATTAAACAATCAATACAACACACATCCAGATCTCTGCCACAGCCAGCGTTCTATGCACTTGAACTGTGTACAGGCAGCCTAAGACCAGAATTCCTGCAGTAATGTAAAGGATGCTACAAGGGAAAAAGGGCATCCCCCTGCCCCCTAGAGCTACAGCCCCAACTGTGTTCATTGTTTTCTGATAAATCATTAAGGACTCCCACAAAAAGGCATTCCTGAACAAGGTGACTGTGACACCTTTAGAAAGAAAACAAGGCCAAGGCTGCTCAGCACATGTCTGCAGAACTGACTTCTCTGACCTCACTGCGCTGGGGAACATCCAAATACCTGCCTTTTCCTTGTCAAAATCAGTGCAGAGTCAGCTTCAGACAGTCCTAGAGAAGCTGATCATGATACTCCATACTCAGTGGCCAAAAAATTCCAACAAACCACCTCATCCTGTCCCCACAGCCACCAGTACTTACCGCCTTTATTTGCTGCATCTACTGCCTCTGCAGGTAACCCAAACTGGCTCATTAGTGGGCCCAGCTGTCCTGAAGCTAAGGCAGCACTGAACATGCTCAAAGCCTGTGAATTGGAGTTAACAGCATCAAAATAACGTTTGCATCATGTTCCTGCAGCATCAGGTGGGTACTGGGCAATAACCCCAGGAGGACAGTGGTCCTGTCAGGGCACAGTGGCCGCTCAGATGGCCTGGGAACAGATACTCCATCAAATACTGACCAGTCAAACATCCCTCACTTACGAGTCTTGCCTGCATGGAATTTGCTACTGTTTAAACTAAGAACAGTCATTTAAACTACTGAAATTTTGCAAATTGACCAATTTCAATCAGTGTAAATAACTACTTCACATTGGTCGGTAACACACCAGCTTTAATCACACAGTGTCCTGGTGTTTGAAGAAGAACAAGAGATTTAGTGCAGTAAACATGAGCATCTCTTCCCTTCAGTCACTTGAAATGACCTTTAAGGAGACTGCTCAAGCCACTCTTTGACAGGGAGTGATGAATTTGCTACTACTCCTGTCATTTGCCAGAGAACATTTATAATAATGAGAACATTTATAATAATGAATAAAGAAATTATTATAATAATGCCCAACTCCAAAAGACAAAGTAAAAAACTCCCATCTTGGGTGACTGCAGGAAGAACTAATGCTCCATTAAACCATGTCCCTCCTCCTTTCCACTTCTACTGAGCAACTTCCCACTCTGAACAGTGACAGGAACCTGGAAAAGCAGGGTGAGATGATTCAGGAGCAAGGAGGAGGGAAGGAGAAGTGCACTTCCCCCCACAGCCAGGCATCTACCTGCTGGAACTGAGGAGACGTCAGGGTGTTCTGAATCTCTTCTGCAGTCTGCGGCAGGGATTCCCCTGAGGGAAGGTAAGGCATCAGTCGTTCCTGAACTTCAGCATTGGCCAGGATGGGAGCCATTATCTCAGGAGTCAGAACAGCTGCCAGGTCCACTAGGAGAAAACAAAGGGTGGGCCATTAGACTAGGCACAAAACCCCATGTTTTTGTCATGTAAATGAAATTATTGAATCTAAAATGTAGTTAGCACACTGTCAGCATCCTTTCTCAGTTTTGGAGTGAGAATAAGACCTGGAGCACCAAGAATAGCAATGAAATTTAAAAAAATAAAAACCCCCCAAAAAACCCCCCAAAAAAAACTGTAGACCTTTCAAACCAATTTGGAACAGGACAGGACAGTAAAACAGCTCCATGGGCTTCCTGGATCCAAAGCTGTCTGGCCAGAACACCGTTACCTTGCTGTCCTCCTGCTCCAGATGGCACATTCATAGTAGCTAAAATGTTCTGAAGGTCACTCAATTGAATGGGCTGGGTTGGGCTTGTGGCTGAGCTGGTTCCATTACCCGAGCTGGGAACGGGGCTGGGACTGGTCACAGAGGCAGCCGCAGGAACCGACGGGGCCGGCGTTACACGCGTAGAAGTCGTGGAAGATGGAGTCACTGCAGCAGACTGGCTGCGAGAGCTGCCCAAGAGAATTGGGATCATTATTGCCCTGCGACAACCTCTTGTATCCTGAAAAGCTTCTGTTCAAGCCCTTAGAGTATGAAAAGCTCCTACCTCACTTTACAGAGATAATAAGTAGCCTCAATTCCCACCACATTTCCCATTCAGTAGGCCATGATTGCTCCCACAGAAGTGGCAGCTTCATGTGACAAACCTCCCCAGACCCAGGGCAGCGAGGCCTCTTACCTTGATGATGAACTGCTGGTCGGGGGTCCCCCACTCCCAAGCAAACTGGCCAGCCCAGGCCCCGTCAGCGCGCCCAGCCCACCTTCCATAAACAAAACAGAAACATGTTTAGAGGTTTATTCCTCCAGGTTTTCTGAACCTCTCTGCTCTAGAGAGGTCGCTCTTGTACCTGTAAAGTTTTATTTGCTAAAATAGAGGAGGGGATGAAAGAGCCCAGCCTAAGTCCCCCACCCCCTTCTGTAAGTTATCAACTCTTGTTTTCTGATCTTGCATCCCTGTTAGAAAGCTGAACATTTCCGAAATGACTCGATTTCTAGGTCTACACAAGGATGAAATTATTTTGGTTTGTGCTGTACATACATGATCATTGTAACACAGCCCTCTCCTCTTATCTACTATCCTGAAAATCCAACTTCTCTACAGACTTTCAACCCAAGGCCCTCAGCAGAAGATCCCAGAGGTGCCTGTGAGTCACCACCACTCTCTCCCCCACACACTGGGGTTTTACAGCTTCAAACCTAAGGCAGAGATGCAGCAGCAGAATCAGCAGAGCCCTTAAAACACTGCACAGGCAAAGTAAGGAAAATCCTGTGCACCCAGTGCTCCCAGGGGAGCAGCCAGCAGGAAAGCAACAGCCCTATGCCAAGGAAACCAGAATCAGCCTCCTCCATCACCACATCCCAACTACCAAGGACCACCAGAATCAACCTCATCTAACAAGAGGCCTGGCTGCTGGGCCTTCCAGAGTTGTCAGGGCCTTGACTGTCCCCCTACGACTCCTCTGAGCCACATCAGCCAAACGGTCCATTTACCACTCTCTTCCCATCAGTGGTTCCTTGCACCACATCTAATTAGACACACATCCCTATACAAGCACCTGCATCCATCACCAGCCTTTGGGAGCTGTCTGCGAGCAGACGACAGACAATAGTGCTCGGTGAGCTGCAGACTCTGGGGGGGGGGGTCACAGTGAGCCCCCGCCAATCCCTCCTTGTACTGGACCCATCCCATGTCCCAACACTGCTGTCACTCATCCCAGAGCTTCCCCAGCAGCAGGCACAGCAGGTGAAGCTCACCTGGCTGTACCACACAATGCACTGGCTAGGAAGTGAGCCAGGAGCAAGAGAGTTCCTTTGGAGCTCTGCAGAGGTCTGAGAGATGCCAACCAGATGTGATGATGACACTCCCAGAGAAAATGATCCCCAGGGATTCACCACAACCACCGTTTGCAGAGGCAAGCAGATGGTTCCCCTACTGTTACAGCAGTGAGCTTCAGGTCAAGCTGGCTTATGGCTGGATGTAAAGGCAAAGGAAGAAGAACTACTGAGAAAAAGTGTTTAGAAGAGAAAAAGTCTCAGGATTATATGAAGCTTCAAGAAGAAAGATCTTTTCCAAACACATCCTGAAAGGCCAAAATCTTGCAACACTAACATGAGATTTGCACCTGAACATCCCACCAATGAGATTTGCATCTGAAGCTAAAAAGACACCAGCCCAATCCACAAAAAAATGGAGTTTGGAGCTTACGCACAGAACCACTGCCATCTGTGTTCCTTTGCCTGTTTCCACTTGAGGATCTGACCTCTCACAAAACTCTTGGACCTCAGATAGCATTGAGAACACACCACACCAGGGACTCCAACACACCCCTCACCCCCTTCAGAAACCAGCACAGTGATCTGAGCTCTCCCCAGGGCTGCCGAGGTGAGAAAGCCCTGACCTGAGCCTTGCCCCTCCGACAAGGGAGTGCTGTGGGGTGGGCAGGCTCGAACCTTCCTCTTGAACTCGTTCTACTTTGCACACAAATATTCACTGTATCAGATACAACACCAGCAACTCCACAGCCTGGCAACCAGGACATGCACCAGGCACATGGTTTTCGGCCCCTGCTCCAGTGAATATTTAGGAGGAAGAGAAGTAGAAAAAAGGAGGGAAAAAAAGCAGAAGGACCAGTGCAGCAAGGAGCAGAACCAAGGTTCCTTGCAGATCAAGGCCCAAGATGAGTGCTGTGTAGAATCTGGTACCCTTTTTTGCCCTGAGCTCATCTCTGAGGCAGGGCCTTGCCTTCTCATGTGAAAGGAGCGCTATTGAGATCAATAGCACTACTTGAAAATATTGTCAGGTAAGATTTAACCTGGCAGGAGAAAATACCATTTTGGCATAAAGATATTAAAGCATTTTACCAAGTCCTCCTAAGCCCGTTGGTCCGATCAGCTGCATGAGCTGGTTATGGCTCATGTTTCCAAGAAGGCTTTGCAAGCCACCCTCACCTAAAAACAAAAACATTCTGAAACACAACATATTCACAGTTTTTTTTTTCACAGCACTCCAGCTCAAACAGCAGGAGATTAATTGGCATCACATTCTGTATGGAAAAACAGTTTCAAGTGTTTACTGATTCATGATCTTCATAAAAGATAAATGCTACTTGGCTTCATAAAGAGGTAAGACTCCAGAGAATCTACTGGAAACAATGAGATTTCTTCTGGCAGTCTTAACTTTCAGCCTGCATCTACTTTAACAGCACAGTTTATTCTGCTGAAAATATGTTTATGCTTCTGGTATTAACACGGTCCCCAACTCACCCTCCACAGCCATCAGCAATTTCTTCCTAGGGAACTCTAAGTCCTTATTCTAGACATAAATTTAAAAAAAAAAAAAAAAGGCCTCTGACATGAAGGAGCAGAGAATGGACTGTACCTCCTAGTGCTGAGAGCTCGTGGCCTCCGCTGGCATTCCCACCCAACGCCCCCGGCATGGGGGGATTGTTGAGATACTCGTTCACCTTACGGCAGTGCTCCTCGTCCTTGTCTGTCTTCGGCTCCTGCAAGAGAGTTGCTCTTGGTACCAGTCACACTGGGAGTGTTTTGGTCCAAGACTTTTGCCACTGACTCCCCACAAACCTGCATCCAGAAGAAGAGTCGTTTTGATCCCGCCTTGAACTTCAATACATACACACGGCCCGTGGTGCACTGCGGGACCCTCTTGAACTCACAGTCATCAGGAAAAATAATCAGATCCTGGAAAATGTGGCAGGAGGAACCACACGTTAGAGGAAATACACCAACATTCATTTTCGCCTCCCAAAGACCTCTGACCCCCTCCCCAGCCCTTCTTCCATCTGCTCCTCAGAGCAGAGTGGGCATGGAAGTGCAGGTCTCTCAGTGACATTCTCACCCTAATTTGTCAAGGAGGAGCTCAGCAATGCCAGAAGAACAGAAAAAGGCAGACCATGACTCAACATCTCAGCACTGAAACACAAGCCCATACTCACATCCTCCACATTGCCTGAAGTCCTGTCCTTCCAGCAGAAGTGAATGAGGGAATCATCGGTTTGCTGGATGTAAACAAGGCCTTTTCTCTTGTCGGGGGTTACAGTGCTGCCTTTCAGGGACATCTTCCCTGCCCGAAATTCCACCAGGTATTTGCTGGAGGAGCCACGGGAGCCTGGCACCAGGCTTGGAAATAATGCACCTGAAGACATCCTGGAAAGAGAAAGAGCAGCAGGTGTGATGAGAAACCTTCTCACATTCACTCTTCCCAGTATTAAATTTCAGGTGGGCTCCACAAAAGCAATCTGTCCAGCTGCCTGCAGAATTCCAGGGTGATCCAGCTGGGCTAAATGGAACCCTGGATGAAGACAGAAGGCTCCACAGACCTCCACTGATAAAGGGGAGCCTGTGTGCTGAGCTACTTGAAAATGAAACCACCATCCTCTGACACTTCCTTCTTCGGTTCGAATCACGGTTTGAAGCTCAGGGACGTGCAGAAGCCCTGCTGTATCTTCAGACCGCGGCTGCAGCATCCCAGCAGCGCTCTGTGGGCTGCACCCTGCCCGACGGACCCTCAGGGTGCCCCCTCACGGAGCACCCCCGCTCCACGTCGGCACTGACCGGCCCAGCGGCGATGCCGGGCCTGGGCGGCCCTGCGTGACTGGGCGGCTGTTCCTGGGCTCGTGGTGCGCTCACAGCCCAGCCCAGCCCGGTCACAGGGCAGCGGCCGGAGCGGAGCCGGGCCGGGGAGGCGGCACAGCCCGGCCCGCCGGGAGGCCGCGATCTCCTACCGGACTCCTCCTGAGGTCGCCGCATCGCCTCCCCCGCGGCGCCTCGGGCAGGAGACCCCCCCGGTGCGGGCGCAGCGAGCGCGGGGTGCGGGATATCCCCGGTTCTCCCGGGATATTCCCGGTTCTCCCGGGGGTCCGGCCGTACCTGCCGCCCCGTTCCCCCCGCCGCCGCCGCCGCCTCAGCTCTTCCTGCCCCGCACGCCGGAACCCCGCCCACCGCGGGACGCGCGTCGCCGCGGCCGCGCGCGATTGGCCGGCGCGACTGTCAATCACCGGAAAGGGGCGGGGCCGGGCACCCCTGCTGTGTCACGGAACATGGCGGCCTCCCCCCNAAAAACACCTTTATTCCCGTTACAAAAATAAACCCTTCCACGCCGAGGGGCTTCCGCCCACACCCCAACCCCGCGTTCCCTCATGGGATATCCCAGTATTGCTTGGCTGACCCAAATCCCAGGCTGTTTCCAAGAAGCCGGCTCTGCCAACACACATTCCCAACAGGAGCAGCATCTCTGGGTGAAAAGGCTGCGGTTTGTTCTTTAAAACCAGTTTTCGGCCCCCCCCAAAAAATCACTGGGAAATTGTTTTACAATTAATAAACAAAAATAAAATACTTGTAATTAGTTCTGCTCTCTCTGGGTGATTCAGGATGGATGGTTCCTGACCTTGTGAATCCAGGCAACAATAATTATATCAATACCGGGTGTCTGAAGAGCTGCTCCAGTTTACAACAGGGCACTGCCTCGAAGACAAAAAAAGGTAACTACAGAGTTAATTTTCACTACTATTACATTTTTAACACCAGGCTGGTGGAGCACTCCCAGGGCTCTTCCCTCTTCCCGCTGCCTCTTCCCTGTCCCAGCAGAGGTTTCCAGCCTTGTCCCACATCCCCATCGCCCCACAGGCTCTAAGGACAGAGCACACCAGGTCACACACCTCACCCGAGCCTGGAGGTGTCCCCAGTGCCAATTTAAATCATCTTCATCCAATAAACATCATGCTGAAATCAAACACAGCCCCTGAGCCGAGCCAGAGTCCTCCCACCCCACCTGCACGGCCCTCACACAAATCACTGCCACCATCCAGAGGCCCAAAAGGTATTTATTAAGTATTTATTATAATCTCTTTCTAGCTGGTTTCTCTACGTAGCTGTATTAACATATACTAACACAGTTATCTTATATACAGTGTTTCATCAAGTTATAAAAGTGACATTCTTTCAAAAGGTGCAAAGTTATTAATGTTTCAACACGTAAACTATTGAGGCGAGATCTGCATCGAAAATAAAACTTTTGGACTTTGAGAGCGTCAGGAATGCCAGGGCTGGCCAAGCACAGCCGTGTCAGCAGCGCAGGGAAAGGGCTCTGTAAGTGTTGTCAACGAAGAACAATAAATTAGAGGAATGGCTTTGGAACTAATCTGAAATTTTACTAAAAGCTTTACACTAAAGGAAGGGGAGAAAGGGGGTGCAGATGTAACTAATGAAGTGTTCTTACTTTGGAAATGTTCTCAGTTTCTTTTTATATCCCATGAAGATTCTCTACTGAAGTTTGGATTAAACACGTTGGTACAATTGTTTCATGCTTTCACATAATAACAAGGCTTTAGGTCTTTGAATTTAAATCATGGCTTAGACGAGAGGGATGCTAACCTGTACACCTCCTCTTAGAAACACAACAGCTCATTAGCAACTATTCATACGTATTGTTTTAAAAACACTAATCCAGCATTAAACATACCACATAGTTTAAGCAAGTTTTAAACTCCCAGGAGATGTTAAACTGGCCTAACACACGAATCCTTTCAATCCTCACCTAACAAAGGGTTCCCTAAGCTGCTTGCAGCAAGTTTGGAAACAGATTAGAGTGCTTGGCAGGGTCACTAAAGTTCAATTTTTTATCAAAACTATTTTTATGCTGTTCCATGAGGATCAGCAATGTCCTTTTAGAAGTGTCTGTGCACTTACTAGAAACAAACATGACCCTGTTGCCTGCACTGTGTCACCAACTCAGTTCATGAGTCCTGAGGACTTGCATCAACAAGGTACAAATTTTGACAACAGAATCATGTCCCCACAGTATATCTCAGATTAGGCCCTTCCTTACTGCCTCGAAGATTTACAGCTTCTCTTATTTTTCCAATAAAGACAAGAACTAAATTTCCCCCAAATTTAATCTAATCATTAGAAGCATGATTTGGCAGAAAAATGTTTCTCTGTGAATATGGTAATTTTCTTTTGCCTTTTAATCCTGTGCGTGGCAAACACACACTTCAAAAATCTGCTCTCTGGATGAAACCACAGATGTTTTGGACATAAATCAGGCCAGTTCTTTCTTGAACTCCTCATGTTGCTGGCACTTAACACCAGCAATTTCTAAATTACTGTAAACTGCACAGCAGTGCAGCCGCTCCCCATTTTCGCCTGGTTCCTCAATTAAAAAAACTTTCATAAAAGAAGCAGCAACATTAGGATTAGTTTTAATTACTGGACCTAATTTTTTCAAGCTTCTCTCCCTGCCTTACCCCCTGAAGTGTACCACTTGAAAGAAAATTAATGCATCAGTTCAGTAATTGACTATTTTCAGTATCACATGGCTTCGATGGTTTGATATGGAACAAAAAAAAAAATCCCACTATTTGACATCACGTGCTCACAGGAAACTTCTAACAGGTATAAACTCTACCAAAGCTGTAAATTGATTCTGCTTTTTCACAACATACAAAACAGACATGACCTATTAATGAAAAACATGCAAACCAAAACTTCCCCAAAATATGAACCGTGTGGATATACATACGGAAGTGCTTCCAAAGGAAAGTTTAGTCTAGGAGCATACACAGTGCCAAAGCTGCCAAAGGTAGTGCAGAAGTTAAGCCTCCAAGTGGTAGCAAGCAATATATTGTACATTGTAACCACCTCGACATTCCTGCTATTGCTTCCGAAGCTTCTCCTATTTTTAAGAACAGCATTTGACTTCAGAAAAAGCACATTTTGACTGCGCCCTTCCCTTCTCCTAAGGTATGCTTGATGGGATTTATCACAGGTACACAGTTTAATGCTCACAGTGTCCCAAAGTTGTGAAGACTGTAAGACAACTACAGTGTGAGAAACTCAGGTTGGGTCTTGTTTCCCCGAGTCTCTCAGTTACAGAATTGTTTGAGAGGGTGCCAGGAGCTCCCGACCCCAGGGAGTGCTACATACATACGGGGAGTGTGACAGGACTGGGTTTGATCCTGTTGGTACCATATAGGCTTTTCATCCCTGCTCCGAGTTCCAAAAACTTCAGGTTCTTCACTACTGTACTAAGTAACAAGGATATTATCTCTATTTTAAGTTACATAGTATTCACAGATGTTATGTGCTTTACCGGATACAGCGTATCCTGACACAGAAATTAGGGGAGAAAAATGGAGAACCAAAGGTCCCTCTGAAAATTAGTGAAAACATGGTGATTTCAGGTGCAGCTTTATGGAATGAGTGCAACGGTACTTAAATATTTGGCAATCCAACGTTAGTGATGATTAAATCATTGATTGTTGACTGATAGAATTTTTGTTAAAATTTACTTAGAAAAGCTGGTTTTTGCTGTCAACAAAACCAGAGGAACTGGCTTGGAATGAAAATCTAGTAACTAAATGTCCAGATGAGATGAGCAATTGGTTCTGTAATTTCAGTATATGTCTGGACAGTCTGAGAAATTTCTATCAAAATAGCCACCTGAGTACAGCCAATCTGAAGTCCCAGTGTATGGATTAGTGCCTTGATGAAACCACCTGTAAAAGAAAAAAGAAAAAGGAGACAAACAACAAAAGAAAAAAAGCAGAGTGAACAGTTATTAACAGGGGCAAAAACCAACTTTTCTTCTTTCACAAAACATTATAAAAATATGCAGAAAAAAAAAATCTCAGGAAATTATTCAGTAAATATTCTGAACATGAAAATCAAGGCACTGAACTTTCTACACAATTATCATCACCTTGTAAAGCATCTTTTTTTTTTTGCATGAAGAAGGAATACGAAAGGGATTTTAAAATTACTGTCCTATTTTTAATAAAATAGCATTGATACTCTAGATTATATAATATATATTAATTTACTGTAAAATAATGCCAAATCAGTTACACAATCCTTTTTGTAAATTTGTCCAGAGAGGAAACAGTTTTGTTCCACACAGTTGTGCTCTGCACGGAACATCAGCAGCTGCCCACTTTTTAGCCACGTTGACTGAAGATAATTTTATGTTCTCTGGAAGAGATTTTCAAAGGCATTAACTGGAATTAGTTTGTAGCTGCTCCTCCAGGCCTCGGGAAGAAAAACTGTTTTCTCTTCTGAATTTCATGAAAGCATGGGAGCATCCCAAAGTTCTTGCCTTTGAAGGAAGCACCTGCAGGGTCTGGCTGTGAGCACACACTTGACTGCACAGCACTGCCAGCTGCGAAAAGCAACTCGTGGGAGCAGCAGCCAAATCACACATCACTCCCTGATGCACTCTGTGACTGAGGAGTCACTTGAATATGCAAATAAAAAACCAATTTTTGAAGTATTCAAGCAAAGAAATCCAAAAAGTGTGAAAATAAAAGGCCCTAGAGGGCCACAACATCTCACTCGACTGCCAAAAGCAGAACAGGAATTGGTTAAAGGAGAGATGAGATTTAACATTTTATTCATTCTAACCGAAATATGACCTCGGTAGGTTTAAAAAAACCCCAAACAAACCAGCATTACCATAGTAGTCAATTATGACAGGTTTCAGCACTTATCAGATAATTTGTCCAGGACAGTTAGAGCAATTTTGGCATCCAACTCCGTATTTAATTGTTGACCCAGCAACGTTTCAAGTGACACTACAAATTGTGCTGTCATGGAGGAAATCAAACACATGCTGTCCTGAATAAAAACAATTCAAGCAGCATATACCCAACCATGCCAAGCTAAAACAACTGCCCACCCTCCTTGCCCCTTACCGTGTGTGCCACTCCACCTCGTCCTTCGCACGCTCCTTGCGAGCAGCTCTTTGTTTCTCCTCCAGTCTCTCCTTCTCTTTGCTTGCCACATCTAGCCAACGTTTCAAGAGAAACTGGTTAGTTAGTAAAACAGAAACAAAAATGAAGGAAACACAGAAAAAACTGCAGAGGAACGAAGTAGAGTTCATTTAAGCATTGTCTGTACATAGGTAACGAAAACCTAAAACTGTCATTTCAGAAAAGCTGCTGCTACAAAAGCAGAGTTGAAACTAAAATTGTGCTGTTTTATCTATCAGACACACTGCACTGAGACAGCAGGAAAGAACTCAGATTAGGCATAACAGAGCGAGTGATTTTTTTTCACTATTTGTCCATGTGATTTCTCTGACAAACACCAGAGCACGTCTGCTCCCCACATGTCTTTCCAGACAAACTCCAGAGCAAGAGAATATGTTGAGCATGTCCGCCAGCTCCCCCCCAAGCTAACAAACATGCAAACACACTGTAACACAGGATACCAGTCCTGGGATACACCTTGGATGCACCTCCTTTCCCAGACTTTCCTGGGAGAGAAATTATACATCATTCAAATGCATGTTCAGTACACAGGATGAAAAAGAGTTAAGGCTGCTCTGGGAATGAGAAACTTCAAGACAGTGTTTCCTGCATCGGCCTCCCTTCAGTCATCCCTCTCCAAACTTAGTAATGTGGAAATATTTCCTGCAGCAAACACATACCCATGTTCCCGTTCTCCATATTTCTGATATCTGGACGTAGCCGACAGTCAGTGGGAGCCAATATTGCTTCCATGCCCTTTTCTAGCTCATTGAGACTCACAGCAAAACTGGTGAAATTGTACATCTGAAAAGTAAAATGAAAGTAACATAAAAGTTATTCTGGCAAAGTGGCACTGGGTCCCCTACACCAAATGGATACAACAGAACTTCCAAGGGAAACTGCTGAGGCAAACTTTCTCCCACTGTCTGTCCCAAAGGCAAGGTTAGGAACAGACAAAACTAGTCCATTTCTTGTGGGAGGGGAGAGACAAGGAAGGGCAGATGGGGATGGAAATCACAGTTTTCATTTTTTTAAGCAGTCTTTGCTTCAGGAGATTGAGATTTTCTACCATATCTGATACTTAACATCATGACTTTTTTAAAAAACACCCACACCTAAAAGACCAAAAAGTCACGTTGAAACTACAGAACTTAATATCCAGCTGCCAAGTTACCACTTCTCACATTCCCTTGGATAGGCCACTGGCAAGAGCAATGCACTGATTGCAACGGTTACCTGTGATGAGTTTGGTGGCCTACAGTTTATTCTCCAAAGCAATTTACTGCCTGGTATGAACTGCACCGTGTCTTGAATCTCTGGCATATCATCAGCCTCATCATTTTCAGATTTAATATCATCTTCACTCTGAAACAGAGGTAACATTTGTCAGGGGAACAAAGGAACATTGGACAGTTTCATCTAAAACTCTGCAGTGACTGTTGAATAATCTGTTCAAATTTGAGATACTGAACACTCTCCTGTAATTCTGCCTCCCCCCTCATGTTTACTTTTCCTCACTCTGTACACTGTCCCTCTCATTTTTATTGCAGTGTCTTGCTCCTGATATCCCTGAATAGCTTCCCACCTCTTAAGTACAACCTGAATGTCTGTTAAGAAAAAAATAAAACAATAATAGTAAACTAACATCTTTCAGAAGTGTTTTCTCCAACTTCCTTTCTATCCTATGCCATAGCTTAATTTCACCTAACATGACTATTTTTTTAAGGTTGAAATGAGCAAGGACTGTCATTTAAACCAGTGCAAGTTCCCACAATGGCCTAGGAGTCACAAACAGGGCACACCTGCTTTTGGATACTGCTTCACCATCTGCAAGTGTGTGGTTAAAAAAAAGACAGGCCCTTGTTTCAGTCCAATTACCTATGACCCAGACTCCAATCACAATTATCACTGCCAGTTTTCCCACTATGAAGACTGTGTCCTTCTGTTTATGAATCCAGTGTTTTTCCTTCAAGTTCCTCTGTTACCAGCTGTACTGCTATAATGTACATATGAAAATCCAGCATTCAGGGGCTGCTCTCAGAATCTGAGAGAATCTGACTGTTGCAGGACACAGACAGCTACACTGTGGAACTTTAGAGGGTTTCACCATGAGAACCCAATAAAAACCACAACAACCAGAAAGGAAATTTGAGGCACTAACATCCTGGAGTGACAGTACCAGTTTTCCTCACTCCCACTCCCTTTTATTTCCTTTCTGCCCTCTCTGACATGGCTCATTTATTTTATTCAAAAATACCATACTAAGTCAAACAGGGCCTGTTTTATACACTAGAAAACAGCTCCATATGGTTAAGAGTCTAATTTCAATCATTTGGTTTGAGTATTCATTATTTAAAAAGACACTTCTAGGCTACTTTCCATGTCAACATCTGGTTTACTGTTAGACAGTTCCCCCTCTAAAAATAGACACAACAGGAAGGAAGGAAAGAAAGAGTTGATTTTCTTAAGATGAACAGAACCGCATTATTTTAAAAAAAAGTAAAAATATAAGCCTGTACCATGACAGGATCCAGAGCCAAAAGTGAGGTCTGTTGTTGCTCTAGATTCTTCTGATATAAATACTTTTAAAGTTTGAGCCTCAACATTAAGAGTGATTAGCTTCTGTTTAACTTTTCATTTTCATTGAGCACTGGGGGTTCTGCAAGATCCTGTTGATACCAGGAAACCCAACAATCCTTTGCTGCACCATTCGACATTTTCCATAACACACACACTGAGGCTTTGGTACGAATTACCTGACACCGCTTATATGTGGGGAAAAGACCCTGCTTCTTTCCAGACCCCTCTGCAGTCAAGGTTGTCTAAGCCATAAATTCTGAAAGGCTGCATCACCAAAAAGCATATTTCACTTTAAAGAACATATAATTTATTTTTTTTAACTGCCCAAATCCTAGTATTTTTACCCCTGGAGCAGGCGCTAGAGCCACTTTCCCCATCCAACCCCTACCAAATAACAATTTTAACCCTCCACGCACACTTGACTATTTCCCTAAATAAGATGTTCTGTTCTCATTTTGGCTACTTCAGTATCTTTTCTCCCTAAAGATTCCTTCACCTTACCAGCTTCTTCTTCTGCTCTCCGCCTCTCTTCTCACTCTTTTTGTAAGTCTCATACGTGGTGGGATCAGTGCACCACAAGCACTCCGTCCACTTGCCATAGATCACACACAGCTTCTTTCTGCTGCAGAGGAAAGCAAAGGACACTGAGATCTTGCTTTTTTTATCGAGCCTTCTAAGCCAGGCCATGCAGGTTCTGTATTAAATACCCAGCTTCCTCCTTCGCTGCATTTTTTGTCTCTATTTGCAGATTTCACAGAATCACAGAATGGGTGATTCTTAGAAACCACATATTTGATAATGCAAAGAAAAGGGTTCAGCTCATTCCAGTCTTCCAGGCACTCAGTCCTGCAGAACACATCCTCATGAGAGTCACATGCTTGTGCCACTGGTAAATGAGTGTGGGTACATCAAAGCCAACAGTTTACAACAGAGACTCTGAGCCATGAAACAGGTTTGGGTTAATTAAAAACTTCTAATAACCATATTCTCATTATTTTAAATTGAAGACTGGAATTACGACTGTACAACAGTGAAATCAGTTGCAGCTACTTTATATTTTTTCTGGATACCTTTATATCCAAGGACTCATCTATAGAGTTTTTCGTAATGCTTAAAATTATCATCTTGGAGTCAAGGTGTTTAGTGCTAACACAGAACAAAAATGGGTTACCATCTACACTGGTAACAACTTTACAGTCACATCACTTGTGGTCACTATGCCAGCAAAAGAAATGTCCCAGTGCTCAGAAATGGAGAAACCAAGAGGTTTTCATCACTTACTGTTTGTCCTGGATGTATCCCTCTACTCTGTGAAGCTCTTTCCCAAACAGTCCACATGGTTTAAAATTAAGGACACATTTATCTCCAGTACTGTAGAGGAAATAAGTACAAGTTTAAAGAAGCAAGCCCTTAAATACAACAGTAAGTTTACCCTTTTTTTACCTTATTTAGCTTTTTTCATACAGTTACAGTTAACTGGGGCCTAGTTATTTATAAAATTATTTTTCTTTAACTATGGTTTATTATCTGACCAGGGCATTAAAATAGGCACAAAAATTTCAAAATTCCACACAACAAACAAAAAAAGAAATTAATATGCATAAGAAGACATCAGCCCATGCTGTACCCTTAATTTAAGACATTCTTCATTATCAGAACAACAAAACAAAACAAAACAAACAAAAGAAAAAAACAAAACAAGCAAAAAAAAAAAAGATAAATCACAATCGACATGATGGAGGTTTACTCCAAGCCACGGACAATTACTTCATTTAATGGTTCTGGAGTTAAATTTAATTTCTGTTCTCTGTCAACAGGGCTGACTGAATGGGTAAGTCACAAAAGTAAAACCTTTGCACCCCATAAGCCATCTGGCCTTATGCCTTTTCATTAATAATGACAAGCAAGCCCAGTCCAAGGGATAGTTCACATTTGTCAGAAGGGGATTAAAAAAAAAAAAAAAACAAGCAAAAAAACCCCAAGACTTAGTTGCTACAAAACAAAGCTTCCTGTGTGTCTGACAAAAGTCAAAACTATCTGCTTTTTAACACAAGTGACAACACAGCAGTGCCTACAAGCCAACCCTCAGGTTCTTGATTAGCATTACCTGTGATTTACAATTTCTACAGTTCCATACTGTTCTAACCACAGTTTACCAATAATTACATTATGTACACAACAGGTTGGATTTGTCCACGTGTAAGCTTCATTGTGCCTGTAAAGAAAGTAAGAGAAAGGAATAATTTTCTTGAGTTTGAGATGGAACGTAAGCCTGTTTACAATTCTGTTCATGGCAGGGCACACTATTTAGCACTCCTATGAACAGCCAGCACTTAACTTCAAAACAGAAGAGAAACAGACTTTTCTTTACAAGCCAACACAATGTGTTGTATCCAAACATTAAGGCAAGTTAATTAAGTGATATTGCCTTTACTTTCCTCCCTTCTCACCTAAGTCTTGCAGTTGCTGTGCTTTGGATTACAAACTTCAGCCCAACATAAAGAGCAGCCCATGAATTCACCTTGTTCATCTGCACTTTTAAAGTTATATGTGATAAAACATATTTGCAGAAGAATCAGACTGACAAACTAACACCTAATAGTGTCTTCTATTTAACTGCTGCAGCAACAGCAAACTGCAGTAGTGGTTTCCACAAGTGTGCCACAAGTTTCCTCATAAGTATTTGAGGCCTGTTCTGCTGCCACTGAAGGCAATTTTGGGGATGTGAGTGCTTTTTTCTTTTTTTTTCGGTTGGTTTTTTAACACTAGTGGGACAAACAGCACTATTTCAAGCTTCCCAAACATGACATCTAAAAATTCAGTTTACTACTCAATTCCATCCTTTCCCCAAAGATTTACCATGAAGAAGGGAAAGTCCCAGAATTGAAGAATTTTCCACCTGGGTTCATTTTTGGTTTAATGTTTTGTGAAAAGCTTTAAAGGTGAGTTAACAGATTCCAAGGTCCTTAAAAGACGTTATCCTGTAAGTTATCAAGAAGTTAAACAACAGGATTCCCATTATCACTAGCAGAGTCAAAGCCATCTATTTCCACTCATCTTTCTGTGCTGTTAAAAGAAATGCTGAAGTTACCTGCTTGGCTGTCAATCCGTCTTAGGAAAGCTTGCAAACTCTATTTTGATTCAAAATACTACAGAAACAAGCAGTGTCCTCTGTAACAAAAGTCTTGTACTTCTATTTCCAGTAAGTATGGAGAGAACACTCCTATAAAATGTTTCCAACCTGTCATTTTCCAGTACAGAGAAATAACAGACCATTGAAGCCTGACTATATCCACAGCTTCCTTCCTTCAAGCAGTCCTTGGAACAATGACTATTCTTCAAGTAGGGAAAAAAATACCAGAAGTCCTCAAATTCATCCCACCAGCCTTTATGCACAGTTTTATTCCTGAAGTACTTGACACCAAAAGCTGTACAGCATCAACTAAAACCCAACACAAGGCACTTATGGCAAGTGTTGATAAATTGAAACACTTTTAGTGCTGGAGAAGTGAGGGAGAAGTGCCCTGTAATTCATGTTTTGAAAGTGCCTTATAATTCATGTTCATGGTTAACATAAATGCATGTTTTAATACTGACTCAGTTTTGCTTCCCTTGTTCACTCAGGCCTTGAGCAGTTCTCAGACTACTCAAACCAACAGAATCATCTGAATCACAACAAGAGGCTCAAAATTTGATTTCAACTTCTGCTGCTAACCCAATGCAATAACTTAAAATAAATGCTTTGTTTATATACCAGTTTAAATCTGAGCTCTGTAATTTGATTAGGCTGAGCAAGACTTTAACAGTCTTCTAAATAAAAGCTCTGAAGCAAATGTTATTTTGGTCACATCTGCATTCTGCACTAACATTCATAGTTCTTTCTATATTCAGAAGAAATTTTGTCTCATCATCATTTATATCCAAGACTAGTTCATACTTTTATAAACTTTGGAAGATTAGATGCCAATGGCTCAAAAATTAAACTGCTTCCAAAAGGAAGTACAGGAAGAGTCAACACTTCCTATGGCAGGGAAGTTGACTCTTTATTGAAACCAAATGTCTAGAAATTTCTTAAGACAACGTTTCAAAATTACCTCAGAGTTAAGCCTCATTAAAGCTTTTTATAAAAACACCTTGAAGTGTTCAACTGCAGAATACTTTTCCTGCCACTATTCCAGTGGATCTGCATGTCGCACTTGGGAAAGCTCCAGAGACTTTGTGCCACCAGGGCACAAACCAGCTTATGGGAAGCTTGTGGGAGACAAGCCTGGGAGTAATTTAAGAGAAGCATTCTTCATTTTATTAGGAAGGTGATCCTTCTCAGTAAATGTTAAGGCAATCCTGACAAGTTTTTCACATTCCCTCATCACACAAAACAGCTCTTGGGAGATGTAGTTCTTTCCACATGAACATTCACACAAACAACCAAAACCAACAATATTTAAAATGGAGCTTGAACAGCCTAGTAACAGAATTTTATCTCCACATTAAAATTTTAGGTGCCTTCAAAGAATTAGCTTCCAGACAAATTGCTATAGCTATGCAAGCACGACATAACTAAAAAAAAACCCCAGAGCCCTGAAATTAACCAGTGAAAATTAAATTGTAAATCAATTCTTAAAAACTCTTCAGCAAGAGGTTTTTAGGTAATTACATCTGAAAAGTCCATAGAACGATTATCACAGATACTTTTATTCAAGTAAAGAAAGTCATTTTCTTCTCATACTCACTTCAGAAGCTCCAAAGTAATTGTTCCCCGAGGCTCTGCTTCTATACTCTTTCCCCAGAATTTTAGCTTGGGATAGATTGATCCATGAAATACGAAGTCCTTATTGAGGCCTTCAGAATAAAATGCACTAATAGGTGGGTGGTGGCTGACTTGTTCAGATATAAACCTAAATCCTAAATCCTCCCTAGCAAAAACAAAAAAGGCAATTAAACAGTAAGTATTTTTTTAATATTAAAAGAAAAAAAGTTACTTGGCACTCTAAAAAATTTTGCAGAATTTTTAGATTAAACTGAAGGTGAGACTTCTCTAGTTCCATGACACATTTACAATTAATGAAATTAAAGGATTTTGTACTCTGAACACTTTCTTTTTATACCCTAAACCAGCTTTCTACCCAGAAAGGCATCTGAAGTATTTTCACTGGAATAACTCATGAAAATACAGAAATTGTCTGGGCAGCAGGAAAAGGTCTGACTGAAAATTATTTTCTCCAGTGTAGACATATCATCCATTTATTTAAGCAAGCTGGAAGTCCTTCAGACTAATTCCTCTATCTAACATGATCAACAAAACAATATTTAAATTAATTGTCTGGCCAGGAAATGTCTTCGCTGGAAGTACATGGACCAATTTTTCTGTGAATAATTCAAACAATACTCTACCTAAACCTAGAAATATAATTATCAGTTTTTATAACAACTCCTCAAAGATTTTGAGAAAGTTTGAGGAAAAGAATGTTAGCCATACTCCGAAATATATTTTAGTAGTATTTTCTACAACCAAGCTAGCATGAGAGTCTGCTAACTCAAGAACCCAAACAGCCCCAGCTCCCAATTTAAAGTAATTATTACCTGGTTAATTCATAGGTTTCTCCTAACAGTGGGTTAAATGGTTTGCCAGTTCTCTCCCACTGAGAAGCTACAGCAGAAACTGCAAAGGCAGCTACAGACTGTAAGCAAATTAAAAACATGCTGGTATGAGACACAGAATACAAGATAAAAATTCTAGTTTCACTTAAATCCAAACAGAGTTGTGAGCAATACCAGTACAACACAATGCACACAGCCCTGGTTTCACCATATTCACCTCCGTGGTGTGAAACTTGGGAGGTCCTATATTCTACTCCCAATAACAACCAGTTTTGGAGAAGAAAAGAGTGGCAAATCTTGTCTCTGTCACAACAATTTTTCATTCAGTCATCTTGAGGCCACTCAACAAACCAATTTATAGTGACCTAAAGCCAAGATTTCATCTTCACAGCACATAAAACCACAAAAAGAGTCACAGTTAAAGCAGCCCTGAAATGAGTTGTGGTCCTCAGGCCATGATCAGTAGTGGCACATTCCTGATCAGGACTTTTGGCTTAAACTCTGTGCACAGCACTGAATGTGAAAGCATCACAAATATTTGATACAGCCACTATGAAACAAGAAACTTGTCTAGACAGACAAATATGGGCATTCTTATGGTAATGTCTGAGAAAGAAATACGCTCTTGTGAGAAATTGTCCTAAAATCAAATACTGGGAGAAAAAAAGGCTGCTTCTGAACTCCCCAGAAAGTGGTAGGTGTTCTTACCTGCATTCTTTCCAGGGGATCTGCATGACTACAAGCCTTATTAATGAGGTATATGTGTTCCATATATTCTGTTATCCGTTGAAGGAAACTCAATGGCTCGTTGAAGACAATAGGCATGGTAATCTTGGACAGCTCCTAGAAGACCAAAGGTCAGGTTAATTTCTTAGACAAAACACTAAGTTAACAAGTGACAACAACAAGAATTTTGAAAATAAGTTGTAGGTATTAACAGCATTCTTCAAAAGACATTTGGCAAGCCTGTGTCAGACCTCCAAGCGCTACAGCTGAAAGGGGCCGGAAGCACTGAAGAACTCTACTAGCAATCTGATAAAACAAACAACTTCAGTAAACAATCTAGTAAATTCACAAAAAATGTTACCTTTTCTTCCGTAAAGCAGAAGAGGTTAAAACTTCCACAGATAGTAGCAATAATGTGCCAACCAGGTCTGTACTGATACAGAAGAGCCAAACATCCCTTTGAAATCCTCACATACCTATTTGCACAAAACCTATCTACTGTACTGCAGCAACCACAAATTAATTTTTGAAAGGAACAGTTACATAAAGAATAGTATTTCGATTGCTCGAACAAATGTTAGTGACTTTCCTTAAGCAACCTGTTATTTGTGTCAGAATGTTTCTCATTTCACATGTGGATACAAGACAGATGTGAAGTTCACTCAGAGATTTCCAATTCCCCAGGTCTTTCACTATATCCAAGCAAATCTGACTGTTTAATTATGAAGCTGCACTCATGACTGAGCACTAAAGCATTCATGTAAGTGCTAAAAAATTAGTGGAAGGAAGAATGCAACATTCGCCTCATCTAATAATGTTAACCCTAACTGGCTTAAACTGATTTGGTCCAAGCAAAAGATAGGCCACTTATCCCAACAAAAAAGAGTTTTTGACAGTACAGCTGTATAACCTAGATTACATGAATTAATAAAATTAAGCCCTAAATGACATTTTGCTAAGTAAAGAATTAAAAAAGGCCAGATAGCATTGTGTTATTCAAACCATATTTGACTATGTCTTTAATAGCGTTAGTCTAGTTCCTACAGGACATCTTCAGAAATGCCAATCCACATGTTCCAACAGTGAAAGAAGGTAACAAAACACTACAGTCAATAAATAAATAAATGTTGAGACACAGTTGCAGTTTAAAATTATGTTCTCTAGCAAAAAAGGCAAAATACACCAGGTATTATTCTGTGTCTGAATGTCTAACCAATAAAATTAACTAGCTCACGTTGAGAGATCCAACATCAGCACGCTTCATCCAAGCTAACTTACCAGTCCAATGCATTTTTTTAATATGCTCCACACACTAAAATCACTTCTAGAAAACATGGGGGCAGGTAACGATGTCCTGCAATAGGAAAAAAAACCAACTGTCATTATCAGCCCCTTAAACAACAAGCCATTTTCATTTGTAGGTATTGAAGTAATACATGAAGTAAAAACTAACCTAGACTTGGAACAGGAAGCAGACACATTATATGACTTTTCAGTTCCAGAGAATCAACCTCTTTAATGAGAACAGTAATGCCCCAAAAGATAGTGAGCGAGCACATGCTCACTTCTCAGTCACTACATAGCACTGTGTGCTTACCTGTGCCTCTTAATTCCATTTTCTTGAATCTCTGTCTCTCCATTGTGCTTTCCAGTCCTATTGCTTTGGTGTGGATCTAGATCAAGCATTTCTGGGACTTTATGATTTGCTTCTGAAAAGTCTCCTGAAGAATTGTCAGAATCGAAGCCTGTATAAAAACCATAAGGCAAGTTTTCTTAGGAACCTTACCATGCCACAGACTGCCACTTGTATTTTGCAAGTCTCACACCTTAAGTGCACTTATACCAGGTTAGTTTATTTTAAAGAGATCAGAGTGAAAACCCTTTATTAAGCAACCTAATTTCCAAGGGCATTACAAGCCAAGTATTTCATTAGAATCAAGAATTCTCAATTTTTCACACTGCTGAATATAAAACCAATTTAGAATCTTAAGAGTTCTTGAGTAGCTCCTAATCAGATTAGCTGTATTGTCTCTTCTTCAGAGCTGTAGCGTGATAACAATAGTTTTGTTCAGTTATGTAGTTTTCTTTAAAGACCTTCAAATAATTTAACTTACATTTCCACCAGGCAAGGAGAAAAAGAAAAAAGGGTCATTTTACAATCCAGGGGCAAACACCCAGACAACTGGAGCCATAGAAATGCAGGATATCTTAATTTCTTTTGGCCACTCATGGGCGCAAACCATGTAACACTTCCCTAAAGGTTCCAGCAGGAACCTGTGGACACCAAAATGACTCGTTCCTTGAATTAATAAAATCCTTCACAACTTCCAGAGTATATCAATGGAAAATGCTGCTGTTCAGTCAATGCAATAAAGGAATATTTTTGCTGAAATTAATTCTAAGAGTATCAAATCCTCCCTGAGTGCCAGGAGGGTCAATCGTTCCTCAAGAAACACAAAGAAACACAAGGCTTTAGTTTCCAGCTTCCAATTTAAGAGTCAGAATCAAAAAGCAACACGAAAACATTGGTATTTGCTGGCATACAATTCTTACCATGATAATAAGGAATACGTAACATAATTTTTGCTTTCCATTCATTCCAGCTATCACAACCTGGGCAGCCACTTGTCTAGGTGTTAAGTTACCATCACACTCAGCTACAGCCTATCCCAGAGTCCAGCTGTGGGTATACAGAAAGATTCTAAAATATTACAAAGCATGTACACTCTAAGCAAGTGAAAAAACCAATTTTAACAAAGAGTATTTCAATTTTAAATAGAGTAAAATGTTGTGATCCTCTGTAATTAACTTTTTAAATAAGCAGACCTTCAACTTTATGCTAACCTCTCCAACACCAGCTTTTACTTTAGTAGAGCAATTAATGCAAGGCACACATTCAGAGACAGAAAGGTGCATTTTTTTCAGGGATCAAGACCATGACAACATTCAAAACTGCACCAGGAAGCACCACTGATATGATCTTATTTGGTAAACAGCAGGTGTAATGGGTGATGTAATGTCTTACCCCTCTCCTACGTTTTGATGTCACAAGCATGTAATTACAGAGCAATAACCACACCTGGGCAGTCTTAGTACTCAATTGGAAAGTATGATAGTCACATATAGATTCAGGTCATTAAAATGAAGGCTACCCTGAAACACCTGTCTTAAAAAAATACACATGTACAACTTCAGTCAACTCACTACAAAGTATTTACAATTTTCAAATGGTATTTCTAATAATATATTAGCTGTTTTGGAACCTGTTGCAGTACAAGGAGATGGAGAAGGCAAATACTTCATGCACAGCAAAGTAACTTGTGTTAGTTTGACTGATAAAGGTGGAAAAAAAGGATGAGCCCTCTGGTACATGTGTCCTCACCTAGAAAACTGATCAAGCTCACAAACCATAAGGAACAGCATCACTTCAATGAGATAAAACACACCAGAATGCAAAGCTTCACAGCAGGAATACACCACTGGCTTACAGGGGAATAGTTAAGAAAAAATGCTACTTGAATTTTGATGTTTACAACCAGAAACCCTGCAAATCCTATCAAATGGTCATTGGTTTTATGCACACTAGTTTTTCTTTTTCTCCATCATTCAGAATTGTTTTGCCCTATTCCTATGCAGCACAACAGGAATATATATTATTTATGGACAACATTAAGTCACTGCTAAGTAAATCAAGGCCAATTCAAACAAGTGTCTTGCAGACAAACTACAAAAATTAAATCCCGGCTCCAGGAAAGTAAGATACATCAGAAGGGCAAGTTTGCTTTTACTAGAGTGCACCACCACCTAATTACTTTTAAAAAAAAAACCAAACCCACTTGAGTACTCCGCCAGATAATCACTAGACTTCCAACTACACTTTCAAACTTAAGCATCACATCGTTTGTCTACTACAAGCCTTTTGAGAAAGTTTCAAAAGCTGCTTCTCAGTGAAGTTCTAAGTGTTCTAGTTTCGTGAAGAACTATCCAGAGAATGCTCTTCAGAGGAAGCAGATCTGAAACAAAACCAGTTTACTGAAATGATTTGCTGTAGTTTTCATAAGTTAGAAGAAGAGCATTACACCAGCTACCATTTAAGCTTTGAAACTAGAAACTGAGTAGCTAAGTTTTACTTACAGAACAGTTTTTACGTTGAAAAGCCCCTTGGAGTGAGGATAAAGGGAATAGGGAGCCACATACATAAATACAATGTCAAAAATTAATCAGACATCCCAACTTATGCGTATTAAGGGTGAAACAAAAGCTTTTAAAAAGTCTTAAATTTTCAAAGTAAAATACTTAAGCTGGGTCCTGACATGAATCTATTTTAAGAACTTAAAGAAAAGTGACTTGCCAGTAATTCTAGTTTTCTTAGCCTTCCTCTTCCACATCCTGCAAATGAAACAAGTCCTCTCAGACTACACTCCACATCAGCCCAGGGAGCAGAGGCAGCCAGTGCTGTGAGTCATGTACACAAGAACTCCCCTTCCTACAGTCAGCAACTTCCCTGAGTACTAATTAAACCTTGTCAGCCCAGACAGAAAGAGAATCAAAACAGCACAGTACTGAGCGCTTTCAGTCCTAAAAAGGGCATAAGGAATAGGGATAAATATGCTGCAAGTGTAGACAGCAAGTGAAGCACGAGGTATTTTTTTTCTTTGCCAGAAATTAGAATTCTACACCTCCCAAAACAAGTCCATCTTCACAACCTGTAGCTGATGAGAGGCAGGTTGGCCTTTCACAACATCTGCAATACTTAAACATTACGGCAGAATCCACTGATTCAGTCTAATCCAAGCACTATGAAAACATATCCATTTGGTAAGAGATACATCATTTCCTCCTCCCCATACGAAAGCAACAGTTTACAGTGAACAACATCCTCACAAAATACACCAGGCTGGACTGAGCTCATTGGCACAGAACGGATTTACATGGAACAACAGGTCAATATTTAAAAAAAGCAGAATTAAACTATTCATATTCTCAAAAATAAACTACTCTGTCATGAATTTTCCCATTCTGTGGCAGCCATTTCACAAAACACTTTGGCAAATAGGTATCTGACAGAACTAATGAAGGATACAGCTCTGACAGAGTAGGGTCTGACAACACACAGCCTTTATGAAGTCTGCAGTGAGATTAACACACTCAAGGTGACATAGATCAAAGTTACATGCTCCTGGCCTCACAAAAGATTTTAAAGAATTTGAAATTCATCAAAAGATTGACCTTTCCCCTGATCCAGTTTCAGAGAAGGCTACCACTGGTATTTGAGAAAATGCAGATTCTTGACAGCTCTGCTGTCAGGAATTAACTGTCAAGTTAACGTCAGGAATTAACTGAGATCACAGGTAACATTCCCAAGGAATTCCCAAGGGGACTACTCATTCGTGAGGTAAGGATGACAAGTCTCAGCAATGCTAATAACCCCTGAATGCAAAGAAACTTCTCTCCATGGAAACTCTTCACTGGTCACTAACTCAATTCGTCACCCGAATACCCCAGTCCATCCTGCACCTCCATGAGTAGTGTCGTCATCATCATCATCATCCACTCAGGGGCAAACCATCTGCCAGAAGGATGACTCCCAACCTCACAGCTTGCAACTCCATCCCATGAGCATGTCTTTTGGATGTGATGGGACACTGTCAGAAGCAGGAAACTTCTCAGCCAAGGAGCTGGAATCCACCACAACAAAAATAATCAGGGTTCTCCTTAGGATATATTCATATTCTAGAAGTGGATGCCATCGATTAATAACTATGGAAAAGTTGTGGCTTCCTCAGGAGTGAGCCCATTGTATATTAAGAGAGGCAGCAAATACTACCTGGGCTGCTGCAGAGACCCCTGCACACTTCCTAAGAGTAAATCCCCAGAGTCCAAATGCTCTAAGCCCATTTTGCTACTTACAGGACACAAATCACAGTACCCAATTACTAAAATCAGTGAAGTTGTGGGAACACTTTGCAGCTCCCTCTGGGAAAACCAGGGCCCAGGAGCAGGGCAGGAGCACGAGAAGAGCATGGTGTACACATTGTTTTCATCTCAACACAGAGCTGAGACACAGATGAAGAATGTGCTTGTTCCTGGCACCCATGTCCCAATCCCAGGCTTCGAGCTGAACAAGTACATGTCTAAAGGTGGCCTCTGCCCATCTACTAATCTGACCTAGAAGGAGAGTATCCTTGGAAAGCAAAGACCAAGGAGTCTGCCAAGGTCATTTGATTTTTTTAAATCAAAATGTGGAGCCCCAAATCCTGAAGTTTTCACTGTGAAACCTGGAAGCTAACCTTGGCTCAGAAAGGACCTGGACTGTGAACCAGATCTCCTGGCAGAACTGGGTCTACATCTGCCATGTCCAGACCATTTAAAAAATAACAGGCAGATAGGCATGACCAAGACCCATAAAATCTAAAAAATTCAACAAGGCACTATCTGAAAAATATATGGTGTTAACAGGAGCAAAGCATTGCTACAGCAGATGGGGAACACGAACGCAGAAAGACCTATTTACAGTTGTTCTTTGCACCACATTTATGTATGACTTGGACAAGACATAGCTACAAGAACTAGGTCCAACTTCACTAGGTTTGTGCAAGTAAGTCATCAAACTGTCAGCATCTTCTAAAGCATCCAGCTACAGAAAGGGATTGAGCACCTGTCTTTAAAGACAGACAGTCCTGAGGGAGAATGAATCTGAAGGAAACTGTTCAGATTTCCAACTCAGCACTTCTCTTAAATGGAGTACCTAGGGGGCATGTTCCAGGGCAACACATATAGCAGATTTATATATAACTATCTCCTGCCAGTACATTCCTCCCTGTGGAAGAATAAGATGAGGACAGGACAAGGAGTGCTCACAGAACTGATGCACAACATCCCACTTCTGAGCAGAGTCAGGCAAGACTGTAGGAACAAGAGCATATCACCCACAATAGCCCAGAAGTCATTACCACCTGGAGCCCTTGCAGGGGGAATCAACCCTTTGCAGCTGAGGTGAAAAAGAAGAGGAAAGAAGTCCAACACTGAGGGCTGTGCACATCTGCAGCAAGAGACAGAGGAATGCATCAACATCAAAGCTGCACAACACAGACCTCACACTCAGAGGCACATTTCTGTACACCTATTTCAGTGGAACAAAATCTAGTTCATTTATGGCATTGGTCCCAAGCTCTTGGAATTGAATGATTACTAGAGACATACAGCAACAATCCATTGTGTTTTCAAGATTTTCATGGTACAACAGTTTGATTTTACAGATGAATTTGGAGTACTACCTTTATCACTCCCAGCTGGCATGAATGCAAACCAAATTTCCTCCTCTTCTCCGTGACATAGTTGTGACAAGTCCTATACATTCTGCTGTCAGTCACAGTGCTTCTCCAGCCCCCTTTGTTTGCTCCTCATATGCATTTCCAATCAACCGTGTCGAAGCCCACTGTACCCACTTGTATCTACCATGCATGTCCATTCCTTCAGATTTCACACTTCTCAATACTCTCTTGTCATTCCTGTGATTCTACATTAACCACTCCACACTCAGCATTTCTGATTTCACCTCTGTCACAGGACTTCTCAAGAGACATTTCAGTGGAAGACTTTAAAATTGTTTGAGACCTTTGAGTGGACTTCCTTTTACTCTATTAAAATACTTCAAGCAATTTATTTCACCACTAAAACCATCTAAGGCTCTTACAAATAACTATTCATCTTTATTAGTTCAAAGCAAAGTACCATTTGATGCACTGCTCTTGTGTGAAGTGATTCATGTTTACTTTTTTAGAAAAAATATGGGATTGCAAAGACTTTTGGCTCCCTGTTTTGAAAGCACACTTCTATGATGATTTGTTTCTGACTAGAAAAAACATTTCTACTTCAATTCCTTAGAATAAGTTTTCCATTAAAATAAATTTTAAAAAAAGAGTAACAATAAAAACAATCCATGGAAAATACTTCATTTTTCAAAGCGTCTTAAAAGCATTACTTTTCAAGCTGCTATTAAATTACCTGCTTTTCAAGAAACTGAAAGCAAGACCTGGCCACTAAAGGACTGTTACAGTGATAAAATGATAGCCAGTATTAAGCTTTAATAAAACCCCTTCATTTCCAAGCCTGGACACAAATTACAATTCTCCCTTTCTACTTTTCAAAAGACAGAACTACAAGTGTTACCAGCAGAGGTTTACTTTTGATTTATTATTAACAGCTATATGTTACTGGCCCCTCACCACACACACGATGCAATTTATAGCTCTTTTTTTCCCCCCCCTTGGCACTGTGCCAGTCACTCACCCGTAACGGCATCATAAAACTCTTCTTCACCGTTCATCCTTCAGAGTGAGATCTCTGCACAGCCAATCCAGCTCCCTCTAATGCATCGTGGAATTTGCTTTAGAGATCAAGTATCTGTGTGCTGTCAGGGTCTTCTTTTGCAAATTCCCAGCTGCTTTAGAAGATCTGTTTGACAAGACAGGGAAACAGAATTAGCAACTTCCACATTTCTTATGTGCACAAACATGTGAACTTGACAAATACTAATTTTCCTGTTTCCTCCCACAGTAAAAGATGGATTTTTGCATTCATAAGTAAACAGCCTTCTTTGATACCAAAGTAGTTTTGAAGATGAATACTGCCTGCCACAAGAACAGCTGACTTACTATGCCACACTGCTCTCTCTATAAATACTTCATATAAATTACTGTAAAATATAACTTATTTACTGCAAGTTACATTTCAGGCAAGTACAGCTGAAAGGAGCAGAGAACTGACAGAGGAAAAAGACAGCTGGCAAACCAAAATTTCTTTTCAGCAAGACGATAAGCCTTACTGCATCCTTAACCAAGAATGTCAGGAACAAGAAAGAGAAGCTTTGTATCTCAAAATCTGACTGTTCCATAAAAACGTTTGGTGTCACTCTACATCACGCAATCAGTACCTAGTGACCCTTACGGAAGTTTTGTCAGGCTACTGCTATGAACCCCTGAAGAGACAACTGGAGAAGTTTCCCTCTAGGAGGAGTGTAAAGAACCAACGAACTTTTCCTCAGTAGAACCAAGCACACTGCAAATAACATACAGATTTATGAAGCATTCCAGTTCTGCTTTATGGATAGACTAAATTCGTTTTTTTCCAGATGGTTGGCAATGGTGCAATGCAAGCATTTTTACTTCCTGTGATTTTAGTTTAAGGAGAAGAATGAGAAAATTTAGTTTCCACTCTTACAAATGTGCACCAGGTACCAACAAGCCAAGTACACAACAATAGACAACAGCATGGCAATGCCATCGATATCTCTTCCAGAACAACCTCAATCTGTCAGTCTCAATTTTTTATGACCCTTGAAGATTCCACTGCTTTTGTGACAGTAGTTTCTCCAGAGTAATTATAACTTGCACAATTCCATTCCAATTAAGAGAAACAAAGCCAGAAGCAAGCTCTGCTCTTAGTAGAAAAGTTTACCATGGTTGAAGCCAGTTCCTTCTCCTCTGCACGAAATCAAACTGTCTTTCAAGCCTTTTTCCCCTCACAGACCAAAACAAAAGCTATTTGAATGTCTCACACACATACAGTCCTTCCAATTGTCCATTCAGAAGGAGGAGCTAAAACAGCCCATTATGGAACTCATTTAAGTTAACAAATACAGTGTTGCCCTTCAAGTGTTATGTCTGCCAAGGCCAGGTATTTCAGCTTGCCACATTTCCCACAGGAACTTCCCATTTCCTTGCTACTACAGCATTTTGTATCAACCCTTGCATCAGCAATTTCATATTTACAAGTCCTCACCTCCACAAGGACAAAACTTCATATATCTGCTTCTCGACTGCTGCTGCAGTGCTGTTGCAATTACTCTCAGCTGGATGAGTTTCCTTCCCTTTTTCCTGTGCTGTTCTCCAGTAAGAGACCTTTAAAACTTCCTCAGCTTTCATGCTCATCAGCAACAAGTTTGACTTCTTTTGCCAAAGCTCTGCATCGTCCTAAGCAAGGATGCAACAGCTCAGAACATTAAGGCAGAGACACATCTGTCTGAAGAATTCCAGTGCAAGGCTATCAGCAAGTGCTCACCTGCAGCAGCTCAGATTTCTGGCTGAACTAAACACCAGATTCTGTATCATAGAATGGCTTGGGTTGGAAGGGACCTTAAAGATCATCTGGTTCCAATTATTCTAAATCTGTACAGTAACTACACATCAGTGTACCTATTCCTGTGTTATCTTGTCTAATGGAAACCAATCCTTGACTCTGTTAAAAAAAAAAAAAAAAAGCTTGTTCATACCAAAGCTGCTCTTACTCTTGGTTTCTCCAAACTTTCCAGCCCCACCAGCAATATATCTAGAAGCATCTCCTCCAAAGACTCCAAATATGTCGTATCTTTGCAGAAAATCTCTTCTTGAGGATCCAACTAGGTAAACCTTTCTACAGGGTTGGAAAGAAGGAATCCAAAGAAAACTATTGCTACAGAAAACCAGAATTCATCTCGGGACAAGTGTTCACCCCAGATGCAATTATCACCACGCTGCAATGGCTCCACTAATTTGCCAAAAAAGAGGTTGCATTAGAGGGCTTCTTTAACCCTCCAAGTATCCTTGAAGATGCAAGACATTTATGGTTCCAGTTATCCACAAGCATTGCATCCTTCTGGCAAAACAGCAGCCAAGATTTCCAGAAGGACATTTGTATACGCACATGATAAAACCCTCTCATGATTTGTAACCACAATATGTTACAGTCTTGTAAAGAAGTCGCTAAGAATAAAAATTACAACTTTAAAAACTGTGAATTATCACCAGAGCCTTAGAATAAATAAGGTCATACAGATGAATGCCAGTTCCTCCCCTCCCCTCTCCTGCACAATAATAACTGCACTACAAAAGGACTTGTGAAGTGGAACTACATCCCACAGCACCCAGTTTCACTGCAGAGACAATCAAGATTTCCTATAAAAATACTCACCACGTACAATTGAAGTGACCAGAATCAAAGACTTAACTGAAAGCAGAGGTCTGCTGTGCTCTCCTGACACCCACCTCACACCACACCTGAAACTCACGGCTATTGGAAAATGAAAATTCACTCATATCCCTGTTAAGTTACAAACAAGCTTTATAACTGTTACCTAAAGAACAAAATACTCATTGAAGTCACTTTAAATAACAGTCACAAATTGTCCTAAGGTACCAGGAACATCTTTAAAAGGATAAAGTAATATATTTTGCTGAGTTAACACTAGGAATAACTTCACGCTTGTATCACTTCTTTTACATTCAGTTCTTTTATATAGCAGAGATTAACATGAATTTGCATGTAGCTGAACACACAGTGATAGCAGCATTCAGCTTTCATGAGCCAAAAAGCTGGGATTAAGTCCTTTTCTCTCACTGAAAGCAACAGCAAAAGTTACTTTCAGCTACGTTGAAATGCCAGAAGACAAAAACATCCTGGTTGCTTCATATTCAGTGTTTGTAATCTGTATTTCCTCCTCCCCGTCCATGATGCACCCAGAAGAACTCACACACTAACAACTGTAAGAAACAGGTTTTACCAAAACTGCCACTAAAGGAAGGGTGCAACACTCCTGTGTCAGACAGACCTTCAGGAGCTCAGGGTCAGCTGTCCTGAAAAATCCTTCATAAAGAATGAACATTGTATCCTGTTCTCATCTTTTCATCCTAGAAGAAATATAAAGTATATTTAGATATTTTCTTACATACAGAGTAATCATTAGGAATGTAACAAACAGGTTTCCACACAGGACTACACTGGCTCCTTGCCGAAGAGAAGACTGAATCAGCAAAGAGGTTTTGCTGGTTTACAGGCTAAAATTATTTCAGTGGGCTTCACTTTACAGGCAGAGCCAAGGGCGCCTGGGCCTGGGTGCTCAAGGCACAGACACTCAGAAAGGTATTTTTTTGTGGGGACCTCAGCCCAGCTGCCACACAATTATAAACAACAGGGAAAAGCTGCAAGTCAAGGCATCTTAAGTGAACTGTAAATTTGTCATTTAATGATGACAACGCACCCCTGGCCACAAGCAGCCCAGATTTTGTGGTTTACAGCAACAAAGCTTATCTATTTCCTCATATTTTAAGGCTATGTATTGGCACAGACTAATTTGATTTATTGTGGGATTTGTGTGAGTGAGTAAAAACTGACACACTTGTTTTTATTTTTGTATCAAACTGATCTCCCTACAGGAAAGATGCTATTTTTGAAGACGAGCAACAAAAACATTCAAAAAATAATAATACCCATCCCAACAGTACAACTTTGGTTGCTAAATCTGTACTGCAGCTGTATTATCTTATGATTCACTCTGACAATTCTCTGTCCTAGGTTATCCAGAATATTCACAAGAAGATGTTACTCTTTGAAATTACTTTTAAAGTGAGCACCAAAGCAATTTACAGAAAAAAATAAGCTTAACATAATTTATTGAAGCACGTTATTTGGGCAGAACCTAGTTTTTCTACACATTTTGCCTATTTGCACACCAATGCCTAAAATGCACAAACCCAAACTAGCAAGAATTAAGCCAAGCACAGCATGTGGAGTCAAAAACTTGTAAGACCTTCTGGCATCGTCTAGACAAAGAACCATCATTTTGGTTCCTCTGAAATAAGCTTTGCCACCTTGGTGATGCTGTAAAGCCATCTACAAACAGGCTAAACAAGATATTATGCTCTCCAATGACACAGTTTAGAAATGCAGAGACCAGTGCTGAAATAAAAATGCTATTTTTGTCCCCAAGCAAGAATTCTCAAAACCTGAACAGGTAAAGGATAGAAATATAACTACAGATCACATGGGCACAAAGTTTGATTTGTATTTTTGTTATTAAAAGGTCTCATTGGTGCTGCACAACAAGTCAAAAGGTTACCTGAAGGGAGCCTACAAGAAAGGTGGAGAGGGACTTTTTACAAGGGCATGTAGTGACAGGACAAGGGGAAATAGATCCAAATTGACAGAGAGCAGGTTTAGGCTAGATATAAAAGAAATTCTTCCCTGTGAGGGTGATGAGGCCCTGGCACAGGTTGCCCAGAGATGCTGTGGATGCCCCATCCCTGAAGTGTCCAAGGCCAGGTTGGACGGGCTTGGAGCAACCTGGGCTAGTGGAAGGTGTCCCTGGCAGTGGCAGGGGGTTGGAATGAGATGATCTTTACAATCTCTTCCTGACTCCATATGATATCCAAATGTTAGCACAATCCAATTATTCCACAGAGACCCCAGACCAGCTGGAGTCTCCCCACACATCTTCCAACTCAAACCATTCTGTGAATCTATGACACTCATTAAAACTCCTTTTAATTCTCATAGTTTATCAGAAAATGTCACACATTCCTGATGACCAGGGACAGTCCCTTTCTTAAAGGACATGAGGATGCTTTGCAAAGGCAAAGGACAAAGCAAAGCAGGCAGTTGAAATAAATACTGCAAAAACACAAGAAAATACCTGCACCACATCCACAGCATACCTAGAAATAGGCTCTACAGAGAAGAGGGAGTTACTCAGAATGACATCCTGCCTTCCATAAGTCTGTCTGTCACAGAGAGAACAAACAGCATGGGCTGTTCCTAAATGTGTATGGTCACAACACACACTGAGACAGATCCCAAGAGGCTCACACTCAGGAGCAAACACACTGCTTTCAGTGATCCCCAGAGCCTTGGTGCAGAGTGTAACCAACCATTCACACCACCCACAGTGACAGCCAAGGTCCCATGATGAAGAAAGAACAAAGTAGTACCGTATCTGTCAATCAGCTGGTGATGAATAATGTCACACAGAGTGTTCTGTCACTCAGCAGTGACACCCACCACGTCTGGCTCCCAGTAACACGCCTGGCTTTCCAAAGCTTTAGTCTATGCAAGTCAGAGAGTCCCCTACAAGGTCACAGTCCTCAGGAGAAAGTACAAGAACTCTCCTCCAGAAATACATCAGTCCCAGACTTTGCATAATTCCCATTTTAAATCATTTCCGCCCACTTGAATTTATTTTTAAAACCAGGCCAACAAAAGCGCAAGACTTCGCAAATCACTTCACAAACTAATTTGCTCATAACACATGCTGCGATGTGCATGTGAGAACCTATCTCAGAAGAGATGTACATTCCACCCTAGTGGCTCCTCTCCAAAATCAGCTTGTGGGGATCCACTGCCTCTCCACATCCATATGCGAGACCAGGCATATATGCTGCTAGGAGAGGTTCAGGTTGGACACAGGAAAGAATTTCTTCATGGAAAGGGTTGCTTGGCACTGGCATGGGCTGCCCAGAGAGGTGGTGGATTCACTATCCTTGGAGGTTTTCAAGGAATGACTGGATGTGGCACTTTGTGCTCTGGTCTCACTGATGAGGTGATGATCGGTCACAAGGTGGACTCCACGATCTTGGAGGTCTTTTCCAACCTAAATGATTCTGTGATTCTGAGGTTGCAGAGGTGACCTGCAATGGTTGTCCATAACATCATTTCATCTGCTTACAGCTCTATCAAGTACTAAAAGTTGCAATTTCCTATGCCATTTATCTGAATATATTAGTAGTCACAATTTGTCAACTCATATGCTTGCTCCTTCTCAAAATCCATTTGTCAGCAGAAAAATAATAAAAACAACCAGCTTATGCCCTGTCACCATGATTCTGGATCCTCGGAACTTATACATGATTAAAGACACTGAAAAACTTGTACCCCAGAACAACCTGTAAGAGTTTCATCACGCAACTACTCTGACTTGGTTAACTGGACTAGTTCCTCCATACTAACTTGTTCTTCCAGGTTAGTCCCCAACAAAGACCCAGCTGGAAAACCGAGAGTTACTCCTCCTTAAAGAAACATTTACATTTCTATAGAAAGACCAGCATTTAGAACCCGGTGGCTCATTGGGTTGGAATGTGGCTCAGCAAGCTCAGGTTTGAAGCTGGCTGAAGAAAACCACAGAACCCTTTTCCTCCAGACCTGAAGTGGAAATTTCACATCGTGTAGAAATTCTGGAAAGCTTTGCTGACACCATCCCGCTACCTTTACAAATCCTATTTTTTTGCTTTGAAAGTCCATGTTCTGGCACTATGAGACACCTAAATAAAACACTCAGTCCTGTTCATTACAGAGATATTAAATCTACTTGTGAGATCCAGAAGCATTTAAGTAAAACCAAGCACAGAATCAATAAATAGGCATGAAAATAACTACAGAGGTTCAACAGCAGGAGCAGGTAGGGTGTCAGGAGTTCAATACACTCGAATTAGAGTGCCACCAAAGAATTCATGAACTAGCACATTCATCAGCTTTTTCACATGCCTAACAAAGTTTTGTTGGATGTGCACTTCCACAGCAAATTTTTAAATCACTTAAGTTTATTAATTTGAAAAGAGAATAATTGCAAGCAAGAAAAATTTATAAAAAAAAAATCGGGAAAAAAAGAACAAAAAAACCAACAGTCTACAGCATGACTGGTGGAATAAGTCAACCCCATCGTCTCTTGAGTTGCCAGCTGAAATAAAACACAGCTGTAGTACTTCAAGTGGTAGAAATAAATAACTTCAACTAGAAGATAAATATTCATGTGTGTTTGCTTCATACACATCTCCTGAAAACATCAAACTGTAGTGTTTCATCTCTGAATGAGAGCTTCAGCAAGGATGAATCTTAATTGACTTCCGAAATTAGGTTACCAACAACACTGGATCTAAAACAGCAAGAAAAATTAGCCAAGAAGCCAATTTAACTGGCAATTTAGAGACCTGCTGTAATTATTATGCACTTTAAATCTCTTTAACCAGAGAACAGCTACACAGATGGCGGAATCCAGAGCAGAATTTTCTTTACCAAGTTAGATTTGTTCCTTACTCTGAAGTTTGAATGTAATACCATCTTCTACCAAGGTGTCTTGGCAGGATGAAACTCTCTCTGCATCCACAGCAAGAGATTCTCAAGTAAACAAAGTGCAGAAGGGCTGAGGGATGAGGATCAACACACGAGCCAAATACATTTATAAGAATCACATTCTGGTCTCTCAGGAGTACCAACTTTTGGTGATACTTCACAGGAATTAAGAGCCAACTGGAACTCTACAAGTCTGGTTTTCAACTGAGCTAAGATCACAAGATTTGTTTTTGTAACACAACAAATGACAATAATTGTTCCACACACAAATACTGGCCCGATCACAAAGCTACAGTGCTGCCTCCAGAGGTATTATTTATTGAAAACAAAAATTGTAACAATGAAACTGGACAGAAAATACCTTCTCAATATAGTGCTCAATTACTTATGGAATGGCTATTCCACACTCACTTCAACAAAAAAATTCTGATATTGCCTTGAACTTCCGTTAAGTCTAATAAACAAACAAACAGAACAAGGAAACTTGATTCAAGCAGATTAGTATTTTCTGATGCAACATGCTCCACTGAAATTCCCACAAAATTCTGTAGATGTTCTCCTTTCTTAACAGTACCTATTTCATGGCCCATGATTGTAAAAAATGACAAAATTCCATTCTTCATTCCTCTCCACACATGATGCAGAATGTTAGGTTTGATCATGAGTGATAAACCAGCTCATTTCTAGCCACATTGTTAAAAAAAGGAAATCATTCACTACTGTATTGTAAAAGTAGTTGCTTCTTAGTAGTTTCCTGAGGAACCGTTTCATCTTTTTTGTAAGAGATAGGAGGGGAATAAATCAATAACTAAGCACGGTGCCTTTGATACAAGTGCCAGCAGATACAAAAACAGTCGTTTACAAACACATCTCTGCGAAGGTAAAATTAAGGATGCTTGAGTATTTCTCATCACGATGCAACCACTTCTACAAATTGATCACTGAAGCTTATGAAGACAATTACAGCATAAAACAACACCCTAGAACAGCAAAAGTAGTTACACATTTAAGTTTGCAGATCTCCCTACTCATAGGTACTTTTTAAGCTTTATCTCTGTGGACCCGTTCTCTCCATGCAGATGCAGATTTACATCTATTCTGTACAAGGTATCTTACAGAATCATTTTCAGAGACTCTTAAATAATTGTGATAGCAATTATATTGTAAATAAAAGAGGACACCGGTGACTAACCCAGTGCAAAGCTCTACAGCATAAGAAACCATATTTTCATGCCTACCAACAACTCCTCACACACTGAAATTCTGCAGCATGAGCTCATGCACACAGCCAGCAAACTGCTAAAAGAGTTTTAAGATGACACCAAAAATTTGCAAAAGCTTTAGAAAGTCAGAGTTTATGCTATGGTTGAATTTCCTTTACAGCACCTAATGGATTCCAGTATAAGCTTACTACTATGTTTGCTGTTGTCAAGAGAATAAAGAAACATAATAAAATAAACTCTGACTTCTCAAGACAGGACAAATGTATCTATTTAGAGTTCAGTGTTAATAAAGAATCCACCCAGGTAGCTGCTCAATAACATTAACCCTCTTGGGTAATAACATGTGCACAGCACTTTGTTTAAAACAAAGACCATGAAAACAAAGTTATTTACATCTCTGAAGATCGGTAGCATTTTTGTTTCACTATTAAGCAACAATTCAAGTTCCATAGGTGCAAAACCTAGAAAGCACCCAGGCAGGGGGGTTCTGTCCTCCTGACAAAGTTCACATCTCTGTAAACACATGCTGCTGAAGGGCCCTTTGTGAACAGGCTGGTGAGCAAATTTCTCTTCAGCCTTAACACACACAAGTTTTATAATGGGGATTTATTAAAGGGATTCTTGTTCTCCCTTGATTGCACTGGCACACTGTAGGGAACAGACTCTACATCAGCACCTCAGTGGCCAGAGCTGGTCAGTGAGTTAAAAGGCTGACGTGAGCGATGTGAACCACAGACAGACCAGAACTCACAGACTTCCCACATCATTGCTGCTTTTAACTACCACCAGAATCGAAACACAATGAGAGCTGTTAACAGATTCTTTCGGAAGCCCTAAAAAAAAATTTACTCAGAAGAGTAAAACTATAATAAAGTTATCCATTCATGAAAACACATTGCTTGACAAATAACCTAAGCGTGCAAACTTTGCAATATCCCAGAGGTTCACAGCATCCCAACAGCCACAACCTTTATCTCATCTGAAAGTTGGAACAGCACAGCAAAGGAACTGGACTCAAGCAGAACCACCACAGACCAAGGTTTCCTCTCAGTCTAACGCCAAGCACAGAGCAAAAGAGTTTAAGTTTTGGACTGTAAAACCAAGAGGGCCAAGACAAAAAGGTCCAGCTCCGTTTCTGCAGCTGCAGGGACAATTCACCTTTTGTGCACTCTCTCTCCCACCAGATTGATAAACAACCCCAGGAAGACAACACTCTGAAGCCTCTGCATTTCCTGAATGGAGGCTGCTGTAATTTACTAAAAATCTGTCTCCTTGCGTGCATAATTACAATTATGTGCACAATAAAATATACTGAACTAGTCTAAAGGATCTGTCTAGACCAGCAAATGAATTTCCAATTGTAACTCTATTTAAGGGCGGGGGGGGAGGGGAATAAAGTTTAAGTAAGCTTAGTCTATTCTTGTCTATTCTTATAACTTATTGATCCTGAAAATTAAGACATTATCTTTGTACACTGAATCAACAATACATTTTTGAAGAGTATAACTGGAAGTTATGGCAGGCCACATTTGACACATTCTAATTGCTTACTGCCCTCCTGCAACTTGCTATTACAAGCCTTCAAGGATACGAAATAAATAATTACATCATCATACATTTACCTGCATAGTAATTATTAAGAATTCAAGGACTGAGATAATGTATTGTTTAATTCCAAGTTCTGTGGTGGTCTATTCCATAAAATAATGAAATCCATAGAAGAATTGCTTTAATGCATAACATATATTCTTTTTGCAACAGGAAACACATTGAGGTCACACATTTCTAAAGTGGCAGACGCAGGGTGACCAACTTGTTCATGGTTCTCACTTTTCAATTTATTCAGCTTGGAGAAGGTGCCCCTGGGATCAGTTACATGTTCAAACTCAGCAAAAACATGAGCACTCTGTATTTAACACATACTCTTTGCACGCCTGATTTTGTGCATTTCTTCCAAAAAATGTAAAGGGGAACCAAACATTTCAGTTACTTCCCAAAGAAGAAACTAAACACTCTACATTTTAAACATCATTATCAGCATCACATACAGACATTTCTTGTATCTCCATGACGCAGGTGACAAAACTGCTGCTGAAGTAAAGGACTAGAAAAATGCCACCCTGTAAATGGAAGCCCTAGATATCAACCAACATGATGTAACATTGCATTTGCTCAAGGACAAGTCACTTCAAATACCAAAGCTAATAAGTTATCTGCTTAAAAATTCAGCTTACTTGCAGGCAAATCTTGCTTTCAAATAACAACCAAATAAAAAAAAAATCATCTGACTGGCACTACAAACACTGATTTAAAAATATAGCCTTATCAAAGCAAAAAAAGCCTGGTTGGGATGTTTTCCAGCCAACACTAAGATAACAGAAAGCAAAGCTTTCCACCTTTGTTCTAGGTCAGCATGTGTGAAGTTCACACAGTAGAATTCACAAGAAGAAAAGACTGAAAGAAATACCAGTTTCAATCACAAGACCTGTCAGCTTAAGCAAGTACATACCATGGAAAGCAGTAACACTATTAAAACCGATTTAAAGAAACCACCCAACAGTGAAAACGCTTCTCTGCAACCAGTTACTGCCTAGAAGTCAGCAAACATATAACTGAAACCCACAGTTTTTCAGTATTGCATCAAATGAAACCTTTAACCTATCTAGTCGTCAAATTGTAGGCACAGGGCTTGTTGTCTAATCATCATTTTCTACCTCCAACTTTTGGCTTCTGTTTCTAAGATTACATTGGCATGGCTGAAGAGCCAGCTCTGGAGGAAAATGCCACATTTATTCCTGGACAGCAGGCATCTCAGTGTTTCCCTCAGAGGACTCCCTGAAGTTACAAGTTCACCATGAGCCACACTAAGAATCACTCCCGCTCTTATCCAAGATTGCCCTCAACTTTTTGTCACGTGATCAAACATTTGCACAGTAGGACAACTATTTTAAGAAAAAGCTGTGTTTACTCTAACTGAAAACCCAAGGGGTTTATCAGGGGAAAGTCACTGCTCAGAATTTCTTGCTTCCATGCTAGTTCAGCCAGTTCTCCCACTTCCATCCCACGGCACAGCGCTTTATGCTTGGAAGTTACCCAAGTCACTGCTCCCAGAAATTACCCTGAGGTTTTACAAGCCCCTGAGCACACTGGTGCAAAGTTTGTTAAGATGTGGTTGCTCCAAGATGGCAACACGAACATGGAATTACAGAATTCTGGAAGGTTAAGCTGGAATGATCAATTTTATTTTGTCTTGCATGTCAAGCTTTAGAAGAGGAAACACTACAAGAAAAGTGGTGCAGTGCTGCTAATCAACACTGCAGATCCATGTCTCCTCTCCACTTTTCCTGGAATCAAAAGTGAAGGATATGCATTTGAGGAAACTCACAGCAAATGGAAGCAATATCTGCTTGAACTTAACATGCTCTGGCAGACACTTCTGAGAGGAAACAGAAGGCTATGGCAGCCATAAAAACCAGAAGATTTTGAACCCACATCTGAAATTCTGCCCTGCAAGTGCTTGCAGAGTCTAAAAGGAGCCCTGAATCCAAACACAGAAGAGAGCACAAACATAATCAATATCCAAATCAAATAAATGGCAACATAACTTATACCTTTGTTACAATGCAGAAGTTCTGGTGGCATGTTATTTAAAAAAAAGCCTTTTTTCCTGCTATTTTCCCCATCTCGCTTGTCTCCCTTTGAGGAGCTCTGTAAGAGAAACATTGAGTAGGTAACTGAAGGACAAAACAAAAAAGCCGAACTCAAATAAACCCTGACTGCTCGCTGTGGCCTGAAAGGCCCCTGGAGGCTCCTGAGCTGAACCGAGCACATTCCCGTGGGAACTGCGACCCTGCGCTGCTCTGCTGGAGCATCCGGCTGCAGAAGCGATCGGGGAAATAAATAAAATAAAATTAAATTAAATTTAAAAAGCCCAGCGCCGGGACTGAGAGAGCTCCGCACGGCTACGGCGGCTGAGGCGGGGCGGCCGGGCAGGGCACGGCACCGGGATCGGCACCGGGATCGGCACCGGGCGGAGTTGCAGCACTGGGAGAGGTGCTCAGAACCGGGCACAGCACTGGGATCACAGCACCGGACTCAGCCCCTCACCCCGACACCCCCCAACTCCGCGGCCCGGCCCTGAGGCCCCGCAGCGCTCCGGGACCCCCCCGGGTGAGTCGAGGCCTCAGCGCAGCGCCAGGGCAGCCGCTCTGCCGCCCGTCCGCCCCTGCCGCGCTAACAGCGCGACCCGCGGCCCACCGCGGAGCGACCCCCGCCCGAAGCCACTGCGGAGACCAGACCAGACCCGACCAGACCCGACCCGACCCGACCCGACCCGACCCGGCCCGGCCCCGCACCTGCCCCACTCCGGCTCCGCTCCCGCAACGGCGCCGCCGACACCGAGGCGGAAGTGCGGCCCTGGCCGCGGCGGAGTGACGGGCGGCTGCGCCAATCGCAGGGCGCGGCGGCGGCGAAAGCGACGATTCAGCTGCCAGCGACCCGCTAGGGGGGCGGGGCGAACGATCACCGCCCCGGGCCGCGCCACCGCCGGGGCGAGCGGGGGCCAATGGCTGGGTGGGAGGCGGAGATATGCAAATTAGAATGATACATTCAGATTAGGACTGATACAGATTAGAGTCGGGATATGTAGATAGGGCGTGGTTATGCAAATTAAGATCTTCCGGCAGCCCCCGGGGCGCGGGGTTCCCTCATGGGGTGGGGTTCGGGGGTCGGTGCGGCCCTGCGTGCACAAACACAGCCATAGGGACGGTACCTGCTCCTGTTTTTTGTAGGAAACTTGTGTAATCAGCGATTTTCAGGACACGAGCTCTATCACCATAACTGCAGTAGGATAACGTGTTGTCCTCAACGACAGGTCCAGGCGTAGTCTGTCTCTCCCGTGTTCTGGCAAAGGGTGAGGCGGGGTTAGAACCTGCAGGTTCGCGCTGCAGTTCGATCAGAGCTGACCGCAGCTTAAGTTATGTTGTGGGTTAATGTAACTCTCAGGTCGCCTTTTGGCTACAGATGCAAGGGTTCGGTTTGCAGTTCCCTCCTTCATCCCGGTGATGTCCTCCAGTTCCCTTCTCCATCGCAGTGATGTTCTCCTGCTGGTGTCCTCCAGTTCCCTCCTCCATCGTGATGATGTCCTCCTGCTGGTGTCCTCCATCGCGGTGATGTCCTCCACTGCCCTTCTCCATCGCAGTGATGTCCTCCGGCTGATGTCCTCCAGTTCCCTCCTCCATCCCGGTGATGTCCTCCGTTGTCCCACTGCTCTGAGCAGCTCGATGGACACCTCGGACCGCAGAGAAATGGCCACCAAAGCCATGTGCTGGTATCTTGTGGCTCCGAGTCCATCCCCTGCCCAGAGAGAAGCCGGCAGGTGCTTTTCTTTCCCTCACCCCAAAGTTGTTCACGCACAGCAGGTGACTGGAGGCAAGTCCATAACAACCCCCTTCTGACTGAGCAGGCCTTTGTCATGACTAAGCAGCTGATCTGGAAGAGTTCTCCAAAAGGATCATGGAAAGAGAAATCCACTGATTAGATGACCAAGGAATACTGAATTTGTGTAGCTTTTACAGGACTTTAATTAAAGGCATGGGCATTCTGGGCCTGCCATGAAAACCCTTCTCCCAGGCATTTTGCGGACATTTGAGCTAAATCCCCATGCTTAGCAAAAATGAGAACAATTGACCATTTCTTCCTTTGTTAAATATTTAGGGCTGACTCTCTAGCAATCTAAAATCACAAAATCCCAAAATTAGACAGGGAGAAGAATCTAACTCCATATTTGTCTCGTTCCCGCATTGGTGCAGTTACCTTTTGAAGGAGATGGCATGGAAAATTTTGCCTTGCTGGCAAGGTTTTGCAATGTTAGAAGTAATTAAAACGGGGTTATGTAGTGGGAAGCATTGAGCAACTGTCTCAGGCATAGGTGTAACCATCAGCTCCACCTGTAATAAACCCCGCTGTTTCCTTCCTGTGGATCAACACCATCTGCTCAGAAAACTGATCCCAGCAAGCCTTGTCCCTGCAGCAGATTTAGGAAACCTAAATTGCAATGAAAGGAAGGGCAAAGGGGAAAACAGAATCTAGGGATGTTGATGGGGAGATATTGCAAGGCACTGTGGCACATTACAGCAGAAATACTGATTGTCAACAGTCAATCAATCACAGGTTGTACACAGGCAGAGACAAAGGCCTCTTCCCTCCTCCTCCAAATCATCCGGGAGCCAAAGCAGTCACTCGGTCCCAACATGCTCAGGCAAGTGCCATGGGAAGCTCTTTTCAGACAATGACTCCTTGCCAGAGAGTTTCCAAACTTTGTTTAGCAAGTGCTCCAGCATCTTCAGCTGGGCGCTGCGTGTTCCTCCTCCACACCGCACGGTGCCAGGATGGAATTCCCGGCACACGGTGCCTCCACAGCCCTTCAGAGACACAGCGTTGTCCTTACAGTCCTGTGCCAAACGTGCTTGGAAAGACCCCCAGTCCCATTCACCAGGAGCTTCACCTCAGAGGAGTGCGGGCCATGTCCACACTGGAGAGCTAATTTGGATTAAGGGAGGGTGTGAATTAAGAGCACAGTGGGAATCCTAAAATATCTCTGGGCAAACAAGGCCCAAATTACCAAAACAATTGATTAAATATACTGTCAGTCATGGCAGGATCATGACACTGCTTGACGGGGTGGTTCTGGCTGTCGGGACAGGAACCCCCTGGACACCCACCCCGTGCCCACATGGATGTGGTGGTTTTCACATCCTCTTCTCTGCAGCTTCCTTGTTAAATATTGATTGTGGTTATTATGAGATGGCACAGCCCTGTCACACCGTGCCCGAGGCTGTGCAAACACACAACAGAAAGAACCTTTCTGCCTTAAAGTGTTTGCAGGCTGTCCCTCTGCCCTGTGCCCTGACACGAGTGAGCCAGACACCACTTTGCAAAGTGGGAAACATCTAAATCTTCCATAATCCGAATAATAAAGATTTCTTCCTGTGGTCCAGCTCATCTCAAAAGACAGGGATTTTGAGTTCTATTGGTGGTGACAGTGTCTTTTGAGCTGCTGGCACTGAAAAAGGGGACATACTGTGGAAAAGCTACAATCGTATACATACATTTAATATAAAGAAGATATTAAAAAAGCAGACATTGGTAACACTGGTAAGGCTGTAACGAAAAACATGGTAATGCTGATACCACATGAATTTTAACCAGGAACTTGAAGAAAAGCAATTCAAGAGAAAACGAAATCCATAAATAATGAGGAACATGGCAAAAGCTGAATAAGTAGAAATAGCCAGTCTGTTAAAAGGCTGACTAAGCATGTTCTTTGTAATGGCACGGAAAGGAAAGGACACGACAGCCTGTATCCGCCGCTTCAGTGATCATTTCCCTGGGAGCTGCACCCGTTCAGCTGAGGGCAGTTCAGAGGCTGAGCCACTTCTCTTCAGCATAAAACAAAGTTTTAAAGTCTCTGTGGTCGAAGTTGTGAAAGCTTAAAAACCGAGTGTTGAGAGTACAAGGGCCTTTCCACAGGAAACCAGAAAGCTTGATAAAAAACATGCTCTGTCACAAAGTCTTGATAGAATTACAGAATCACAGAATTGTTAAGGTTGGAAAAGACCTTTAGGGTCATCAAATCCAACCATCAATCCAGCACCACCACCTTGTTCACCACAAAAACATGTCTCAAGTGCCTTCTCCACATGGTTTTTGAATGTGTGATGTTCCCCTCTGCTGAATCCTGAATTCTTGTGATTTCAGATAGGACTTCTGTCACTGGAAACTCCCACTCCTGGAGCTGAGTAGAGATGAGCAAGAGGTTGTGCTCAGGATAAAAATATTTGGGCTAAACTAGCTCATTTTTATATCCCATCTCATCTTCCCTGGGGTGAAAGTCCACGGTTTTCTTGCATGTCCATATCAGGGAAGATGGGGCTTCCCAGCTTTGACTCCCAGCTTCAATCATTCACACACTTGTAAAGGATTTGGGAAGCTCCACAGGGAGGTATCTCATGGAACCCAACTTTTAGGAGCCTCCTCCCAAGGTGGGCTGGGCACTCACGAGCTTCAGGAGCAGATCTGAAGAAACTCTGTTTTCCCAGTCCTGTGCACCATCATGCTGCTGCCAGTTGATCTGTCAACAATCAATGATGCTTTATATCCTTGTAGATGTTTATTTGTCCACAAGAACATCTCATTTAGAATTAATTACCATGTCTGGGTTTAGCTGCACGTACAACAGTGTGGCAAGTTATCTTTGTACACCTTGGATCACACCTCTCCATGGATAGCAGTATTCCTATTGGAGATCAATTCAACACCTCATGTGAGGCTTCTTTCTGGAAATTCAAGTCAATAGAAGTTAATTACACGTATTGATGCAAGATCAGAATTGATGTGTGAGCAAAATGTAACCTGTCTGAGTCCTGCCTTGGTGCCTTCCCTCTGACTCCAGGATCTCACCCGTCACAAGCGCCTGAGCAGGATGTGTGTGCATGAGGCAGAGTGAAGGGATGTTCCTCACAGGCCACAGTATGAGGGATATTTTCCTTTGGATACTCTCTGTACTAAGTCAGAAAATCAAACAGATGTTTGCTGCTCAGGTAATACAGAGGTGTAGCTGATGTGGGGTAAATTAATTTAATTATTTACCAGATTAAACGCTGCTGCTTTAGCAGCACCCTGGGTGTTTCCCCAAGGCAGCATCACTTCCCCCTCCATTTTCCTGGCTTTGTGGATGGACAGACAGCATAGGAGCGTTCTCTGTGGCATGCACATGTATTTTTCAAGTGTTCCTGATGACACATCTGCTCTGTGCCCCATAGCACAGGGCAGAGCCACCAGACCTCACAGCACAAGGACAACTGCCCCAATACCCAGGGTGCCACCTCCTCATAATGCAGCACAGAGCTCAGGCATCTGCTGACCCTGGGAATGGGCATGGGACAGTTCAGCCCTGGTTTGTGGCAACCAGCAACAACTACAAAAAGAAAAAGGAAAAAAAATAAAAGAGAAAGCCAAACAAAAACCCCCAACCAAACAAAATCCCACTGTGTAAAGCAAACTGCCACCTTTTTTTTACTAATACACTATAGACTGTTCCAAACCAATTCAGCATGTAATTTTCTCTAGCTCTGTGAAATTGGCACCTTTGATCCAGTAAATATTTATATACACATACTACTTGCTGGGACAGTCTTCTGTAACAAAGTCCTGTTCACTTGTCCCTAGGCAACCACTAGAACAGACTAATTAGCAACTACAAATTCACACATATCCATCACAACAAGATCTAGATTAATTTAATGGTGTCTCAGTATCTTCTGTGCTTAAAAATTAGCATCTCAACTTTCCCCAAACAAATGATACTGACCTACAGACTGGTTTTAGACATAAATATAAAAAAAGGTCTCATCATGAAATTCCACCAAAAAAACCCCTAACAACAACAACAATAAAAAACCAGATAGGATATTTGAGCATGAACAAAAAGAAGAAAATCAGATCCTGTCCCAGATCCTGTCCCAGATGAAGCTGGGAAGTTTGGCTCTGGATCTGAAGGCTGCTACACAAGAAATCCTCGACAGGCAGACAAACTAATGTGCCTCCCTCATCAGCTTCTGTGTCAGCTACAGCTGACTCTATTTACTTTTAGCCCAGGGGAGGAACTGAGAGCAGAAGGGAAAGAAAAAACCCTTCATTGATATTCACAATGATATCTTACACATCCAGCATTATTTTTGTCCAAGGGAGCTCTTTCAGAAAACAGGAGAGAACAAGTGATGAGGTGGAAGAATGGCCGCCAGAAGGGAAGAAAGGACCCTGTTGTGGAGGAAGGGGCTTCTGTTACTCTGTATTAAAGTACCATAAATCATTTTGGTTTCTGTGTGTGTGTTTGGTATCAGAAAAGTAAGGTGGACTCAGCCTGAGCACCATGAGAAAACAGAATTTTTTCACCCTAAGTATGCTAAATGCCAGATTAGACATCCCTAATGATGGAGGCAGACAGGCTGAAATTGCAGCTGGCAAGTAACAGTCTCCTCACCCCAATGCTGAAAATTCCTACTTGTCCCCATTTCTCCCATGCAAAATAAGTGATGTCCTGAACCCGAAGCACAACCCTGCTCCACACCATGGGTGAAAATCCATCCACTGGCAAGAAAGAACTCACCCCCGGGTGTCTGCCTGGCTGGGTTGGCCATGTCAGCATTTCCCCAGCTCTGGACAGGAGCCCCCACGTTCCCGGCCATCCCTCCAGCCCCACAGCCACAGGCAGCAGCAGGAAGGAGCCCTGCCAGCTGGCTGCCTGCTCAGGGTTTCCAGCAGAGCTCTGCCTGCATCGCTGCCCAGGGCCCCTTTCACATTCCCATTGCTTTTCCCATCACCAGCGTTGGGAACCTGGCTAGAGGGGAGGAGGGGGAGCTCCTTTACCTGTGCTGGGCAGCTCTGGGTGCAAAGCACACTTGTCTTTTCCAAGCCCTGTCACTCAGAAGTGGATTTTGAAGGTCCTCTCTCCTTATTTACACTTAGGAAGGGTTTCTCCCTGGCTGACAGGGCTCAGTTTTGGCATTTACACTGCTGAGAATCATGTCCAAGAAGGCACGACTCACAGGAAACTTCTAATTGACCAAGACGTGATTCATTGGTAGGCTCTCACTCTCTGAATTAAAACAGCATCACAAAAAAAAAAGAAAAATCACTAAAACTGCCAGGCTCTCTCTGGCAAGCAAGTGCCTCAGGAGCCCCAAAATGCTGGGGGAGGATGGCCAGGGCCTCGTACCAGAGCTGCTGCAGCCCCTCAGGTGCAGACCTGGGGTCTGCTGATGGTGCAATGGCTCTCCAGATGCAGCCCCTTGTTTTTTTGGCAGTGGCTTTGCTCTGGGAGCATGGAAGCAGAAGAAGTGAAGAATGTGGCAGGAAGGAGTGGGGTGAGGAAGGAACTGATGAGCCTCCAATTTTCTCAAATTAGTCATAAAAACGTAGGATAGTTTGGGTTAGAAGTTCTAGTCCAACCCCCACTTCAGTGAGCAGGAAAACCTTCAACTAGACCAGGTTGCTCAAAGCTCTGTCCAACCTTGAACACTTCTAGAGTTGGGATATCCATCACCTCTCTGGAAACCTTGTTCCAGTGTTTTATCACTCTCCTTGTAAAAATCTTTTTTCCTTACATCTATACTGAATCAACCCTCTTTTAGTTTAAGCATCACCCCTTGTCCTGTCACTACAGGCCCCATTAAAAGTCTTCTTCCATCTTTCTTGTAGGTCCTGGAAGGCTGCTGTAAGGTCTCCCTGGAGTCTTCTCTTCTGCAGGCGGAACAACCCCAGCTCTCAGATGCTGTAGACACAGGACATTCCCTCTGGAGGCACAGAGAAGGGATCTGGGAGGATTTCAGGAAGCAGGAAGGATGAACCTCAGAGGGAACCCCAAATCCTGCCTCCAAATTGAAGTCTGGAGTGAGGCTTGTTGTGACTTACCATCATCTCTGCCTTTTCAAATCCCTTCACTCGCTGGGGCCCTGCAGTGAAGTGAGTTGCTTTTCCCAGGCAATCTTCCCATCTATTCGACACAAGCTCAGGAATGTGGGTGCATGGCTGCAGACTGTGGCCCTGGGGATATCCCAGCACTGCTTCTCCAGGCAGCACTGGAGGAGGGTGCCCCACACACGTCTGTGTGCACACAGGCAAACCCAAACACTCCGAGGTGACTGGAAAGCCAGACATGCAATGAGGGCAGTTGGGGAAGAGAATTCATCCCACCAAGTGTGAACAAGGGGTGGCCACAACCCCACTTGGGGTCCACCTGGTGATGTCCAGCAAGCTCAACCCTCTACCCAGTTGTAGAGGGGAGTAGGTACATTCCCAGGAGAGGGACACTCTGAAATTTGGCTCTCCAGGTTCCCAGGCACAGAGGTGACAAGATGCAAAGGGTGGAAACAAAAAGCCATCCCTGGCAGTACTCAGAACAGCTCTGGGAGTTCCTCTAGCACAGAGAGGGGTGAGTCCAGAGCGGCCCTATGCCAAGAGAGGAGACACAAGTGCCCTTTGAGCCATGGTGAACTTTATCAGGTTTTCAGCAGGAAAAAAAACATTGTCTGTTCACAACAGCAGCCTTGTGAGGCTGCACATGCTCTCACTGCTTCAGGCACACAGAAGTGGAAGGGCTTTTTCCTATCTTTTGTTCGTGCAGCCACAATTTAATGTAAATGTACTTACCAGAAGCTGAATAACTCCCACGCCAGTAATTTTATACCCATCCAACATTTAAATTATGAATGCAATAATCTGCAGCACCACGACTTACAAGGCAAGGCTAGAATTCCTGAGGCAAGAAAAGCCTATTTTTAACCTTTCAAGCTGAGTTTTTTACTAGATGTAGGAATTTGCTTCCTTCTGCTGCCTCGGGTGTTAATTTGCATCACAAGTTTCAGAGGTTTGTTTTTCTGAGTTTTGGGTGGCACCTGGTCGAACACCAGTAAAACAAACCAGTTGTTTTCTGGGGAAGGAGTGCAAGGAGGAACCCCTGTGCACACACATGGCTCTGCCGGAGGAACATCCTCCATCTGGGCTGTAACCTGGCTCAGGGGTGGTGTGTGCCCTCCTCGAGCAGGGGCTGTGCTGGGATCATTCTGGCTTTAGTCCCATGTAGTTGGCAGTGATTTTACACTGCTGCAGTTGTGTTTCAGAGAAGTTGCTCCTGTCTCGTATTTGCCAATGCTATTTAAATTCATGAGGTATTTTCTTCTCTATGTTTTTTGAGCGTTTTTTGATGTTGCAGGGACTTGGTGTTTTTCTCTGTGCTCTTCTTCTGTGAGTGGTACCCAGGAGAGACCAAAACACAGTGCAAAACTCTTGTTTCCCACTGTGTGTGGCTATAGCAGAAAATAAATGAGAAAGAGAGGATGATCAGGTACACCCCAATAATCAGAAGCTCCTTTCCTGGGCCCCATGAGGGATCTGTGTCATCCAGAGCACGGAGGCAGTGCTAGTCCAGGATGAGCAGCTCAGGGCTGGATCACTTTTTGCATCACACAGAGGTGTTTATCAGCAGGGCTCGTAATAACTGTTTGGCGAGATGTGCTGCTCCTTCCAAGTCAGGGCTGTGTCCTCATGTTTTCCATGCCGAGGTCTGTCTGGGATTACAGCAGAGTGAGAAATCCCAGCCCTGGCATTATCTTCTCTTGACAAATCACCCCAGTGCCATTTCTTAATCAAATGCTGCCAAAGTGGGAGCTCTAATACCCCCTCGCCTGCCCAGACCCAGCTGTGTGGCTGCTCGGTGGCAAGAGTTAAGCACAGTTCTTTTGCTTCTGACTATCGTCTATGGACCGTGTACAGAAAAAGATGCTAAATCTCTGTCCTCCAGTGCCCCATGAAAGGCTCTAGCAGAGCAGATGGACCTTAATTTCCTCCCCTCTGCAGAGCAATACACTGTTTGCCCTGATGTCATCAGGCTTCAGTTGTGCTTGGGGGGAAAAAAGTATAAAAAAATCAAAAAGATTGTCACAAATGGAGATGCAATTCTTTTGAAACGTTGTGTTTTTTGAGAAGTAGCAGCAAAAAAAAAATCATGTGAAGATCAAAGAGAAAAGAGGCTGTGCTCCAGGATAACTCAAAAATAATATGGGGCAGTTGCTGAGCAACTCTCCAATGCAAAATATTGCTATTTTCTGGTACCTCCCCCCATATGCACAAGAGGGATGGTGTCTAGTACTAGTCAAAGAAAAATTCTGTGTGATTGCCTTAGTACAATTAGATCTAAGGTCTTTGCAAAAAGCTCCTATCAATCAGCCTCAAGCCATTGATCTTACATCTAAAGCACTTATTGAAAAATAAATCATGCTTTTTTTGATCTAATCAACTATTAAGGATTCTTTTCTTCCTTTTTGAGGCTGGGTAAATAAAATTCTTCCATCAGAACTTGCTTAATAATTATGCTGGACACACAGTCGACCAAATCCTGAGTGTGAAGCAAAGCAGTGACTCAGAAACCAAAGGCTGATTTCTTTTTCTCTGGTCTTTTTGTTGTTGTTCTTCTTGGAATAGATATTCTTTAACCAGGCATTCACACCACTTGGTGCACAGTGCTAAATGCATTCCAATAATCAGGGTATTGTCTGTTATCTGCCTGGAGCTGAGGAGCACATGTGCCACAGGGATCTGCCTGCTGCAGAGTGGTACCCGAGGACTTTACCTTTCTCCTCCCGCCTGCTTCCTCCTTGTCCTGCTTTTGTGTGGCTGCTGATGCAGAAATGCTTTTGTCCTCTGAGGAGAGGCAGAGATTATCCATCCCTGGCGATCCTCCAGCATCAGGATTGCTCTGAGGCTATCAGATGGCACGTGGCCTTGGGAAGGGTCTGGAGGGGCAGATGCCGTGACAACTCCCCAGCAGGGCTGGGACCCAGGTCAGGTGGCCACCGTCCTTCACTCCTGCTGGGGTCTCTGGGGAGATGTTTAGATCTCAGATAACCATGGAAGTATGTTTTTTATCTCATTTTGTCACAGAAATGAATAAACCTGAGGCTTCAGAAGGTGAAGAATTAGCAAGGCTGCCTTGGGGGTGAGATGGGCAGAGGGAAGGAGGTCTGTGTGTTCAGCTCTCTGCCAACACACACCGTGGGCTCCCCGCCTGCAGTCCCTTGTCACACACAGAGCAGCACAGGGGAAGAGCCCAGAGCTCTCCTGAGCTCCAACAGAGCCCACAGAGATGGGGGGACCCCACTTCTCCATCACCAGCAGAGCAGGATGGAGATGGGACTCAACACCTCCCTGTGCACCCCAGGGGGAAGGGTCCCTGGGAGCATCCTGGGAGCAGGGTCAGCCACAGGACCAGGGAACAGCCAAGCCCCTGCACAAGGCTTCTTCTTCCCAGGGGATGAACCCGAGGTCAAACAGATGCTTGACCCACAGCGACATCAGTGTGGCAGGGCTTGCCTTGTCATTTCCCAGGTTTGTCTCTTTTTAAATACCCCTTTGAAAGCAGCAGAGCCAGCTCAGCTCCACCTCTCGGATGCTGGCAGGCTGCCACACTTTAATTAAGTCTGCTGGTATGTCTAACGCTCATGGCAGCATTTCAGGGCTGTGGGAATGGGTGCAGATCAGGTGTTTGCAGGGCTGTGTGGTGGCCGGGATGTTCAGGCTAAGATGCCAGAGTAATGGAATTGATATCATCATCCTCGCGGGTCAGATGGGTTTGTGAGCACAGATCCGGCCGGGCCATGGAAAAACTCCTTTTCCTGCAGGGAAGGGGGCAGCCGGGAGCAGAGAGCATTGGTTTGAAACCCAGCTCCTCACTTCATGGCACAAAAGTGATGCCAGAGCCCTCTCCAAAGTCCCCTGGTCCCAGGGCGTGTGCCCACAGCAGGGAGCCAGCTCAGCAGGCTCAACATCACACTCACCTACACCCTGTGGGCAACCCACACCTCAGGGACTGCCACTGGCCCGTGCCCGGCTGAACTGGACCTGAGCTGGGCCTCCAGATGGGGCAACAGGAGCAGAGACTGAGGAAGGAGCAGCTTTAGCATCTCCCACTGTGCTGGAAGCCAGACCACAGGTCAAGGGTGGGCAGTTTTGGCTCCGCTCCTGGTTGCTCTGCATGCAGCAGCTCAAATCCGTGTCAGCTCCCGTGGGCATCAATAAAATCACTCTGGCCAAGCACATGCCAGTGTTACAGAGCCTCTTTCTTGCAAGTCACAACCTGATTGTGGTGGTTCCTTCAGCCTCAGTTCTCCTCGTTCCTCTCCCATCCCACGCATTGCCGCCCTTGTGCAACCCCAGGCTGGCGTTTCAGCGCAATGACCGTGCAGGGGACACGGTGAGGAGGCAGAGCCAGGGGGTGTCCATCCCAAACCCAGGCTCCAGGCAGCCTCTGCTCTGCCGTTCTCTGTCCCTGCAGCCCTGCACAGTGCGACAGCTGAAGGAAAATCAGCCTCCCTTTGCAAAAGGCATTGGGATCCTGAGTGGGATGCAGGACTCTGCCACCACCAAGTGATGAGCGGGGAGAAGAGGAGAATCATAGAATCATAGAATCAATTGGGTTGGAAAAGACCTCAGAGATCATCAAGTCCAACCCTTGGTCCAACTCCAGTCCATTGACCAGATCATGGCACTCAGTGCCACGTCCAATCTCAGTTTAAAAACCTCCAGGGACGGTGAATCCACCACCTCTCTGGGCAGGCCATTCCAATGCCTGATCACTCTCTCTGTAAAGAATTTTTTTCTAATATGCAACTTAAATTTCCCCTGGCAGAGCTGAAGCCTGTGCCCCCTTGTCCTATTGCTGACTGCCTGGGAGAAGAGACCAACCCCCACCTGGCTATAACCTCCCTTCAGGTAGTTCTAGAGAGTGAGGAGGTCACCTCTGAGCCTCCTCTTCTCCAGACTAAACACCCCCAGGTCCCTCAGAGAGCAGCCCGGTCCAGGCAGCGCTTGTGTAAGCGCAGGCACAGCACCCCACGTTTGTGTTCTGCCTCTGGGTCTCCATCAGCTGTGCCCTGCTGCCCCGGAGAAGCTCCTCGCTCCCCTGGCCCCACCAGGCAGGCTGGTTTGATCTGCTCTGCCCTCAGATAATGCCGTGTTGCAATTAAATACTTTCCCCGCTCTATGCTAATGAGAAGCTGGAACAGAATGCACAATGGCCGATAATTAGAGGCGAGTAATTACAGGCACAAACCTCTCTCCTCCTCATCCTTGCACTCTTTTTTCCCCACTGTTCCACACTTGCCGTGAGCGTGACACAGCGACAGGAGCTGTGAAGAGGATGAACAGAGTGTTAGAAAAGCTCTTTGAAGCACATCCCTGGAGCTCCATCAGCCCTGACCATCCCTTCATGTCATGCCTCTGCAGGACTGCTGGCCAGGGCAGCGAGCAGGAGGGTGACTTCAGCTGGTCTGAGCTGCTGAAATTAGTATAATTAAAAAAACCCCCAACTTAATCATGATAATTGAATTAAAGAAATATTATGGAATATTTCCCGCTTCTTTTCAAGAGGGCCCATAACTTGCTAAAACTTTTTGAAATCCAGTTGCTGTAAATAACGACTCATGTGCTTTCCCAATGACTTACCTTTCTTGCTCAATACCAAGTATCTGTTTAGGAACTGTTTTTCAGAACAATGTGCGCTTTGCACAATTAATGTGCGGAAGTCTGTTGTGTGTGCTGATGTTCAAAAAAGGGCTGTGACAGGCTGAGGAGATCACATGCATAAAGTCATTATTTCGTGGAAACAAATAAGCACATTTTCATATGCAATCCCAGGTGAGACTGCTTAGAAACTGGTGAAGTGCTTTAAAACAATGCCATAATATTCTTAAAGGCCAAGTGTCACATGAAATGTTATTCAGAATCATTTCCCTCTCCTTCTCAACCTGCCTGCAAACAAGTGGGATCTGCAAAGCCCAGACGTGGGTGCTGGGAACATCATCATGTGTGTGTGATGCATTATTAACAACTGGAATTATTAACTCTTTCAGAAAGCTCTTCTGTACCTCTACACACAGTTGTTTGCAAAATTATTTGGACAATTTATCCCTTCCCTTTTTTTAATGAACCGTATCGTCCTCTCAGACAACACTGATGGACAGCAGAAAGCAAAGAAAAAGGGAAAGAGGATCTGAAGTGACAGGCAGAGCCTTTCCCACAAACCGCCTCACTCACAGACTTAAAGCAGAGCAAGACAAGAAGGGGAAATTAAGAGAAACTGCACTGGGGTCCTGACTGGAAGGGTGCAGCAGGGTGGGGGGATCTGGGCCCCCGTGACTGGTGGGGAAGGCAAATGTCCCAGCTCCTCATTAATTAACAAAACTCTTAACCAACAGAGAGGTGCTAAAGGCACCCAGCCCCTTTGGTGCCCTCCTCTATTCCCAGTTGCCCCGGCTGTTGCCAGATCCAGCAGCAGCTCCAGGAGCACTTCTCTGCCCATGGGATGTCATTGCCTTTTGTCACCTTCAGCATCTGGTTGGGAAGTAGAGGCCAGAGATACCCCTGGGCCTCAGGGCAGCTGGATAACCACAGGGAAACTTGGCATCCTCACTCCACCGTCAGGTCTGAATCTCATTTCTATTTTTGCTGCTCCTCTCTTTTTTCCAAGCACATTACTGAGGAATCCTCCACCCGCCCAGCACCAGCCCAGCCTTCATCAGATAATACCACCTGCAAAAATTGCACGACACAGCTTTTTGTGTGGTTGACATTCATTTTCAGGCTTCACAGCATCTTGTAGACCCCATGAAAGAAAGGAGAGAACAAAAGAGATGGGTGGGGAATTATTTTTCACTTCCCCTGCCTCCACACAGAGGAGAGATGTGGGAAGGAACAGGCTAAGAGGAGTTTCTGTGGCCACTGGTTTTGGGATAAGCAGGTATGGTTTGTCATGCAGTCTAAAAGGAAACTTGGCTCCTGCATCCCCCAAATTCTTTCTCCTGTTTTTTCTGGCACTACACCATGCAGGAATATCATGATTGACCATCATCCCGTGGAGCTGTTGGATTCAGCAAACGTCCCTGCCATGCTGGGGCAGAAAACAACCAGGAGGATGACAGTAAACACCTCCCAGAAGGAAGACCCAGCTCCTGCACGTCTTGTTTTCCTACAGCTCCTGTGTGATTCAGCCCCTTAATTTACACTGGAGGTGTCTAATGTTCCTTGTCCTCAGCTCCTCCTACCTCCAGCATGGCTGCAGAGGTCAGCATCGGCAAAATGTGGTTACTTATTGCAGAGTGAAGGACTTTCAGTTTTCTTTTTCCCATTATTTGTTCCATGATGTTCTGAACTCTCCCCAGATCACAGCAGTTGTTTCATCCAGTGGCAGCTCTGTAGCATCTGGAGTCCCCTGAGACAGCTGAGCTGAGTGGTTTCACAAGAAGAGGAGTCTCATAATCACAGTCAGGAAAACAAGAATCCTGTTACTTGCAACTGCAGCAAACTCCCTCTCTTACAGAGGAATGGGCCAGAAGCCTCACCAAACTCCAGGCTGGCTGATGAGATGGGTTTTGGGGCTAAAACACTGCTTGCTGCAAGCCAGCCCAAGAAAGAGACCTGCTGGAGGTTACAGCTCCCCTCCACATTCAGGAGGGCTCTGGTCCCTTTGTCCCATACTATCTTTGTCTGCACAAATCTGATTCCAAATTACTGGCATGTCTAGAGGCCAAACCAGCTCCAGGAACAAAGATTTGGGCTTGGAAGAGGAAGACAGCAGATAACAGCACAGACAAAAACATCCTGAGCATTGCTGTGGCTTCGCCTGTGGTGAGCTGATGCTTCCTAAATGCTTTGTCTTCCTCTGTCACCATGTCCCTTTTAATTCCTCTTTCCCATGCTTTTGTAGTCAGATGCCTGACATGCTCTCTATTAGTCTCTGCTGCCTTATAACAAACATCAAAGGGAAGCCTGAAAAGAAGAAGAATCGGAGATCAGGACCCAGAGCAATCGCTAATAGAAGGGAATACATTAGGAACACCGAGGTTCAATAGGAAATACATTTTCCATCTGCCTTTGTTAGACAGATCTAAGGGCAGGCTTGGCATTGTCACAAGCAGTCAGAGATAGGGTTGAGACAGGGTTTTTTATGAGAAAAGCCAGGAGTCAGGGAAAATCCTTGTACAGATGAAGGTCTTTCTAAATTAGACTGATCTGGATACTGCGGGTCAGGCTTTGGAAGGCAACGGATGATGGGGGAGGATCAGCATCCCTTTGGTAACACACTCATAACTGGGGAGCTGAGCAGAATCCAACCTCTTCAAAAATGGAGAGGGGTCGGTGGCTCAGGGAGGGTGGGAGAGGGAACATGGCAGAGCTGATGAGGGCTGGGAGGACAGAGGGACACGTCCCCCTCTCCTCAGGAAGGGCACCTTCCTCTGGACAAAACGAGCTTGCTAACTGATGCTGAAGGTGTTGGACCTTACAGCCTTTGATGGAGTGCCCTTGAGAGGGCTTGGAGAGACACAGGCACTTGAAATTTCTGCTAAGAATGCCAAAGGCACCATCTCCGCTAACTTTTGCCTGATCTTCACCCGCAGGATGCCTCGGGAAGGATCTGGGCGTCAGCCCAGGGGGTCTGCCTGACAAAGGCGCCCACCACAGCCCGTGACCATCCAGAGACTCTTGGGACAGGCGGTCCTGGTCCAGCCAAGCCAGCACTGCCCGAATCTCTGCTTGTACCTCCCCTCTTGGGGACAACCTGTGCCCTCCAGGCCCCCAGAGGAGCCCAGGGCGAAGCTGTGTCCCCATGGCAGGGCTCTGTGGGAGTGGGGTGGGGCTATTCTCAGGGGCTGTGTGCTGTCCCCCCTCCCCTAAGGGGGTGCAGCCCCCCTGGAACAGCAGAGCTTGCCCTGTCTGCGTGAGAAGGGGACTCCTCATGAGGAGGGTGTCTTGATGGCCAAGTGCTGTCCAAATGCTCCTGCTCCATTTCACAGGAGACACTGGAGGGGGAGAGAATAACCAGCTTCAGTCCCTCTTGGTTAGACACTGTCCAGCAGCCTGGAGACACCAGGCTTCATTATCAGGGGCTTCACGGGAGCCAAATGGTCAAATAAACAAGCTAAAACTAGTTACACTGCTGGTTTTCCTGGTCTCAGGCACAGAGATGGTGTTTGCCTTCTGCTCTCCAGAGAAATATGCTTCCTTCTATTCCATGTTGCTTATACAACCACATACGCTTGGGAAGAAGTATCAGACAGGAACTAAAAGCTTTGATTTACAGAAAAGTCCCTCAAACACTGTGCCCGAAGGACCCTTCAGCTTGTAAGGATGGACTAGCTTGCCTGGAAGGACCCTTTCAGCTGATGGGAGTGTTTGGGGTCAGCTTCTACTCTCAACTGCCCTGGCATGACTGAAAGAACTCTCTTGGTTTGATGAAGTTGGGCAGAGATGAGAGCAAGGTTCTTTTTATTTCTGTTTGGAAGTGATCTGGCAAAACAAGGGCTCCGTCACCTTCCCCGATGCATTCACAGAATTAATGTATTTGCACCTTTGTAAGAGGGAAGAGAATTGGGCCCATGTTGAGCAGCGAAAATGAATTAAACTGAATTAAATTTTGATACATATTAGAGAGATGTTAGTTACTATACAAAGTAATATACTTAATTAGCCAAGGAAGTCTGTTAAATATTAGATAAGGTTAGCAATGAGTTCCCTGCCTCCGAGCCCCGGCAGGAAGCAAGGGAGCTGACATTTGTAGGTCTCCTCACGTGAGAACCTGGTGGTAGCTCTGGAGAAATCCATGGGCTCCACAAGTGGGCTCAAAGTCTACCCCTCTAATTGCTTAGCGTTGTGAAGTTTTGCAGAGTTTGATGGAATGCTGAGGAGCACATTGTGCCACAGCTCATTTCTCTACAGCTGCTCTGTTTTCCATCTGCCTGGGAACAGCCCTGGCTTCAATTAGAAATTCTTTAGTCTTTCCCAAGTGTCCTCTTGTCACTCATAACCTGCACCACTCGCTGCCATTAAGAGTATTAGGAACAAAGCCCAGCCTTGCCTCTGAAACCATCCCCTGACAGAGCACCAGATTTAATGGATACTTTTTCAACGGAGCTTTAACATTCACCCCTCCATGTGGTAAAACGCTTCCAGCATCGTTGGTAGCAGCTGCACACGGGTCTCATGCCTTGATATTCAAACCCTGCTGGCTCTCTCTGAAAACGTATTGGCCTTAACAGCAGCCACCAACTCAGTCCAAGCTGACAGATGTAGGATGACTTTTGGTTTTATTCCCCTTGTGCTCTGAAATTTTCCTTTCAAAATACAATATTGAGTTGGCCTTGACAAGAATCAGGTGTTTGATCAGACAGTTACTTCATTACTAATGGCATTACTCATCCTGCTCTGCGGTGCTTTCCTCCCCCAGAGTCACTGAACTCAGCGTTTTCCTGCTCACAAAACTGCTGCTGGTTTGCACAAGGACAGAAATGTGACTTTCTCTGGTGACAAGGTGATTTGTAATTTTAAGGAGTTAGTTCCCAAGGAGCCAAAAGCAGCCACAGCAGTTTGGGACAGCTCTGACTAAGAACAGTCTCCCTGTAGCAAAGGATGCATTTTGGACACTTTGGGACTTTGGATTTGCAGGCTCCAGCTGGGAGCAGGGAGCAAGAAGAAAGGAAGGAGAGGGAATAATGAAGGAAAAGAAAGGGGTGAAAAGGCACTTGTTCTGACCATAGATGGACACACTCTGTACCCAGACGGGGACCATTCCCCTCCAGTATTTGTGGTCCTTCTCAGGGATGTGGTGGCTTTGCAGCTGCTGATGTTGCACAGCTTTGAGAGTGAAGCAGTTCCTGCTCTTCCTGCCTCTCTGAAAGCTGGTTCACAGGCTATTTCTTAGCATTTTTAAGGACATCCAGTCACTGTTGTCTTTATCTGACATCAAACTCTCTCAGTTATGTCCCTTGTAGTATGGTAAGGAGGAGACCTCCTGCCACCAGCAGAAGGATTTTGACACCTGGCTGAGCAGTGGATGAAGAACATCCAGAAACAGATTCCATCATGTCCCATCCAGGTTTGGATTGCCATGCTGTTTTTCAGTCCTAATAGCTCCCCAAGTTTGGACAGACAAGTTGTTGTTGAGTTTGTTTTTAAAAGAGAAATCTGTATCAAAGAGTAGCATTTCACTGGAACAGCATCTCCAGCATGAGAAATGCTCCCCTGGCATTTTCTGTGTCCTACCCACTGATGCTACATGTGAACTGTTTATACTGAGGGTTTGTGCTGTAGCTTGGGGGTCTGGCAAAGCAGGAGCTCAAGGGCTCCTTGGAGATTTTGCCATCTGGATCTCTTTGCCATGCTGCCCTTACTCTCACCCACATATTCTGGTAACTTGCAAGGGGGATCTCAAAAAAGGGAATTTTCCCAACAGAATAAACATTTCCCATGATGAAAGGCAGAAGAAAAGGCAATAAAACAAAGGGATAGGTTTCATAGTGACAGATACTTGTGCAAATGCCAGAGCACTTTCAGCCCTCATCAGTAGAGATGTGAACACAAAGAGGTTTTTTAATCATCTCTTTCTTTAAAGTTTGTTCTGCAGACAAACCAGCTCCATGGGACAGAAGTAAGCAGTGGAAAAACTACAGTTTGTGCACAGCAATAACAGCACCTCTCCCAGAGGCTTGGAGCTCGTGGTGCCTCCTGCCCTGTGGATCCTCACTGCCCCTGGAAGGGCAAACTCCTCAGTGTGGAAACTCTGCCTCCATGGACATGGAAAGACAGACACAGGACAAAGAGAAGGTGTCAAAGGAGCTCTTGTTTTCACCCTGATGGTCACTGATGTTAATGTGTGTCCCGACTTCCATAACCCTCGATTTGGGGACACAGCTGTCCTCCCTGTGTAGCTGCAATGATGCACATCTAACCCTGCACCAAAGTGCAGAGTCCTCCAGGACCGAGGGAGGCTGACCAACATCCAGGGGATGTTACTTCTGCCCCTGCGGATTATGAATAACCCCCTCACCGCTGACACCTGATTTATTGGGTTGGTTTGATTTGTTCCAGGAGAAACAGGACCTTCCAGCTCTCCCCACTGTGAAGAGGCGAGTGAGAGCAATGCCCAGCCAGGCACACACCCCTGCCCCGCTGCTGCAGCTCAGCTCACCTGGGGCTGGGATGCTTTGCCCACACACCTGAGCCCCACAACACAGGCACTTCTACTGATGCTGAAGCTCTGAAAGATTCCTGAGCTGGAGCCAAGAACATCAGTCCAAGCACCGAATTATGGATGTGCCTGGAATTAGAGGGGCAGCAAATCTTTGAACCTTTTCAGCCATCTGCTGCCTTCTGGAGTCAAAGGTATTGGTATGTAGTATTTGGCTGTGATTATTCAATTTCTATCAAATCGTCTCTTCCTAGAGAATATGATTTTTTAATGTCTGTTTACAAAGGTTATATTCGATTGTTTCATTGGCTTGCTCTGTGTAAATGTAGGTTCTCTTATTTCACCTAGGATTGCCCACCCAGCCACAGGCACCCGACAGAGCACACAACCTCCACTAACCACATAAGATTACAAGATTAAGACTAAAACTTACAAGTTTAAGACTAAAATAAGCAGCCCTCCAGCAGCACTGGAATCTGTTTTTACTGATCTATAAGCCTTTTCCCCCTGTGATATCCCCACAGAATCCAGGTACTTGCCAACTTCATGTCAGAGGAGCTCATGCACATTTCAGTACAGAAAGGAAGCAGAAAAAAGAAGACTTTTTGACTGTGAAGGAAGTCTGGAACAGGTTGTTTGGAGAGGTTTTGGAGTCCTCTTTCCTGGAGAATTCAAACCCCGACCAGACAAAGTCCTGGGCTACCTGCTGTACCTGACCCTGCTTCAGCAGAGGAACTGGCCTAGGAAATCTCAAGAGGTCCCTTTCAGCCTCAGCCATTCCGTGATATGCCACTGCCTGCAGGGTGATCAATACACCCAATATGAACATATATAAGTACTTATGAACATATGGGATACCTACACATGGCATCTGTCCTGCATAAAGCAGGTCCAAATGTTAGCTATTATACCATCTGCTTGCATGCCTGTATGTGATCTGTTTTAACCACCCCTTCAGGTTGGGTGATTTCCTTTGTTTTATTACCAAGAGAGCACATTTCCTGAAATATATTAGAAATTTATTTATCCTGTCTGCTGAAGCAAGAGAGAAATTTCAGGACCTGGAAACCTACAGTCTGAGCTCTGTCGCCTCTTATTTATCTAACAATCCTGGCAATTTACTCTGGATAAACAATAATTGGCATTTGTCCACGTTACATTATATCACTCTACAAATTGCCTTAAAGGAGAGTTTCAGCTTCCTATGCAGACAGTGAAGACTCTGAATAATGAATGGCAGCTAAGAAACAGCAGACGGCTCCCAGGGATAACACTGCAGCATGCACACAGTTATTTGGAATTTGTAACCATCTCAGTGAGTACTAATATTTGACTGAGTAGGTAGAGATTACAAATAACACTGGATCACAAAGAGTCACACAATGAACTTAATCTGTGGGTTCATTAAACATCACGGCCGTTATTAAAACAGCTGTTTCTCCATTACGTCTGTGGTGATAGGCATCAAATTCAGGTCCCCTCCGCTGGGGCCGTGCTGTGGCTGCCCAGCCAGGCTGCTCCCCACCCTGCAGAGAAGGCTGGCAGCTGTGTTGTTAAATCTGATTATCCTCAAAGCAGCGCTGAAGTTCCTCGACGTCGTTCTCCCACTGACCGGGAGTTTCTCGCAGCATCCTCCTCCCTCCCACCCGCGGCTCCCACGAGCCCACAGTGACATCCTCTGTCGGGACGCGGCAGCGGCGGGGACCGAGCCATCCGTGCAGCGGAGTGGCTTGGGGACACTTGCCGCCCTGAGGAAGGGGACAAACCGTGTCAGGCAGCTGCAGGTCTGCACAAACCCGGCAAAAGAGAGCCCAGCTCTGGACACCATCATGTTGTCCCAGCGCTGGGCACGTTAAAGGACACAGGATGAGGCTGGTCCTTGCTGAGGCCACCCTTCGGTGGGTGCCACAAAGGCACCGAGAAGTGTTCCCACTGCCCAGCTCTGCCGGCTGTAAATGATTTACTGTGATTCAGGAGAGCCCTCTCTGCCTCCTCCCAGCAGGATCAGCCACTGCTATCAAGACAGTGGCTGTGGCAGTGGGTTTGAAGAGTGAGGCTGTAGCAGTTCCTGATGTGAAAATAGCTTTTGGAGCAATCAGAAAGCGGCAAAACCCCTGGACAGGCATGTCCCTAGGTTTGCACAATTTTATTGCTTTGCTTTTTCATCTGTTCCTCACAGACCTTCTCGACTTACCAGCCCTCTCCAGAAAGCAGAGTGCTTGGCCAGTATCCTTCTCTGGCTTCAAGTGTTGCTGCTCTGCACATTCCCGTGCCGTTCTCCAGAGGTGGTGACTGAGGGGCTGATCCTGCCCAGTGACATGACAACATTGCCACTCCTGTGGTCTGGAGCTGGCACCATGCACAGGGGTTGTGCAGTGACGGGCAATTTCAGCCTGCAGTGTCACCAGCTGAAACAAGCACTCAGACAAAAGTTATTCTCTTCAGCTGTGAAAAGCTGAACAAGTGGAGGGAGGAGGGAGAATTAATCACCTCCCTGGAGCTGGGGCCAGGAGCAGGGACTCCTTGGCTTGCAGACCAAGTGGCATGGCCTGCATCTTCCTCCTGCCAGCTGTGAAGGGCACAGGTAAGAGCATCACCCTCTGCGCTCCATCTGCCCAGGGAGCACTCCTGGCTGCCTCTGATTGAAAGGCAAGTGAAACCTTGACCTCCACTTCTCTGCGTTAAGGCACAGACCCCACAGCAGGAACCATAAGCACTGCCTATGGCCTCTGTCTTGGCGGATGCCTTGGGGAGATGCACGAATGCTGCTGCGAGAAATGCAAGGAAGCTCTGTGAGAATCCAAGGATTCTTGTGAGTTGAGAGGGGAAGGAGGAATGTAGATATGCTATATGGGTGGGGGCAAGGATACTCTGAGGTAATGCAGTGATACACCCAGGCTGAGAAGGGAAGGGGGAATGGGAGAGGATGCTCTGGGGGATTCAGAGGTGCTCTGGAGGGATGCAGGGATGCTCTGGGGTAAAGCAAGGATGCTTCCAGGTTGAGAGGGGAAGGGGGAACATAGGGATGCTCAAGTTTGCTCTGTAGGGATGCAGGGATGCTCTGGGGTAATACAAGGGTGCTCCCAGTTTGAGAGGGCAGGGGAGAGCATGAGGATGTTCAGGGATGTTTGGGAGGATGCAGGGATGCTCTGGAGGAATGCAGGGATGTTCTGGGATAATACCAGGGTACTCCGGGTTGAGAGGGCATGGGAGAACGTTCAGATGCTCAGGGATGCTTGGAGGGATGCAGGGATGTTCTGGGGTAATACCAGGGTGCTCCCGGGTTGAGAAGGTGAGGGAGAACGCGAGGATGCTCAGGGATGCTTGGGGGGATGCAGGGATGCTCTGTAAGGATGCAGGGATGCTGCGGGGGATTCGGGGATGCTCTGTAAGGATGCAGGGATGCTGCGGGGGATTCGGGGACAATGGGGAT
>VWZG01000495.1:275498-295523 GCA_013396735.1 Grallaria varia
GCCGCCGGGCGCTTCGCGGCCGCGGGCACGGCAGCGCTGGGCGCGCTCATGGCCCTGCTCATCGCCGTCACCGTGGCCGGCAACGCGCTGGTGATGCTGGCCTTCGTGGTGGACTCCAGCCTGCGCACCCAGAACAATTTCTTCCTCCTCAACCTGGCCATCTCGGATTTCCTAGTAGGTAAAGTGCCGCCCCGCGGGACCCCGCGCCGCCCGGCAGCAACTCGGCGGCGGGACGGGCAGAGGTGCCCGGGGCTCCCTCTGCCCCACGGGCGCCCCACGGGCATCCCGGGGCCCCCCCCTGCCCCACCGGCACCCCGGGGCTCCCCCTGCCCCATCAGCATCCCGGGTCCCCTCGGCCGTGCCCCCTCCTGCTCCCCGACCCCTCCCTCGGTCCCCGGGTCCCCTCCCGCCGTCCGGGGGCAGGACCCCGCGCGGTACCCGCGGCTCTCCCCGGGGCAGCCGCCCCGCAGACCCTCCGCATCCCAACGGGGACGGACCCCTCCGGTTGCAGGTGCCTTCTGCATCCCCCTGTACGTGCCCTATGTGCTGACGGGGAGATGGATCTTCGGGAGGAGCCTCTGCAAACTCTGGCTGGTAATTGATTACCTGCTCTGCACCTCTTCGGTCTTCAACATCGTGCTAATTAGCTATGACAGATTCCTCTCGGTGACAAGAGCGGTGAGTCCTGTCATGGCAGCTGAGAGGGAAATAACTCTCCTCCTGCCTTATTCTCCAGATTCTCTGCAATAATTAAAAGCTCTTGGAATCCTGCAGAAATTATGAATCTTTCAGCCTGGTGATGGAAGGCAATAATTATCCACAAATACATAATTCAGCTGTGGTTTCAGATCAGTATTCCTGGTGTAATTAAATCACTTCAGCCTCAGACCCCATTGTGCAGGTGTTCCCTTCCCAGAGGACAGGACAGTAGTGTACAAGGGAGCCAGCGAGGTAAGCAGACCTATTACTAACTTGCAGGGGCTTATTATCTCCAGGACAAACAAGTGGATTGCAGTCGGACTCGCAGCTTCTCCCCGGCTACCAAGGCAGTAGATTGCAGTGCCAGCTTTGGCAGGGCACAGCCCTGAGGTCTCTGGGTACGTGGGGAGGTGAGAACGCTCAGCCCATCACAGGGAGTAACAAGCAGTTCACGGGCAGATCCGATCCATTCTGTTTGCTCATTTCCTGACTCCAAACATGACACGCTCAGAGGGAGCTGGAGCTGGATGTCTGCCTTGCCCAGGAGTTTGATGAATGCATCTCCCAGGGAGTTCCAGGGGGTAGCTGGGGACAGCACAGCGAGTGGTGGGTGCAGACGACTGGCAGGCTCCAACCTTGCTGCTAAGCAGACACCACATTTTGGAGCTGCAAAACGAGCGTCCCAAATCTCCCCTGCAAGAGTGTGATCTGTCTAGCAATTGCTCCTGTTGCCTAAAGCGTATGAGTTTGTTAGACTGCTGGGATATTGACTGGTGACTTTACCAGGGACACTAACCAGGAGCCTCCCCCAGCTGGGGTGCGTGACCATCTTTAAGAGCAGGTTTTCCCATTGCAGGTAGCCTACAGAGCCCAGCAAGGCAACACCAAGCAAGCAGTGCTGAAGATGGTGATGGTGTGGGTGTTGGCGTTCCTGCTGTACGGACCTGCCATCATCAGCTGGGAGTACATATCGGGCCGGAGTATCATCCCCACCGGGGAGTGCTACGCTGAGTTTTTCTACAACTGGTATTTTCTCATGACAGCCTCCATGCTGGAGTTTTTCACCCCTTTCATCAGCGTCATGTTTTTCAACCTGAGCATTTACCTGAACATACAGAAGCGTACCAAGATACGCCTGGATATTTTCAACGAAGTGCACAACCAGCCCTTCACTGAAGAGATGGAAACGAGCCCAGAGGCAAAGCTTTCTTTGAAATGCTGTAAGTGGGAGCAGAAGGAGTCAGCTGAAGCCCTCGACCTCTCTAAGAGTAAAGCTCAAGCAACAGCCTCCATTTCCAGCCTGGGTGCCAAAGACCTGCTGGTAACAAGCTCGGAGAGCTCTGGGATACCCACGTGTTGCATCAAAAAGAGCTGCAAAAATTCAGCCTCCACTCTGTGCTTAGAGAAACGGATGAAGATCGTGTCCCAGAGCATGACTCAACGCTTCAGGCTCTCGAGAGACAAGAAAGTGGCCAAATCCCTGGCAATCATCGTGGGCATTTTTGGGATTTGCTGGGCACCCTACACTCTCCTGATGATCATCCGTGCTGGCTGCCACGGCCGCTGCATCTCTGAGTACTGGTACGAGACCTCCTTCTGGCTGCTGTGGATCAACTCGGCTGTCAACCCCGTCCTGTACCCTCTCTGCCACTACAGCTTCAGAAGGGCTTTTATTAAACTCCTCTGTCCCAAGAAGCTGAAGATTCAACCTCACGATGCCCTTCAGAACTGCTGAAAGTGCGTGTAAGGATGAGAATAGTCGTGGTTTCATGCTCCAGTATTGGCGTAGGAACGCAGCTTGGTTCCTTGGAGGAACCTGCGAGTGGGGAGCAGTGCTCTGGGGCAGGTGAGGAGGGCAGCAGGGAGACCACTATTAACTTAGTCTAGTTCATCAACAACAACAAAATCCCACAGCGTAGGAGGGTAAAGGGGTTTTTTTGACATTAACCACAGGCGGTAAAATCTGTGTCCGCCACTTGCTGGTGCCACAAAAGAGCTCTGCTGCCACCTAGTCAGGCTGAGCGGCACCAGCATTTTGCTAAAATAAAGAGAAATGAGAACTGAGAAATAAAAGCTAACAGAAATAAATACCTGACCTTAAACCACTGCACTAAACTACAATTGAGCTGTTTGCAGATTTCATTTTTCCCATAAAAGGGAGGGGTTTTTCTTAAGATATTACACATATGTGGTGATACAGAAGGAAAAGAAGGAAAATACCTTGTTTATCCTTTTTGCCACTGCAGCTGCAGCCATAACCTGGATCCCTCTTCCATGGAGTGCAATAGGTGTCTCTTCCACTCACCAAGATGTGGGGAATTTTAGCAAGTTCCAGAACTCTTGCATTCTTCCTTTTAAAACACATCACTTGAATGGAGAATCAATATAATCAGTCAAAATGAACATAGATTCTTTTATTTTTTTTAAGTAGTCAACAAATTCCACAGGCAGAGTGCCAGATTCAACAGACCAGGGGCTCTAACCTGGGTTTTGACATAAAATCTTGGGTATTTTAACTCTGCTTGCCATCCCATGCTTCATCACACTTGCCCATGTGTTCTGTAACCTCTTTGGGCAGAGAGTATGACCAAAAAGCAGACGACATCCACTGCCCATCTCTGCTGGCACTGCTCAGTGATGTAGTAACACAAATATGTCATTAGTTGCCATGGCAAGTGCTCATATTTAACAATATTGCACAGGGAAGCTCAAGATCATAAGTCTGAAAACTACATTTACAAATAGAAACCCAAGTGCTGCAAAGTAGTGCCCAGAAGCTTATGATGTTGTGATTGCCAATTACACCTTGCTGTTACAAGCAAACTGCTTTTTGGCTGCTGCTAGGAGCAAAAGAAAATGCCATCCAACTGTATTCCAGTGATGTTGGTTAAGTCGATCGGTATTGTCATCTGAAGTGAGGATTTAAATGTGTCTTGTCTTGTGTATATGATATTTCAGTCTTGTGACGTGTTCTGTCAGTCTATTATATATGGGTTAAAAATTACCCTTCAAAGTACTTGTACTAGGAATTGACAGGATGTGCTGTTGAGCCTGCTCATACCTTTCCCTGTGTCTGCTCTGTTCCCTCCTGAAAACCCCAATAAAGTATTTTTATATGAAGGTTGCCTAATATTTAATGGTAAAAAAAGGTGTTGCTGGAAATGATAAAATCCAACCGGAAGCAAAACATCTATGGCTTTGCCTGGCAGTTAAAGCCTCTGAATTTCACAAAAAAAGACCAGCTCCTGAAACAGCTGAGCATCTCTTACCTCTGGTTAGCAGGTTCCTGACAGCACACTGAGGGTGTGGTGAGTGCACATCACTGAGTTCTCTCCAACTTTGGGTCTTTTCCAGAGCATGTTACATGCAGCCGAGGGCTGGAAAGGTTACATTAACACTAACTCTTCCTGTGACTTCCAAACTCCCCCTGGCCTGACTAAAAAAAAACAAATGAAAAAGTTCTATAACGTGACCAAGGCACCCATTTCCAGCTGTGGTTCTCTTCCTTTGTTCATCAGGAGAGGTGGGATGACTGATAAAAAGAAAAGGTACTGGTTGTTCTCCTTCCTTTCCCAAGGAGTGGAGAAATGGACATATTTCATTGTGAGCCTTTTGCACAGTATTTTCATGGTCTCTGACCTCCATATGGGCAGAATTATCTACACTTGGCTGAAAGTAATTTTATTCATTGGTGGATTTTTGCAGGGAAGATACTTATATGCCTTCCTGAAATAAGAAGTTTTGCCTCGCCAAATAAAAAAGAAAAATAACTACTAATGCCTGGACATGAGGTCACACCTGAGCCTGGTTTTCCTACTGAAAACATTACGAGCTGGTCTGAAGTTTCACAGTAGCTGATGACTAATTCAAATATGCTTTAAAAAATATTTGAATTCTGCTGACTTTTAGTGTTCAGAATATAAATGTCTATATGCATTTGGAAGAGGCAGGGACTAGGGAGTTTCTCTAGGCATAATCAAATATGAACTGTGAAAATGCATAACCACCAGACAAGGCAGGGCTGCTTGTCAGCTAGCCCAGCAAAACACTTGTGTATAATTTACGTTACCAAACCTGCTAAAAAAAATGCCTCTTCCCTATTGTCTAGGCACAAACTGAGCAGGCAGGACCTGTTTTCAACAACCACGAAAGAAGAGCCGCTGTAATTAGGAACGTGCAGCAAATATTTGGGGATATGCATTGGCTTAATTTCCACAGCACATTTCCACACAGAAAAGAAGCCCAGCTAATTCCAGAGAGAAGCCCCCAGTTCGTGCACGAGGTGTTAGTAAACAGCATTCATGCAGCAGTAAGTCATGCCCAGGAGCTTTTTAAATCAGTGACTTCCCACAGGGCCTGCGTGGAGGTAACGCCAGTTCCCCTCTCTTAATCCAAACCTACACTCCATTAACTCAAGGACATAAGGAGGTCTGTGGTCCTTTCATAGAGCAGCATCTGCATATCAATAAACTATCAAAGAACATGTTTTTTCAGCACAGCTACTTTCTTTTTGGCTCTGTGATGCTTCCTCCCTAATCATCAATAATGAGGGATCTCTTTACAGAGCCAGAGGAACTTTGCTCCCACAGCCTCTCCTCCAACCCCTCCTCAATTACCATTCCTTATTTGTTCTCTCCAACCTGCAGTTACATAAATTGCTCCATTGTTCCACAGACATCGCTGGAGCTTCATTAGCTCAAGGAGGCTGGAGAAGAAGAGAGAATGCAAGAAGGAGCTTTTGTTGAAAAACACCTGCCTGGGATAATTAATGAGATTTGCAGAGAGGGAAGGGCTTTGAAATCAGGAAGATGCGATTATATTTTGATTTGAAAGAATGCTAATGCTTTTCCTTCATGTTTGCAAATGAACATTCATTTTCATAGCAGAAGTAGGATGGAAAGGCAGAAGGTTTAGCATCCTTGCCAGAAAGAACTTCAACAACATGATTTCTGGGAAGGAGGATTAATTTTTCATAACCCCAGCTCTCATGCAGTGACACCAGAACTCTGCAGTATAAACCAGGACTTAAAAGAGACCTCCTACACTCCACAGGACTTGCAAATAGATGGGGCACAATAAGGAGTGTTATCATCTTTATTTCTAATGTGAGAATTGCAGACAAGAATAAAAACTCTTTGCCGGCTGCTCTGGATGAGCACCACAAAAGAGAAAAGCTCTCTCCATTTCTGACCCCACAAAACCAACCTTTCATACCAGATTGTACAGATGTTCCTGTGGACAGTGGGGAACTCGCAGCACTTTTCTGTTCCCTTAATCTTGACTTAAATCTCCTCCTTTCCTCCTTATAACAATTTTTCTGTCTATATAGTTGTACTTGCAGGATCAAGGAATCATGGGGTTTAGAAAAGCAACTAAGAATTCTGCAGGGTGAAAGCTCTTATCTATAATCTGGTACCATGATTTTACTGAGATATAAAACTATCATTGGCATTCACTTCAACAAAGCCACTGCTACCTGGGAGAGAAAGACCCATACACACCTCAAAGGCAGAAAGCCCAGCCCTGTCCCTGCACCTCTTGTTGCAAGCTCAGAAATGCTGATGACTCTTTAAATCAGCACCATTTTTAAGTGCTAAAGTCCAGAACTCATGAGCATTACTTATTACTCAGTAAAAATAATACAAGCCCCACATTTTCACTCCATAATTTACAAGCTGTGTGGACAGTCTGGGTACAAAAGGGAGCGAGTATTTAATCCAAGTACCAAACATCTGTAATGGAAGAACAAGACTATTATTTTTCCATTTGTAAAATTCTACAACCTGTAGTTTTTGTTGTTTTTTTTGTTGTTTTTTTTTTTTTAAATTACATAGAAGAAACCAAGCAGGATCTTTTGTTGTATTGTAAAGGCTTGTCTTATACATCAAATACCTGTCAATAATTCCTAGGACCTCCTGCCATAATATACTGTGATTATACATTACAGGTGGCAAGGAAAGGGTATGAAAGGAGGCAGTTCTGAGATGTGTGTGTACAAACAGCACAAGTATCCCTCCTGTGCATGTAAACACACAATCCATGACAAAACTGGAGTTGTTACAGGCAGACTGTGCCCACAACTTAGGCATCTGTTCTTTTTAAGCACAAAAATGTGTCTCTGATGTGACATTGGCTTTTGAATTATTTTTAACACAAAATCCTAGGATTTAGCAGCACAATTAACACTGAAGGAAAACTGATTGCAAAGTAGTTAATAACCTGATTCAAGATCTCTGTGAGCATTCACAAACAACAAGCTCTGTGATAGAAGGGCAATAACAGTTCTGGCAATTTTTTGAGCCGTTAAGCAACAGCTCACACACAGCTTTAGTGATTAGAGGCTGTTTATTGAAGAACAAACAATAATGGGGGTTGCATATATAATCCCTCGAACACAAGGTTGCACATACACCCTGCAGTGCCCTTGAATTGATGAGGGATTGGCAAAACAGAACCATCACTCCCCACTATGGAAATAATTTACACTCTAAGACGCACAAATTTATTATACCATTATGGTTAAAACACCGTTTAATATCTCTGATACAGCTTGCACTGAAAAGATACAGGGATAAAATACTATGTATAATACTTATATGAGCCCTGTAGTCAGCACTCTGAGAACTAGGAATTAAGTTGTAATCCAAGAGCTTTTATGAAAGTAACAAGTAAGAAGATGTTTTATTGCTGTCAGTAATACTTTTAATTGAAATAAAGGTTGCAAAGATGTTACAGGTCTATATAGACAGAGGGATTCTGATGCACAGCTAATTCTACAGGAAGGAAAAGACTGGAGTCAAATATGGTGACTGCCATGGCAAGTTCCCAGTAACCAGTTAATTTAAAACCTCAGCAAAGGACCACAATGCCCAACATATCCTTTCTGAAGCTCTCACTGGGAAGAACTCATGCAGACAGAAGCCTGCAGACCAGTCTGTGTCAGACAGAGATGAAATACCTTAGAAATTCCCTCTCTCAAGTCCCACTCGCCCCTGAACTCCTCTACAAAGTGACCATCTCAAAAATGGTTTCTGATAACGTGGGAATTATACTAATTTCCTTTGGAAAAAACCAGAAACACAACTTTCCTTCACTCACTTCTTGAGAGGTGCCCCGGCTGAAATATTGAACAGGCAACTAAAAACTGGGAAATCAGCTCTTTCAGGTCATTATGACTGACTCGCCTTAATAGTCATGTTTTCACCTCAGCAATTATTTCACTGACAACCATCACGATGCACCACTTCAGGAAAGTGCCTTGCCATTTGTAAATAGTAAATATTTGTAATAAGTATTAATTGCTCCCAACTGTGGCATAACAAGTTATCGAATCAGGGGAATTGCCTCCTCCACAACAAAAGAACACAAAACACAAATTTTAGTCAGCCTAAATGCCACTTGTAAAACAGACTCTGAAGAGGTATTTGTGTGCTGACAGGATCTACCAAATTGCCACAGAAAAAAGCACATCTATTAACTGAAAGACATGAACAGACATAACATATTTTCTGAGAAAATCTGAACAGGTTCCTCCTTTATTTGATCACATTTGTGACCCTCTGCAATTATCTTCTCCATTAGTATATAAGCACTCAGGCTTTACTAGCATGAAAGTGGGAATATGATTAATTTTTAGGCTGACTATTCACTAAAAGCAGATCTCCTACTGTGCACGTATTCATCAAGAAACTTGGTTAGCTAAATGTGATCTTGGTTTTGTTCCAGGCTAAATACATTAGGAAAGTATCTTCTACAGCACTAACTTAATTCAGCCTTAATATACAATTCTAGAACTGTTCTGTGTTGATCAGCTTCATAAGCCACTTCAACCCACTGAATAAGCATTACAAAAATCACTATCTTTAGAACATTTAATTAGTGATAATTACATCAATTAGTAGCACCAGTTAGTAAACTGTACATGTTTCACATGGCAATTGTTTTTATCCATCTACAAATCAAGTTTTATTTGCTGTGAAAAAAAAATCCTGAATGCCTTAAAAAATTAAATGGAGAGATACCTGAGTGAGCTCTCCCAAACACTACCTGGACTGCAGTTCCATGAAGGGGTAAAGTGGACCCTGGAGGATTTTGGGGGGGCTTTTTTCCAAATTCCAGGTCCTCTGCCTTGCCACAGAATTTCTGTGTGACTGTGCAAGTTGCTGGTGTCCAAATCCAGATATTTTAATTCAAAATTTCTAAAATTCAGTGGGACACAACCTTTTTCCATCCTGGCTAGATTTGGACCTTAGCCTCCTGTGATTCAGTTTCTACCAGTGAAAGAAGGTCAAAAAAATCACTCACAACCTTAAGGGACTGTAATAATAATTAAAAAATTAAACTCCTGAAATTTTCATCGCTCAAAGCCATTTTCCTAATGGCCATAAATTAGTTAATGAAGCTAAATTAGTTAATGAAGCTAGGAAATGATGGTTGATATAGAAACAGAGATGTGCTAGCTTGCCAAAATAAAGTACATTTTTTTCAGTCTATAGATACAAGGGCCTTAAGCACAGCTGACATGGGGGCTAAGCCATCACATCGATGGGCAACCTTCAAACCCACAACTTCTGGCACTGAAGTTATTATATGTTATCAGGTTTTGTTTTTCTAGACAGAGCTCAGCATCCCAGTAACTGCTGATTTGAACCACTGCTTTAAACTTCCATTACATGTCTGCTGTGGGGGTGGATAAGTGAAGAAAAAAATCAACGGTTTTCTAAAGTAATGCAGGAAAAAAAAAATATTGATTTAATACAGTGACCTTTTACCAGGTTACTTTTTAAATGTGATAAATGTGAGTCCTGTCTGGACAAAGCACTCTAGCTGCCCAAATTCATCTTCCTGATTTATAACAGAAGAAAACAACAGGAAATGAATAGCCACAAACCAGTATGATTTCATGAATAAGATAATCAAAACATGGATACTTCATCTGCAGTATCACAGATGTCTTCTTGACAAACCAGTGTTTTAGCAATTACATTCCCTCATGCAGATATTTTTCTTCATAAGCATTTTCCACTTTCGGTGGAAGATTAATTTATCTGGATTTAGAGAGTGAATAGCCAACTTCTATCAATGGCTGATTAATGTGTGAACAAAGGAGGCACAGGGTGGGATTCACACGTCATTGGAAAACAGGGATGTTCCAGCCTCAATAATAATTAAGCACAGAGGAACCAAACGTCAAGATTCAAATGAGAAATCTTTAAAGTAACACGAAGCTTTTCCATAGGTGAAAATTGATCCCAAACCATAAGATGCTTTCTAAAATATTGACTCTTACCTGCACATTAATTGCCCATTGATTTCTCCAGTTACAGAGACAAAAAGACCCCACTGAGGATTTGAATAACAAAACAATTTGTTCAGCAGTTCATTTTCAGTCCTGCTTTTCAATCAGCGCTAATAAGTCTGGATCTAAGTGCATTTCTAAACCTGCATTTTTAAAAGGTGATTGTGTCTGTATAAAACATTTTCAGCATATGTGACTAAGCACAAGGCCCTTCACGTTTTGTGTCTTGTTTTACCCACTAATCATGACATAAATAGCAGCATTTGAGTGTGCTGCAGTGCAGCATTCAGGTTAAAAACCCCACCAACCTGAGCCTGGGTGACCACTGCATTATGCAAGTCCCTCCAATTAAAATTAATTGAATGTCACCAGAATAAAATAGATTGTAACAAAATAACCAGCCACCGCCATTACTTCTTACTGAAATGAAACATGCAGACAACAAGTTAGTTATTAAAATGTAATTACATGGATTAGCAGTATGGCTGGTCTTTTGTCCTCATACATCAGGAAATGTGTACGTAATACACAAATACAAGTCACCAACTTGGTGACATAAGAGCAATAAGCAAAGAACAGAGCTGATCAAGGAATGCACACTTCAAGGAGTCAAAGTAATATTTCATATAAACAAGGGCAGAGAAAAAAACCAAGCTCTCTGGAAGAGAAATCAGGCCTCCTTGGACAATTCTATTTCAATCAGTGAAGAGGAGATGAAAAATTACTCTCAGTGGGGAAATGAAGGACAAACACAATCTCACCATTAAAACAAGGTTGATAAAAATCTTCCTTTGTCCTACCAGCTCAGTTTTATGTCTCAGAAAAATGGGCACATAACACATGATAAATTTCAGAACTGCTTAAGGAAAAATCCAGAGCACAGCCTGAAGGGAGCTTTGTTCTGCTATCAAGAGTTGCAAAATCACCCCTTATCATTATTGGCACACAAATGTAACCTTCCCGCCAAACTGTAATAGCTGCAGTCTTCCCAGCCCTCTATAGTGCAGGAAGAATTAATCCCTACTTAACAAAATGGAAAAACTTGTTACTGGGGAATGTCACTGGAAACTGCACTGTGGAAGACAAGCAGAAAACACAGTTATTCTTCAAAGGCCAGGCCCAAGCCAACATTGGGATGAAATTTAGCACTTAGTACAATGGAGCCTTAATTTATACCAAAGCCATTTTCAGAATGGTGATGAACTTAATTATTAATGATCCAAAACAAAACTTTCAGTTACAACAGGGCTGTGAAAGAGATGCTGAGCTCTGATTTCCCTGTTCTTCCTCTGGGCTGCCGTGCTCCCAAATACAAAAAGCTCCCAAAGTGAACGTAATCTTGCTACTCGCAAAAATCCATTTTACACAACAATGATATTCATGGAAAGATTAAGCTGAAATATATATTAATTGTCATTTAATTTCCACTGCAGAGTTAACAGTTCAAACAACACACTGACCTTCCAGCAACCTGCCTGTTCTCTATTTACGTTCCACCTGCCACTCATTTAACAACCCATTAAGCTGCACACCTGCAACACACCTGACCTTCAGTTCCAGTATCAACCTGACACTGCAGGTGTTGGCCAGCGAGCCCAGTGAACAGCGTCCCATGGAAGACAGGGCAGCAGAGCAGTTAGATGGTGGGTTTGTACCCAGCAACTTGTACAAACACGTGGAAACTACGGCAAGATCCCACTCCATCAGCACGCGCATTTCTGCTTCCCTCCTGTCTTTCTGTAATTTGAATTAATATTTAAAACCAACAGATAACAAGTTGTTAAACACGGTCAAGTCAGAGCACTTATTCACTTACTATAAATTTACAAAAGACAAATCACTATGAAGAGGCTCAGTAAGTACAAGTACACAGACAATAGTGAAAGAAATTTCCCTAATAAACAAAAATGTTAGGTAATACAAAAAAAGTGCTTTACAAACTGTAAATAAAGCAGATTGCAAAACTTCTCATAATTAAACACACTGATTCAATGCTTTAGTTAATGTACTGCAATGAGTCTTCAATATCCACGTTTAAAAGTGTGGTCCTTTTAAATGCTTTTTACATTAACATTCTCTCATTTTTCTGTGCAATTGATACCGCCTACATTTTCCAAGGTCCTACAAAGGGGAAGGGGACTGCAAATAAATATAAAACCCTACAATTAGCACCAAAATAGCATTGTAATCATGCAATAAAAAAAATCCATTAAAAGATGAGTACTAGAACTGTAAAGTGCTGAACAAAATTATGGCTCAAGCTTCTCCAGGAAATAGAGAATTGACTGAACTTCAATTCACATTAAATTCCCATGGCTTATTGTCAGAACGAAAAATAAAATCTACCATATCTTTCCTCGTGGCAGCTTAAAAAAGCAAGGACAGCATCAAAGGCTCGGCAGAGGAAAGCAAAAGGTAAAGGAAGTCACACAGAAGAAATCCACCAGAACAGCCCCAGACAAAGAAAATGGGAAGAAATCCTATAGCACATAACTCTCCCCTGAAAGAATTCATCATTCTCTCTCTTAATTATTTTTAATTCTCTGTTTAGAGAGGCAAAATGTGTTTCCTTTGTAAATACCTTATTTTCAGCAGAACCAGAGGTTACCCCTCAGTTCTGTGTCTCCATTGGGACAGGATCGAGGAGGTGCTCACACTAAACCTGAAGGAGCTCTGGAAAAACGTGGCCCAAGTGATAACTCAGCACTGTGAGCACAGACACTCCTGTTTGCACCAACGTGGGGACCTGCAGCAGCAGGGGACTTCCCTCGGTACAGGTGTACACTGGCTACACTGAGTTCAAGCTTTTACAAACAGTTATTCCAACACTAAAACGGGAGCTATTTGGCACTTTTCATCACTAGATGAAAAAACGAAAAAAAGCCCCTTTGAACCCTGTAAGAACACGGTGATGCCACCCAAGAGCAGGTGGCTGAAATGTTAAGCACAAAGAACCCAATTCTGGGATCAATAGGACGTTCTGGGAAGCTGTCAGGAAACCTGCTGTGCTTTTCACACATCAGTGAACAACTCGCTCTCCTCTCAAGAGCTGAGTTCATGTGACTACCAGGTCTAAGGGTGAAAGCTCCAGCGAGTACAGAGGTTTTTAAAACAGCTTCTGGCATTCTCAAACACAGAGTGCAAAGTACCTGTAGGTATTAAATAATCTGCAAAGAAGCTGCACCAGCTTTGGTGCTCAGGCAACCTTCTCCTGGTTTTATTAAATGTGGCTGAAAAGCCTGTGGCAGTAGAAGGGAAAACAACAGTGAAGCCTAAAAATGCTGCACTAAACCAAACAGAAGGATAGAACTGAGTATTAACTTCTACTTAATTCAGTTTGGTAAATCACAGGGATGAAGCAAAACACGAGAGACTTTAGGATTTAATATTAGTTTTCATTTTTTTCCTGATCCTATTTATACCACTATCACTGCTTATAATGCATAGATTATTTTTCACACCTGATCACAAATAGGAATACTCAGAATATGAATTTAGGAGAGGTAACTACCTGCTTTGCCCACAATTTTATTAGATAATTCAGGCATTTGAGTTGACCCTGCACTTCTTCAGAATTAAAAACCTGCTGCTCTTAAGACGAGGTATAGACAGGCAAAGTTAGTTCTAATTAATAACCATAATCACAGAGCTGATCCCAACACTGATACTGCAGGAGGGCGTGAGTTGAGCTGTAATTTAGAGATTGAACAAGACTGCCCTTTTCCAGCCACAGGCAGCCAGGAAAATATCCACTGTTCATGGAATCAGAGGGGCAGCCTTTTAAGCATGTGCCATTCCGCAACACTGGAGTATTAGGGATGAAATCAAACAAACGGTGCTGTGAAAGAAGCAGAAAGAATTACCACCTTCTGACAATATTTCTGTCTCAACATTGCACATGCCTGTTAAGGCCCCTTAAGAAAAAGCTTAACAGGTTTTGATAAATGTTGACTTTCCACTGTCAGCATAATTATCTTTTACACAAAATATAACCAGACTACACAGAAGCAACTCTTCCTTCAGCATGAGGAGAAGGCAAAGATCCACTGTTCTCAATCAAGATTTCTAAACTCCTAGAGAATAAAATTTAAGAACACGGTCCAGAAAATCACATGATTTAAAAAAAAAAGAGGAGGGGGGGACAAAGAACTGTGTTTTTCTTTTATTTGAAATATCTAAGCCCAGGATTTCTCAGAACATTGCTTCAGATTCCTCATGGAAATGGGAAAACGCAGAAATGAGTCTCAAATGGGCTGTTCCCTGGCTATTTTATACTGCTACTTAGCTGCTGATAGCATTTGAAGAGAGTTAATTATTGATACTAACGAAGAAATAGTTTCAGTCATTGACTGCAGTTGTTTCATGCTCTTCCTCCCTAAAATTACGGAGGAGCTGTGCCTCCTCTGAGGGCAAAAACCCACACTAAATCACAACAGAGAAGGAAAAAAGGTTAAGAGAAGATGACTCAAACTGGTCATCGTGTAAAAACAGATAAACATGGGACCACTTTATTTTTATTTTAGAATTTTTCATTAGTGAAAATTGATACGTAACTTCACTACAATTCACAAAATAAGCCAGCATGTCTTGCAGATCCTGAATTTCAGCCACTCCTACTAGACAGCATTCTCTTCATCCCATATTTTCCATAATTTAGCTATCTAAAGCCAAATAAGATCCAGGCTTCCAATTCAACACTCATCATGATTACAACTTTCAAATATTGTTGTAAAACACCTGAGACATCTCCAGGTGAACAAACAAAACAAAATAATCTTTCCAATGCAGCAGTCCAGAACAAATCCACATGCTGTGCCCTTGCATTTTAAGAGAGAAAACAACCCACCAAAAAAAACCTCCAGCCACAGAGATGCAATCTAATGAAATGATGATTTTATTTTTGTTCTTCCAGCACAGTTCACAGTTCTACCACTTGACTGGGGTTTGCCCTCGTGACTGTTCTGTCTTCACATAAGTGTCATACAGTTCTCTGAGATGCCACAGCAGCTCCTCTAAGTTGTGTCCTGTCAGTGCAGACAACGCAATGACCCGCTCAGCCACCTGCTCTTTGAGGAGTGGCAGATTGATCCTGGACTCGGCAAGGTCAATCTTATTCCCGATGACAACACAAGGCCTCTCAGACAACCCTTTTTCATATTGCTCCAGTTCATATTTCAAGTTTTGCAGCTGAATCCATGGCTCAGGCACAGAGAGATCCACCACGTACAAGAGAAAGCGGCAGCGCTCGATGTGCTTCAGGAAGGCCACTCCAAGGCCCCGGTTTTGATGAGCACCTTTGATTAGGCCAGGAATGTCAGCAACTACGAGAGAAATTCCACAGCGAATCTAACAAATCCAATTAAAAAAAAAACCCTAACAAACAAATACCCCCAGTCTTTTACTGGCCAGTGCAAATACTTTTACACTTATGTCTCGGGGCATCACTATTAAAGCACGCCTTATGTTAAGTTTGCTGCTATTATCTTTTAAAACATGTAAATTTAGGTTATTCCAGAGCAGACAGAATACAGATTGCTAGTTAGATATTACAGGGGGTACCTACAAGTGAACATGGCCTTTCAGTATAGTTTTGCTTGAAGTTCCTTACAATTCTACAAGAACTGCTAAACTTACTTCTGCATCATTTCAAAGCATTATCCAGGTGCCACAAATTGCCATCAGGGTACACACAACATACTCCAATTCTTACCTGCTACTTGCTCATAGTCTTGATAGTGGACAATGCCAACATGGGGGTTTAGGGTTGTGAACGGGTAGGCAGCCACAGCTGGCCTTGCACGGGAGATGGCTCTCAAAAGTGAGGATTTGCCAGCATTGGGAAAGCCCACCTGCAATACAAACATTTAAATTTCTTAATCTTTAAACAAATCCGCAAAATTTTGCTAGACCAGACAGTTATTCTGCAGTTGTTGAGCTACAGCAAGAACACTTTGCAGCAAAGCATAACTTTAACAGCTCTACCAGCTGGTGTTAGAACATTTCCATAATCAAATATGAAAAAAGCTTAAGCTCTAAGTTGACTTAGCGTTCATGTCTAAACAGATTTTTCATGCCAGAGGATGCTAAACTTGGATCTAACAAAATCAAATGTTTACTATCTGTAAAAAGAAATACAGGGATGAAATAGAGATGATTTGAGCTTTACCAATTAAAAAAAAAAAAAAAACCAACAAGAAAACAAAGTAATTTAGAAGAGTTCTCCATACTATACTGTTCATCTGCAGAATCAGCAGACAAAGCTGCTGTACATCATCAGCAATCACTGATGAATTTTGCACATTGCTTTTCTATACATAGTGTGTATTTTAGCAGAAGTAGGACAGCAACAATGCAGAGAGTGACAGCTCTGTGAATCACTTTGGACACCTTTCTACCAAGTAACAGCAAGAAAGCATCGAGCTGCATCTCCAAACAAGAAAGCCAGAGGCCAACGAAAACTTTATCACACATTATTTCTTCAGTCCGTCAAATGCCATCCTACAACGATAAGAAAGTCGAAGAACCACAGCAGCTCACCAGTCCTGCATGAGCTGTTGTCTTCAGTTCCAGATGAAGGACCCTTTCCTGACCTGGCTCCCCCGGAGTAAATAACGTTGGAGCACGGTTTTCATTGGAAAGAAAAAAGCGATTCCCTTTCCCTCCAGCTCCTCCATAAGCTGCAACATATTCTTCACCATGCTGAGTGAGGTCAGCCACAACTTCCCCATCCTCCTTCACCAAAGTACCTACAGGGACCTTGCAGTGAAGAGAGATGCAAACATTACATGGAAGCTCAAAGCCTGCAGCACAGCAATTTCAAACCTGCTGAAAATCACTCCTCTGCATTCTCAAGCTGAGGAATCCAGAATGAGAATTGTATTTCGTGAAGATCAGCGAGCACTATCAGACATTTACCCTTCATTAAAGTGTTACTAGAACCATAAACCTCCTTTAAGTAAAGAAGCCTGAGAACAGTAGCAAGCTAAGAAGCATATTGTAGGTGTGCACCAAAACAGGTTAGTTGAAGACAAGAAGTCTGCTCCTGCTTAAGAAGCTCAGTGCTCAGATTGCTCTGCGTACATGACCCTTAGAAATAAAGCAAATTGTTCTGACCAGGTGCACCTTCCAATGAAATCTCATTTTTATGAACAACTTGAAGCAAGTTGATCTGCCCCAGCAGACAGCACACAAGGCTCCCTGCAAACACACACAGGAGATTTGCTCACAATAAGGTCCTCCAGCCTGAAAATCAGCAATGCACCAAACTAACACAGAGCAGGAAACATTCATTCATTTACTTACTTTAACATACACATATGCACCATTAGCTCCATAACAGTTTTTCCTTCCTCCTTTCTCTCCACGGAAGCCCTGATAGAAAGGGAGCACTGAAGAAAGTGATTTCATTTGCTGGTCAGCTGTAAAGCAAAAGACATATTTTGAACACACTGTTTTGGTAAAAAAGGCACAGAACAGCAACCTCTTGACTGTCTTTTCCTTTTCTGAATACTGCATGACATTATATCCTATTTACTGTCTCAATAATAGCATATCAGGGAAGACTACTGTTAATCTAAGCTGTGATTAAGTTTAACTGCTTCTACTTATCCACTTAGGTTTAACTATGCACTTAATATAGTGGTCATTTCAAAATCAACCATTACAAAATATCCTGGAAAATTAATTTGCTAGATTAGCAGATTTCACAGCAGGAGGTGGCAGAAGCAGATTTATTCATCTTAAAAGGAAAATTTAATCAGATTTCAGCCTTACCATAACATAGTCAGCAACAGCCACTAAAATATCTGCAAAATACCTTGATTTTCAAAGTGCTATCTAAGGCTGTCATTTTTGTCCCCATTATCACAGCTCAGGACAACGCTTAAATACCAAAGACATCTCATACAGAAGTAATTATTGTAACATTTTTGACATTTACCTTCCCCTTACCATCCACACAGGGCTGCTCTTACTGGGGTGGGGTGTTAAACAGTAAGACAACAACATGAAACAGATTTAGTGAGTTTTACCTTTCAAAATGACATGACCCCCATCACCTCCATTTCCCCCAGCAGGACCTCCAAATATTTTCCTGGGTTCACTGTAGAAGGAGTAACCCCCTGCTCCTCCTTGTCCTCCAACCACACGCACTTTCCGGTGATCCACGAAATAGCGTGTCTGTAACAAGGGGGGGGTGTTGTACCCTTTAAATACAATTTATCATAGTCACCTTCCAATAAGTTTAAGTAATAGGCAGACCTGCTATTTTTAGTCATGCCAAGTTCCATTCAAAGGTAAAACAACATGTCAGAACTCTCCTGTCATTCACAGGGCAACTAAATGCAGTGTTCTAAGTGTAATAATAAAGAAAAAAAATCTCATTTTTCAAGTATTTTTACAAACCTCCTTAAAATCAGATGTCTGAAGCTATGTCGATGTAATGCAGCAAGTCAGAAATACAAAATTCATGTTAAGGAAACTAATATCAGGAGAAGTATTCTTTTAATTCAGCTATACAATACTGACAGGTAGCTCAAGACAACTACCATACTGTAAATCAAAATCACTTAAGTAACTGTGTCACTACTCATGAAAAGAGAAAACATTTATAAGCTTTTTGCTCCTTTAAATTGAACTTATATTTGCAAAAAGAACACAGTGCACATGTGGGAGGGACATCCTCATACCAATTCACTGTTTTCTATAACAGGCAATGAAACTAAGGCAAACTACACTCTTCTAACAATTAAGTAAAAGACAAAGAATATTAAGTACTTGTAAACAGACTAAGCAGAGAAAATCTTAGTATTTGTCACACCAGCTCCTCAAGGGCTAAAATAAATATATATATATATATATATACAGAGTGTAAAGAGAATTCCAAATCTTGGCTTTATTTCTGATGTTAACTTAATATTTAACTCCAGCAAACTAATTATGCCACACCATGTTTCAGCTTTTCTGTCAGCAAAATAGGTTTGATGATACTTACCTATCTCCAGAAAGTGGGCTGAAATTCCCAAGGAAAAGTATTGGAGAAGTACATTTATACAGGCAGGTGGAATTGTTTACACAGAGAGATGAAAGCAGAAAATCATGGTAACATTTAAATTCTGTCAATTACTAAGGGACTTTATGAGAATGGGCAATAAAGGCCACTTTAAATAAACAGGCCAAATAGTGCATGAGGGAGAAAAAGTCTTATTATTGTTATGATACCAAAGACAAGCAACTGAGAGAGGAAAAAAAAACTCAAAACCGAACTCTTGATAATTAAAGTTATGCTAAGACTAGTGATGCGTTTTAAAGCCTCTTTCATAAAAGTATCTGGCACCACCACATGGCGAGACGGGAAACCATGGCTTTAAAATGGGAAGCGTTCTATGAATCATTAGAAAATAGAGTTTCCACAGACGTGTAAATATAAAACCAAGATGAAGAACAAATTCTACCACCCTGCAGCTTCTCAGGCACAAAACGCCGCCTGTTTGGCAGCTGACTACTATGCATGACTTTAAAAAAAAAACCCAGCGAGAAACAAAACAGTACTTTAGCTTTAAAAATAGGCTTTTCGGTTTCCCGATGCCTCCCAAAGGGGCACGAAGGATGGCTGATCGCTGCCGTGATCCCTCTGAGGGTCGCGGGGCAGCCTCATTCCCTCGCGGTTGTGGAAGTTGGCGGTATTTCAGTCGCTGTTTCCCCACGGCCCGCTGTGAGGGGCAGCCGCCGGGCCCGCTCGGCACTCACCAGCCGCCGCTCCGAAATGGCTCTTTTCTGCCTCAGCCTCCTGTCCTTGGCGCAGAGGGCGCAGGTGGTGCAGAACCCCGGCGGGCTGGGGAGGGGCAGGGCGGGTGTGCCCGGGGCTCGGCGGGTCAGAACGGCCCTCACGGCGGCCCTGAGGGCGGCCCGGCCCGGCCCGGCCCCGCTCGGCACCAGCGCCATGGCCGAGCAGCCGCGAGCGGCCCGCCCCGCCCCGCAGCGCAGCCGCCCTGGGGACGGCGGGAACGGGACACAGCGGGAGGGACGGG
>VWZG01000495.1:295530-331686 GCA_013396735.1 Grallaria varia
CCGGGAGGGACCGACCACACCGGGAGGGACCAGCCGCCCTGGGGCTGGGAGGGACGGGACACACCGGGAGGGACCGGCCACACCGGGAGGGACCAGCCGCCCTGGGGCTGGGAGGGACGGGACACACCGGGAGGGACCGGCCACCCTGTGAGAGACAGGACACACCGTGAGGGACGGGACACACCGGGAGAGACGGGACACACCGTGAGGGACCGACCACCCCGGGAGGGACCAGCCATCCTGTGAGGGACCAGCCACTTGCTGAGGGACGAACCACCCCGAGAGGGACCAGCCACACCGTGAGGGACAATCCACTCCTGAGGGATGAGCCACCCTGTGAGGGATGAACCACCCCTGAGGGACTAGTCACCCCCTGAGGGACTGGCCACTCTGTGAAGGACCAGGCACCTTCTGAGGGACCAGCCATGCCCTGAGGTACAGAGAGATCGCCCCGACACCTCCCACCAGAGCAGAGAGCCCAAAGCATCATCAAGTCCGGCCTTGGACACTCGCAGGGATGGGGCAGCCACAGCTTCTCTGGGCGACCCCTGCCAGGGCCTGCCCACCCTCACAGCAAAGAGCGTCCTCCTAATAGTTGATCTAAACCTGCACGCTGGCAGTGTGAAGCCATTCCCCCTCGTGCTGTCACTTTCAAAAGTACTCTCCTCGTCTGTCTCCAGGTACTGGAAGGCCACAATTGGGCCACCCCCAGAGCCTTCTCTTTCCCAGGCTGAACAATCCCAATTCTCTCAGCCTTTCCTAGTAACAGAGGTGATCCATCCCTCTCATCACCTCTGGACTCACTCCAGCAGCTCCATGTGCTGGGGACCCCAGGACTGGAGGCAGCTCTGCAGGTGGGGTCTCACCTGAGGGGCAGAGGGGCTGAATCCCCCCCTGTCCTGCTGCCCACACTGTGGGATCAACCCAGAGCACAGGGGGGTTCTGCCCTGCTGTGGGATCAGTCCAGCACATGGCGGGTTCTGTCCACACTGTGGGATCAGCCCTGGGCACAGGGGGTGTCTGGGCTGGGCAACGTCCAGCTTCTCCCCCACCAGCATCCCGAAGTCCCTTCTCTGCAGGGATGCTCTCCGTCAGCTCATCCCCCAGCCTGGATTGATACTAGGGGTTGTCCCCACCCAGGGGCCACCAGTGCCAAGAGTTGCAGTTCCCACAGCGATCCCAGAGTACTGCGGGTGTGGAGGGCACCCCTTGGTGTCCCTGCCCCGTGAGGAGTCCCCGAGTGCTCCTGTGCCATCACACTCAGTGTGACCCGCTGACAAGCTTTTGTCTTATGCAATGAACAGGTTGCCCAGGGAAGATGTGGATGCCCCATCCCTGAAGTGTTCCAGGCCACAGATGGTGCTTTCACAGAATCACAGAACTGTTGGGGTTGGAAGGGACCTCCTGGAGATCACCCAGACCCAACACAGGGTCACCTGGAGCAGGTGTCACAGGAACACATCCAGGTAGGTTTGGAATGTCTCCAGAGAGGGAACCTCCACGCTTTCCCTGGGCAAGCTGTTCCAGGCTCTGCCACCCTCAAGGGAAAGGAATTCTTTCTCATGTTGAGGTAAAATTTCTTGTGTTTTAGTTTATGGCCATTGCTCCTTGCCCGGTCGCTGGACACCACCAAAAAGAGTCTGGCACTATACTCTTGACACTTTGAGCAACCTGGTCTAGTGGAAGGTGTCCCTGCCTGTGGTGGAACAAGATGGCCTTTAAGGTCCCTTCCAACCCAAACCATTCTGGGATTCCATAACCATCCATGAAGGTTATCAGAAGTAGGGCAGAAGGCACAGCTCAAAAGAATCTCCCTTTACCTGTTGTTTCCATTCTATGCGTCATAAGAACAGTACCACCAACTTCATTTTCAGATAATATTTAACCTAAACAATTTTCAAGCATTTTGTATTACAAAACAGAAAATGATACAATTCATGGAAGAAGTCAAAATGCTGGCATCACTTTGTTTCCACATTAATACATAAAAATGGACAACACATTAAATAAACATTTTGTTATTAACAATTAGAAATATTAACACCAAAAATCATGTATAAATTAGGAAATAAATGTACAAACTATTTCCAAAGTGCTCTTTCAAATACATTATATACACAACATTCACGAAGTTCTTAATGTAAGACATTTCAGATTGATGTAATGTTGCTGTTTCAGTTTAAGTGTTGTTCATATTCTCTCAAAAGCATTTCAGCACTTTCAAAAACCACATAAAAGGCATATTTCTAAGACGGCAAAGAGCAATATTGCATTCTTCTGGCTACCTGTAATAGTAATTATTATAAAGAAAACAATTTTACTTCCTTTCTGTTCGTTGCTATTTGAGAGTACTTATTTGTATGAAAACACCAGCAGGAAAGATGAGAGAAATGAGGACTGACTGAAAAAATGTCTATTTTACAAAAAATTATTAACATAGGAAGGGCAGTGCTTGGACAGCATTTAACAGTAAACTCTTCGGTTGTCCAGTTAAAGACTTTCCCATAAAGGAAAAAAAGTAATGAATTGAGAAATGTTCTGTTTTCCTTGTGGTCTCGGTTTTTAAAAATATAAAGTACTTGAAATCCCATAAATACACCAGTTCAGACAAAGAAAAGGAAAAAATCCTACAGAGAGTGTATTTACTCTAGATTGCAAATTTGCAGTTAATCTCATATTAAAAAATTCTCATGGGGTATATTCACCCAGCTTTTTGCCTCAGAGAAATTCGGACACAGTATTTTGTTCAACACTTATATAAGCACTTTAGAAGTGGTGTTTTTTTAACACTTTATAAGAACATATAAAAGTGATTACATTGTTCATACTGATTTTTACATACCGCTAGTTTTTATCTCTAAATTCTCCCTCTATAGGTGTTCTCTCACTGGTTGACCCCATTAATAGCTCCTCTCTCTATATGCATAAGTGTTTCACAATTAAAGCTGAATCTAATTGTTTATCGGCAATAAAGTTGGATTTTTTTTTCTTTCACTTCTGAACTATTTCTGTCAAGCTACAAGAGGAAAATAAAAGTGATGGTGAGTTGTAAGAACAACAGACCAACAAATCTGACAATATTTATGGCTATAATGCTTGCTGGGATATCTGAGCAAGGGCAGCAGCACAACCAAAAATAAAGAAGGATGCCAGCCACCTGCTTATGAAATTTGGCGTGAAAATGGATATGCAAGTTACAAAATTTAGAGTAGCATATTCAAGATGAGACTTTTGCCTGATGTTTTTCTCAGCTAAGCACGATATGAAGCAATATTGATGTCGAGCAGGCTGACACTGCAAATCCCAGAGGTCCCTTCTATTTTTCTTTCCACAACAGAAATACCTCTGTTTACATGGACATATAAAAGGTGCCTCTAGTGATCAGGATTTCCACAATTACAGGATTTGGATTCTCTTTCTGTACCTTTTGCAACAGAAATGTGGACTTAGGCAGATTACTGAATTACAAGATCTGAGTAGGTAGGTATTACAGAAACTGCAGTTAATTTTATTTTTATCAGATAGCACAGAACTCTTTTTATAAAAGGAATTTATCCATCCCCTTGTTCTTAAGAAGTACAGTTAAGAGCCATGGATTTTGGAGGCTGGCAGGTAATCTTCAATGCATTCAGTTAGAAAAAGATCAATAACCTACCACAGGGAACTTCCCTGGACTGAGATGTGAGTGATGGGCTTTGTACTGAGCCAGACTGCAGAACAGCCTGACTGTTTTCCAGAATGGGGCACAACTGTGATCAAATGATCCTAAAGCTATTTAGAAACACCAAGAATGGGGCAAGGGGAGGGTAAATGGAAAACTTCTGCGTTGTATCAACATACAGTACTATACACAGCACCAAATATCAAACCATTAAAGCATTGTCTTGTTACCAGTAGTGCACTGCTTCATATCCAGCATGAAATGAACACTGTTCACATACAGACGCTGCTTTGTGCTAAGGGGTAACCAACATATTACAATTAATCAAAACTGCCTGTACATCCAGTTCAAAAGATGGAGAAGATACTGTTGAAATAAATCTGACGCAGCATCGTCTTCCTTTATTGCTGGTAATTTCCATATTGTCCCTGTAAAAAAGAGAAAGGTAGAAGGATTATATACTGTAGGCTTACAGTGAGTTAGGCAATTTCTTTTGGTCTGTGAATTTTACAAGACCCAATGAAGTATCACCAATATGCCTGCACCAAATTATCAGACAGATTTATGTGCAGAGCTAACAGCTAAATCTGCTTTCTCGGAGCACAGATTTAGACAATTTACCTGCTCATAGCCATAAGGCCTCTGTTGCTGAGCGGATGGGCCTGTCTGGGAGGCTCTGTAACTTCCATATTGCTGCCCCTGTCCCTGTTGATAGCTGGAATACTGTGAAGAAGCTCCTTGTGCAGGACCTGAGAAGACAGTAAACTCCATTACAAAGGCCTGATTTGCTGGAGGAGTTCCTATGGTTAATGCAATGCAAAACATGATGCCAATAAAGTAAGCTCTGTGAGTATGAACTGTGAGTAAATTCTGCCTAGACCTCCCCTCTACCTTTACACTAGGAGGTGTTAATACTAATAATGGTGTAATTGCAGCAGTGTAAACTTCAGGTTTTAAACTTTGCTCAGAAAATGTGATATACTTTTAAGTGATTTGTGTCTCTGAAATTGTATTGGCACAGCTCAGTTACTAATTCTGTGCAGCTACCTGGCCTTTATTCTGGTGACAATTCCACGTTTAGGTCTAATCTGGCTGTGCCACGAGTGAGGGAGGAGGGACCCACTGGACTGTTGAAGTTCTTCTTTATGTCACTTCCAAAGAATTAGGTGTGTAGGAGGCCTGGGAAATGAAGCAGTGATCTCCTGAAGATGTTTACCACAAAGTCAACATGAAGCAAATGTCTATTTTCTAACTTTCTTTCAAAAGAGAGAGGAATTCAGGATGTTAACAAAACAGTATGGAATGCAGTGCTATACTAATGTATGTTACTGACTAGAATCCCTTTACTAGCTCTTTGGCTAATTTTGTTACATGGATGACCAAGGTTAATCAAGGAAATCAGCCTGTTTTAGCTTAGGAATGAAGCACCAGGATGGGGAACTGCAAACACTTTTCTTACCATATCCTTGCTGTTGTCCTGGGTAACTCTGTTGATTTGGGTATTGCTGCTGGGAATATGTTTGCTGTTGGGCAGCTCCCTGTTGGTATCCTGCCTGCTGCTGGCTGTACTGGGAATTTCCTAAGGAGGGAAAAATTGAAATCATTTGGTTATAGATGACACGAATCATAAGGAAAACAAAGGCATAAGGACCCTTGGTGTGGAACTCATATTCTGGAACTTTCTTTTCAGAAACAGCTGATTGCATTTTGCCAAGCAGGACGTTTATTTCTTCAGGGATTTTTAGTTCTTTTGAATAGGGGAGTTATTTATTTATACATATCACTAAACAAACAGACAAGCATCCTGTTCCCCAAAGGATTTTTTTTTACCACAGAAGTGTTTCAGAAGAAAAACAAACTCAAAAAGATAAGGGTGCCAGGGTAAACAGCCAGTTTCTCACCAAGCCCTCCCACTGTATTTTCTTCCAGATAATTATGTTTGCTCATATATCCCAGATATCTATCTAATTGTTACTGGTATTTCTTTGAAATGCCTATGATGGAAATTCCATTTGCTGTATCCTGAAACAAGAAAATGAATACAGGCTCTATTGACAACATGCTTCTTCTAAATGCCACCTTCCTGTATCATATCTAAGTTAGTATTTCCAGTTAACTTAAGAGTTCAGGTATCTTTAATAGTATTTACTGATGTACTACTGTTTAGATTTTGATATATTTTCCTACCTCCTTCATAATAGTGTTGTGTGGAGTCATCAAATGACCTGTCATAGCTCTGCTCAGTATAGGATGACTGCTGATACGCATAATCACTGTGTCCTGCAAGGAGCCACAAAGATTTATCACATACATTGTTAATACAAATATAGACATGTTGTTGAATGATATCTTATGAAGCTGCTTATGCACCAAGATGAGACTAAGAGGAAATACAGACCCCTTAGGCAGGAGGTCAAATACATGGCAAGGGAAGTCACACCTATGGATAAATCTCTTGCACTTACTAATCCAAACTGGGCTTTGGGCTCTTTTGCAGCAGTTTGGATAGCAGGGTGCACTGATGAGTAAGTTTTGCACCAGGCTCCCATGCTCTGGGATTAAAATTTTCTAGCATTTAAACTGGAAAGGAATCATAATAGGTTTGCCCTGTCCTTGGATGTGGCAGTCGTGGTGGTCTACACTTTATCAGTGTTACAGTGACTCCATCTCAGAGGAATTACCATCTGGGTAGTATTGCTGATTCATAGGTTCTGATGAGCCTTGGCCATGACTGTACTGTTCACTGTAATATTCTTCCTGACCCATGTACTGCTGTGAGGAACCTGCAAGGCACAGACAAGAGAGAACAACCTGAGCCCATGGACTCCTAAGGGATGGATTTTTCTTATCTAATTTTTTTCAAGAAAACAGATCTTATGTCTGGATAAGCAAACAAGCTATGTATATAGAGAGCAGTTAAAAAGACATTTTGCTCACTTGAAAAAGAAAATAAACTTGTATTCTTAGAAGAAAGATGGCTGAAATTGAAATTACACAACAGTCAGTAACACATCCTAGAACCACTCATTTCTTTGGCAACACCAAAAGCAATCCCACATTTCATCTACTAATCTGAGTTATTAGAAAGCACAGGAATGGCTTTCATGCTCAAGAAAACAGTCAGAATTAATTACATTTTAATTAATACATTGATTTGTTTATTAGCAAAATTCAGCTTATGTTAGAACCAGTTTAGCAGCTTTATTACCTCTTAGAACTTTTTCCAGAGAGGTCTTACAGCATGATAGTTATCCTCTGGTCTTTTCCTTTCCTTGGCCTAATTTTTCATTCTAATTGCTGGCAAACTATATCTTCTTTGCAGAAATGTGTTCCTTGTTAACTGTACCATGTTACGGCTGATCCAACACCATGTGAAAGAATTGCAAAGATTCCCAGTGGCTTCAATGAGCTGTATATCAAATTGTTCATCTTTTCTTTAGAGATACATGATCCCTTTTAGACAGAATTATTTTTCTAAACACCTGAAATAATTAAATAGATAAATCTTGAAAAATAGATTCAAGTTCATCTCATTGTCATGACACTTCCACCATTCATGATTTCCTGTGCTCCTGGATGGGATTCCCTGTGTGACTTGGAAATTTTGTTGACTTATGTGCCCCACAGGACGGACTGGGTATCACCAAGCCAATAACAGTTGTATCACTGATCTAACAGCAGATCTTACCTTGCTGTGATGCTCTGTAAGGGCCCATGGGTCGCTGCCCCATCATGCTGTTGCCCTGGTTGCTCTGGCTCATCATGGCAATGGAGGACTGTCCCTGGTAGTGCTGGCTCCCTCCTTGTGCCGAGTTGTAATGTGACGTTGCTGCTTGCTGGTGCATCATGGACACTACAATGTACATGGAAAATGCTGGTTTCTGAAAGGATGTGGCAGTTCTCTCCCTAATCTCTTTGGAAGCAAGTTAAAACCTCCAACTAACAGGCATCCTGATAATTCTGTGAATTTTCCATACAGTCAGTTCTTGCCATTTGCTTCAGTCAGATACTTAACAATACATCTAGCCTCGATTAGTTAGTTTATTTAAAAGAATGTAAACATTGCAGTAGGGTTAAAGAAACAGGGAGTGATGCTTGTTCCTCTCTACCTCCTGACTTTTTCATTGCTGCATTTCTTTTCTAATAAATTCTTTCTTCTACATCCATCTTCTTATGTATCTGATGATTATACATTCTGAGTAAACTAATATTCTAAGATTTATTTGATAGCTATATTTACTGTTGGAAAGAATTCTAACGCATGAGACATCTCATTCAACACTCAGTAGCAAGCTTTTTTTATTTTAGAGTAATTTTAATTTAGATTAAGAGATTAATTGGGTTGTCTGCTAGTTTCTCTATCCCCTGCAAGCAGTGTGAAGTATCAATAAAATTACAAAGTGGGGTAGTAAAGTACAACCAGTAAATGTATTATACTCTTTGGCAGGCTCTTTCAGCTTGGATAAAGGTGCTTCTCAGATCCCTGGATTTGCTGCCAGGGGTATCAGATAGCACTGCTGAACCTCTGTCTAGCCCTCTTTTCTCCAGCTCATCTCTAACCATGTAAGTCAGTCTAAGTTAAAGCAAGTCTGAAACTGTTCTGACTTACACTGGCGCCTGACACCTTGAAATTCAAAGGTGTCTTAAAGCTGGCTTTTCCTCTTGCACATTTGTCAATGTCTACAGAAAATATTTACAGAACAAATTCATGTGGTGGTAAACCTCTGAGGTCACTGAAAAGTCAAGCTGGCACAGAAGGAGGAAGAGGGAGTTTACCTGGGTTAGACTGCATGTTGATATTTGTTCGAGAGACATAATTGCCTATTGACCCCTGGCCTTGCATTGGCACGTTCTGAGATGCAGGCACTGTATGGCTGTACCCAGGGCCAGTCCCATGACTGCTGACAGTCATACTCAGAGAGGTTGTGGGCATAGTGTTCTGGCCTGACTGCTGCATAGACACATGATTAGGACCTAGAAAAATTAGAGAGAGTGACAAGAAAATCTGTGCTATTATTGGCAATGTACAATGAGCATTAGAGCCCTCACAGCCTTTCTGAAATATTTTATGACAAGGCAAAACCCCCCACCAGAATCCTCATTATTAGAATTTCCTGTTATCTACAGAGAAATTAAAACTGCCTACTGCACAGCTAGAGTGATCCTCTCTTCCTGGCAGCCAAATCCAGGCTGTACAGGACTGCAGACAGGAAGAACAAAACCAGCAACAATACCCTACAACCAGTTCCTTGCAGGCAGCGGAATTCACAAATGTCAGTACTTTCAGGTACTTCAGAAAACACATGGACTCTGGAAACATCCATGTGGTGACATGTGTGTATGGAATTACCTCGCTGCTGTCCTGCAGAGGTGATTCCTCTTAAGTCCTTACTGAAGCCAATAAAGAATAAAATGTAGTAGCTTCTATGGCTTCTTCCCTTTTCTTCCGTCCCTTATGATGCTGCACCTGTTCATTACAAACTTCCATCTCTATTGCCATTAGATGAGAAGTTTTACAAGTACTACAGCCCACATATTTGAGTTATTCCTACATATTTATTTCTAATTTCAAAACCCCACTGTCAAGCAAGGGTGCGAGTGTCCTACTGTCAGAGCAGGCACATGCTGCTGTTGCCCAGGCTACTCAAAGAGGTAATTTACTGCCTTCTCAGTCACACCTTTGATTTGAAGTGTAGCTACATCCTCAGTCAGGTTTCCAGGGCACTGATGTTGCTCATGATAAAACACTCTGCACTACCCTGAGACCCCACAGCTCAGGCTGGGTTTAGAATGAGGCTGGAGCAACCTGGGGAAACTGCCCTGTCTGGTCTGTCCTGTGGATAATTCCAGTCTTCAGGATTGCCAGTCTGATTCTTTCAATCAACACTAAACTACTACAAAGACCTGGAGCGTGGGGGACAAATCAGAGAAAACAGCAACAGCAACACTGAAAATGTCAAGTCTTAATAACACATCACATTGTTTTGACTGACTTACTATATTACTTACACTAGGTATTAAATCTTTCAAAAAGAAGGCCCTGAAAAATTTAGTAAGTTCACTTTATAAGTTGTAGCTGTTTAAAGCTGGTACCTCATCCATTACTTTAAAGGTACCATCAGCTTGACCACAAATGGATTTTTAAAAATCTCAGAAGTAATTTCACAGCTTGCATGTGCTCTTGAGTCCCCCTGCCAAGGTCTGTGATTTTACAATCAGATATTTCTATTTATAGGAACTGGTTTTGCTCTCTGTCACTCTGGGAAAGACCCTCAGAGACAAGAACTGACTAGGTAACTATGAACTACAAAATAAACAGCTTATTCATAATATAAAATGCACAGATTTAAAAAAATGGTTTTCTATTAGTTTAGTCGCATGAACAAAACCAGACAAATTATATTATCTTATTAATAGGAAATGTCTGTGCAAAGTCTTGGGCTGTGCAGTACAATCTCTGCAGGCTTCTGTGGAGGACAAAGGCTGGTGCAGCACCAAATCATTTGTAAGAAGGCACATAGCCGGGAAGCTCTGCAATTTAAAGGCTTGCTTGTGTGGTTAGTCATGCAAGCAATTCTGTTTTACCCTGGCCAACCCCACCACCTTCAAGACAAAAATGCTACAATATACAATTTTTATTACTAAAAACTTGGGATGCATCTTGGTGATTTTCATTATGCATTTCTAAAAAAATGTTTTTAATTCCCTCTATAGGAATACAAAGTGCACTGGAGTCCTTGCAGAAGCCAACATCATTACTGCCTGTAGCCATTTTGTGGCGACTTCAGCATGTGCCTGAAATCCCCATATGCCTGAAAGGTGAGTTAGGAGAGGTCTTTTCCAGCTCTCTAAGTATATTCTGCATTAATGATTTAGTTGCCAAGCAACAGCAAAGCAGCACAAAGGGGACCAAAGCTCACCATTGCTAATCTGACTCTGCATGAGGGAGGAAGGAGGAAGGCCCGTCCCAATGGCATCACTGAGATTGCTCTGGGAGTGGAGAGATTGGTTGGATGCGCTCTGACTCATCCCTCCGGGGCCCAAGTTTATATTTTGCGTCGGTGGCTGCAAACAAAAAGGAGGAGAAGCAAATTTCTGGTTAGGTTTTTAATTAGAAAAAGAATAGCCCCCAAATTAGTCTGGCTATGACTGAAAACTGCCTCAGCTAAATACATGTTTCCTTCACTTTCTGTGTGAACCTTTCTTCATTTGCCTCCTCCGTGTGAGTGACATTGAGCACGACACGGAGCAGCTGACAGGCAGCACAGGGAAGGTCTTAAAATTGTGCTTGTCACAGATTCTGGCTTCTGTGCCCGTCCTTCCCTACTTACATGGATTTCAGAACACGACCACTGCAGGGAACGCATTAGCAGAGACAACACAGAAGTGTGTTGACAGATTGACCTTTGCCAAGCTGTGCTGTAGTTTGTGTTACATGTGACACCTCTCAAATCAATCCATTGAGCAAGAACAACACTATGTTTAAAGACAAACCAATGCCCAAGTGCTGGATTAGATTTTTGACATAAAATACTCGCATTTTTTTCCCCAAGTGAAAATACAGTAAAAATAGATAAAAGAATAATGAATCTGGAACAAATGGAGCTGTTTGGATTTGTACCACTGCACCATCCACAGTAGTGTCTGCACCATCCACTACAGTGTCTGGAGTACTCTCACCTATGGAGACAGATTTAACACAAATGTCCCAAAAAAAGTGTTTTAAACACAGTAAAAATAACTTTCGACTTGCTTGGTGGCCTACTTGGCCACTTCAAAGCTTTCAGCTGGAAAAATACTGAAAAATGGTTCATTGATAGTGATCAGTGACAGAATCAAAGGACATTTCCTTCTGGCACAGTTAATGTATCTGATGGTAGGCTGGTACTTACAGCAGGAAGCAAGGACTGCATATTCTGGTTAGAGTCTGCTATTGTTGCCAAGTAAACCAGGTTTCTGTGCAAGATTTGTTGGTATCTACAGAACAAGAAGTAAAGCTTATTTGGAAAGGGTTAACAAATACAGAAAATTCCAAACCTTTCCCTCTTTTTTTCTTCTCTATTTATAAATGGTTAGTTAAATTACATTAGCCCATTTTTGATCTGTCCTAATAAACAGCAGTAGTAAAGACCTGTATCTGTGCTGTCATGTTTTCCATCAAGGATCAGTGTGTTCACCACCTCTTTTACAAAAGGATAAACCTGGGGGAAGGGAGAGGTAAAATATACTCTGCTTTGAAAGCACTTTGAACTGCAGAGCTGGAGCTCAGCCTTTGAGGACTGACACCCAGTCAGCTGCTCTAGCAATTAGCTACCTTTCCTTCCTCTGTCTGACAAGGATCCTAATAGTAATGAAATTCCACAACTCCAAAAACCAAAACCTGTTTTCCCTGCCAGCAAGCTGAGAAGAACAAGAGTTTTTTTTTCAAGAGTGCTCTAACTGGAGTGTTTAGTCAAGTAAGCACCACCAGAGCCATTTGTGCTTCTTCACAGTTCTCGATGAACTGGAAAAGCTCATAATAAAGAACAGGAAGGTTTCCAAAGCAAACTGACTGCTGTGCCACTGAGCAAAGGGAAGAGTCAGACTTCTGGAAACAGGGAGGGTGCCAAGAAGGCAAGAGAAAAGGTTTTTTTAGCATTTTCTTCTGATATGGGGAAAATGTCTGGGAAAGTGGCAAAATAGGGCAAGTGGTTCTATAACCACATTTGTTTGTAATTATTTTAATAAATGGCCTGTTCAGATATTGTAACTATTACTCAAATACTTAAAAAATAAAACTTCAAGAATATATATCTCGTAATACAAGTGAATCTAAAAGAGTAACCCAACTCTTTTCTCAGTGATCAGTGACCAGAACAGTTCTCTTCTTGAAAAAACGTACCAAAAATTTCTAACAAACTCCCAGACTCATAATACTCACTGAGTACATTCTGCAGTTTTCCCCTTGCTCTGATAATCCATAATACACTGTATTAGGTGGTGATTTTCATCTAGCATCTGCATAAAAGAAATACAATCAAAACATGTTACTACAAGAATGGCGTAAAAATCCTGTGTTTTTGTGGTCCTCCACCCTCCTTGGCACTGGATGGTGTTTTGTGCAGCTTTGTTGCCTTGGGATATTATAAAGTACCTACACGTGACTTTATTGAACTATAAGATTCTGCTTTCAAATCATTCATTTATGAACAGGTACCTTTAAAGCAGTTAATTGAAAAGCCCAGCACAGGAGAGTAAATGGACTTACCTTTTTTTGTTCCTTCAATGGCAGATACATTTTGATGCTGAAGAAGGAAAATGCTTTCACTATGAAACACTTCTGCCCCATTCCAAAATATCACCCAACCCTTTCCAAAACATCAGATTTTACTCAAATACCTATATTTTTAAATAAGAAACAAATTTTCAAACAATTTAACCTACAAGTTTTCCTGCCCAGGACTAGCATGTGCCAACTGCTGAACTTGATGAAATATAAAATTTGCATTGCTGGAGCTACTGAAACCACACTTAAGAGAATTACATCCCAATATGCCCTTTGGGATCATTCAGTTCCAATACAGGGAGAACTTAAAATGAAAATGCAGAGTAATTATACATCATATATATGTATCTCACAATTTAGATATATTGTGTCCCTGCCCATGGCAGGGGGTTGGAACAGGATGATCTTTAAGGTCTCTTCCAATCCAAGCCTTTTTGTGATTCTATGATCAGTTAATTAATGTGTATGACCACTGACCTTTATTTAATGAACCCATGATACACTTGAAAGCTTAACAAATCCTTTGAATACTTTTAAAATTTCAAATACAATAGTTTGTATCTTTCCCCCAGATCCCTTGTGAATGTGACAAACTTTCTGCAGGTGAATGAATAAAAAAATAACATCAGCATTGAAAAATGTAGCTCACTACAGAGTTTGTAGCTACCACTGCTATGAAGTACTTGCAAGATTGGGCCTTTGAACCAGTGTGTCACCAGGCCAGAACTCCTGAGGAAAGAACCATTACACAGAAGACATTGAAGCTTACTGTCCTGCAAATGTTATCTGATGAACTATTTTAGAGCACTACCATCACTGCTCTATTGCTGAAAGCTCTGACTTCCTCTGTTTTAGGAACAGTTGATACTGGAATAAGAACAGCTTTGAAAGACTATAAAATTGAGTTAATAAATAAAAACAAGCTGCTTATATAATATGAATGCAAGTAAGAATAATCTTTTTTTCGTAGAAATTGGTATGTGTTCTAAGAAGCTCACTTTAATGAGGATTTTTGGAGTTCCTGCTCAAAAAATGCAGGAGCATCTGCTCATGCTCTTTCTGCCCCATTTCCATCCTTGACTATAAATCCCATCAGTTCCTGTGCCTGCAGTCTCTTCCTCAGCATTGCCACTTGTCGAAGAGAAAATCACTGCCAACAGCCCAGCACTGATGAACAGCCCTGAAGTAACCTGCCATCAAATGTACCTGAGATGGGAAAGGGTTTTTAGTCATTATTTGTAAAGAAAAAACTTCCATAAAGTTTCAGAATATGCAAAAGGGAAAGGGCTTGAAGATCAAACTGAAGATACTTTATCTGCCCTTTGTGTGTGACAGTCATGGGTTTAAGCTCAAACTATCTGAATTATGAAATAATTTCAGCTGCTCTGGCGGTTAGAGAAAAACTTCTTCACCGAGTCTGAAATATTTCAGTATTTAAAATGAATCAGTTCAAACCACCACGTGAGCTCCACAAAATGGGACGTTTCCAAACAGCCTCCCGAGATGCAAGTCATCCCTTCAATCTCTCTCGTGGCAATTTGTTCTGCCTTAATCTCTGCTCTGTCACAGGCTTCCTCTGAGGTTTTCTTTTCCCTAGAAACCATAAATTGGCACCAGCCCATGGCCTGGCTGCACAACCCCTGATGATGGGTTAATTGCAGTGGCACTTCTGCGCTGGCCGCTGCTCACCGAGGGACCACACGCGGCTCACACCTGGGCCCAAACCGGGGCAGGAACACCAATGACAAACGGCACCCACGGCGAAAACATGCACCTTCTGTTATTGGCATTTCCATCCTCGTCGTCCCCGACTGTTCCCTTCTGCAGGGGCAGCGGGGCCAGCATGTGTGTGCAGTCCCTGCTGCCGAGGCTGGGAAATGGGGAACAGTAACTTCCCAACTTCGCACCCTCTGCTTCAGCCTCCACGCGAGACCCACGCGGGGATCTCCCCTCCAGAGAACACATTTCAGAACCTTTGTCTGCCACTAGACATCGATAAACACATCACAAATAATAATAATAGTAGTAGATGAAAAATACCAGTGGCTGGTGCTCCCTCTGTCTTCTGAGAGGTTAAAATTCTGCATCCAGATACAAAAGAAAACCCTTGCAAATTCAGTATTCTATTTTTTTTGGTTTTTTTAGGTTGGAATCTTTGGAGGCCAGAAGCTGACACACCGTCATAAATTAATGGCATATTTGCGATTTTTATTGCCGTTTCCCAACGCCTGCTTGGCAGCGTTTCCCCTCGGCGAGCAGCAGGGATAACGTGCCATCCCGATTTTATTCCCTGCATCCTTCTCTCTCTCTCTTCGCAGCGATCTGAACACCTTTGCTTTGTTCCACCTCCTCCTCCTCCTCCTCCTTCCCCCACCTCTCTCTCCAACTGTCCATCTCTGCAGCCCTCGCAAATTCACGAGTTTTCCTCATCGCCCTAGAAATCAGCCTGCGGCTGCGGGAGCGTGGACGGAATAAACCTCTAGAATCGTCCGTATAAAAGCATGCTTTTTTACCTTCTGGATAGTTTGCTGGGTGACCTCCCCTTTGCCTCTCGGGCGAGCAGAAGCAAAGGCGACCGACATGGTGGGGGTGTTTTATGTGCCTATAATATATCGGTCCCAGGCTCTAATAATATTGTTATTATCTGGCTGCTATTGCCGGGCGAGGATCCTCCGCAGTGCACGGCCAGGGGGGCGGCCGCACTTGGTACGATCTGCGCCCCGCCAACACCCGCGGGCACGGCGCCCCCCGCGGGCGGGCACCGCCCCNCGGGCTCCCCCGGCCCCGGCGCGCCGCCCGCTGCGCCAACGGCGTACGCCAACTGCGTACGCCAACGCCGTACGGCGAGTGCGCCAGCACCGGGCAGTGGGGCCCTACGCCAAGTGCGTAAGGCGCGCGGCGTACGCAAAGTGCGCAGCGGCCCCGCTGAGGGGGGACCCGCCCGGCGCGGCGGGAGCGGGACGGGCCGGAGCGGGAGAGGGACGGGAGCGGAACCGGAGCCACCGGGAGCGACCGGGAACGGCACCGGCAGCCGCCGAGGTGACCGCAGGGGCGCAGCAGCGCCGCTCCGAGCAAAGGCGGAGGGAGCCGGCGCTGTTCAGCCCCCAGGAGAGAAGGCNCGCCGCCCGCTGCGCCAACGGCGTACGCCAACTGCGTACGCCAACGCCGTACGGCGAGTGCGCCAGCACCGGGCAGTGGGGCCCTACGCCAAGTGCGTAAGGCGCGCGGCGTACGCAAAGTGCGCAGCGGCCCCGCTGAGGGGGGACCCGCCCGGCGCGGCGGGAGCGGGACGGGCCGGAGCGGGAGAGGGACGGGAGCGGAACCGGAGCCACCGGGAGCGACCGGGAACGGCACCGGCAGCCGCCGAGGTGACCGCAGGGGCGCAGCAGCGCCGCTCCGAGCAAAGGCGGAGGGAGCCGGCGCTGTTCAGCCCCCAGGAGAGAAGGCTCTGGGATGAGCTGACTGCGGCCTGGCGGGGCCTGAAGGGAGCTGGTTCAAAGAGCGTGGAGCGACAGGATAAAGGGGAACGGGTTAAAATGGAAAGAGGGGGGTTCAGATGAGGTGTTAGGGCAAAAAAATCCCAGTGAGGGCAGTGAGGCCCTGGCACAGGTTGCCCAGAGAAGCTGTGGATGCCCCATCCCTGGAAGTGTCCAAGGCCCGGCTGGATGGGCTTGCAGCAACCTGGGATAACAAAAGGTGGCCCTGCCCATGGCAGGGGCTTGGAATGAGAGAAGCTTTGAGGCCCCTTCTGCCCCAAACCACCCTGTGATTCCGTGAATCCACGAGAAGCCCCAGTTACACCTATGGTTCCCTCAAACCACTCAACACCACACCTTCCTTCCTGCTGTATTCTCCGCGGGAGGAAAACAAATCCCACATATTTTATTTAGCACTACAAACCCCCGAGGTTTTTCCCACCCCGGACCCCCGCAGGGGCTCCGCGCGGGGCGTGCCGGCCCCCTACTCCACTTGCGTAGGGCAGGGGCGCCGTACGCCGGTTGCGTAGGGCAGAGACGCACGGCGGCCCCGCCCCCGGCCCGCCCGCATGACGGTGCGGGTTCTGCCGGAGCCATGAGCTACGACCGCGCCATCACCGTCTTCTCCCCGGACGGCCACCTCTTCCAGGTGGAGTACGCGCAGGAGGCCGTGAAGAAAGGTTCCACCGCGGTGAGTCGGCGGGTTCTGCGCGGCCGTTCTGCGGGGCGGCCTGAGGGCGAGCGGCGCCCGCGGCGGGGCCTGCGCCGCGCTGCGATGCCGGCCTGGCGGGCCCGGGAGGCGCTCCCGGGGACATTCCATGGGCCGGATGCCGCGGATGGAGCTGCCGGACGGCCCAGGGGTGCCCCCGGAGCGGGAGCCGCCGGCCGGGGGGCTCGAGCGCTGTGTCAGGCCCGTAGGGAGCCTCTGCCGTGTTGGGCTGTGCGTGGTGAAAATAGATGCAGATTCCCGGTGGATTGGGAATGCTGTCGGTAAAGCCGTGCAGAAGGACCTTTCTAGCTCCCTTTCTGGCTCCCAGTTGTCCCAAGGCTTTGCTCAATGAAAGTTTTATTTCATTGGTGGAGGAGGAACAAAAAGTATCGATTTGTAAATGACTTTGTGTTAATAGTTGTAGTAAGTCGTAATAATAATAGTAATATTAACAAGAACAACTGAACAACAATAATTAATAATAACCTTCTAATTATAACAAGTAATAATTTTATTAGTAACTCCAATAAGCACTAATTTCCAATAGGAAGAAGAAAACGTACCACCTTTGGGATGGGAATCAATCTAACAAAACAACGAGACTTAGTGCCAAATAAGCTCTTCTTTTTTTTTTTTTTTTCCCTCGAAAATTAAAAATACTGTAAAAGTGGAGAAAACATCCAGTATAACCCACCCCTTCTTGTCTCTTGTTGAGTTTAATGTTTTTGGGAACTTCTGTAAATTGCTGGCAGTAGCACCATAAGAAGTTATTCCTGTCACCCTATGAGAAACAGTGGGAAGGAGGGTGAAAGGTCAAGGAGATTTTTTCCTCCCTGGTATTGGATAAGCTGTACTCAAAGTATAAATTAGGACATTAAGGCAGCTACTGACAGGCAGCTGTAGGTGTTACTTGGTCTGATCTTCAGTGTTTTGGGCTCTGAGTTGAGCACTGCCACTGAACTCCTGGGGGTTTTCTTCTTGTTCCTGGTTCTGTGACTGTGGAAACACTGATGGTGAAGTTGGGCAGAAGAATTGGAACCTATCTCTTGGAAGCCATGCGGATTTAAATTGGTATAAACTGATTACGAAACTGCGCCCTGAAATCTAATGCAATTTTTGTTACATCAGTTCTGCCTCTTGGCTGTGGCAATGAATGGGAAATAAAATCCTGACTATGTTACAGTGTGGGCTTTGTGTTTGGTGTTTACTACTCATTTAAGTAAAGCCTGCAACTACTAGAACTTTTGGATCTAGCTTAACTCTCTTTACTTCTTTTCATACACTGAAGGTTGGAGTAAGAGGGAAGGATATCGTTGTCCTTGGTGTGGAGAAGAAGTCTGTGGCAAAACTCCAGGATGAAAGAACCGTACGGAAGATCTGCGCTCTGGATGACAATGTCTGCATGGCTTTTGCAGGTAAATGGTCCCTCAGGGTTTCTGGGTATGTTTATGGATTCTGAGAATATAAAATGTATGTGTAACTGGCTGAGAACTGTGGGGAAGCAGCATATTTCCACAGCTGCTTATTCTTTTTTTAAATAAAAGCTGCGTGCTGTATGGATAAATAGAGAGGCAATGATCTGATGACTGGAAATGCAAAGTAAAAGCTCCTCTGTTGCAATTCGGAAGACTCCTGGGTGAACAGCTCTGGATTTGAAGCATAAATATTCTGCTTCCACATTCTTTCTGTTCCAAATGCTGTAATTTCCATTGTACAAGCTGAAACAGGAGATGTGAAAATGTAAAAAAAAAAAAAATCTATAAATTGAGAGAAAACATATTTCAGGAGGTTTCTCTTCTCTTCAAGCAGTTTGGACTCTGTGTCACTGATACATTTAAGAGGAGATCTGACTAAAACAGTGGGGTTTGGGTTTATTGTGCAGGAGTGAGAGGCTCAGCTCCTTCCTCTGCCTTGCTCCCTTAGCCAAGGGCTTCTATATGTGCAGGGGGATTTACAGACTTGAGGAAAAGTTCTCTAATAAAAATGGAAAATGGCAGCATTAGCTAAAAATTAAAATAAGAACTAAATTTCTTTTCAATTTTCAGAGGATCACACTCATTTTTGTCAACTAACATAGGGCTGCTGTAGCTTTGCCAACTAGACAAGATTTGCTGGGCAGATAAAACTGGCTGATAGTTATGGGGACTGCATGAGGAGTAAATGTGTGTGAGAATGGAGATTGCTGATTTACTGGGATATAGAATGCTGTCAGTAAGATTCCCATGAACTGGCTCAGAATTATGTGTGTCATCTAACTGACAAACACGGAAGCTGTAAACTAAATCCTGTTGCCTTACAAATGCTCTTGCTCAGCAAACCTGAGAGTGTGAGCTCTCCTTTGGTGTTTTCAGTGACTCCACGGGCCTCTTGGGGCCAGACTGGTTGTGTTGTGAGGTTGTTCCATGACTCTGAGCATGTGCTGTTGTTCCAGGGCTGACGGCCGATGCCAGGATAGTCATAAACAGAGCCCGTGTGGAGTGTCAGAGCCACAGGCTCACTGTGGAGGATCCTGTCACCGTGGAGTACATCACACGCTACATTGCCAGCCTGAAACAGGTACTTTGGCCTTAAAAATGTGTCCTGACCTATTATGTTATAGATATATATTATACATAACATATGCTAACAGAACAGTTATGTATGGCAACTTATATGTGTAATGTGCAGGATGTGACGTTGTGTTGTGTAATATCTGACGCTTCCATACATAAAATGTCTGTCCTGGTAAAAATCAGCTTAACAAAACACATTGTGGATGTTTGTTGGGAATGGAGATGTAGCAATAGAAAAGAAGGATTGAGTGCTCTTTGGTTTGGGGTTTTTTTATCCCTGAAGAAAAGGAAATTAATTGTATTACTAAGGACAGCACAGCTACTTGTGTTACGTCATCAGGAACAGTTTGCTCATCTCCAGCTCACTTCCAGAGCAGTGGGCCTGGATCAGTGTCCACCCTCTTCATGGCTCCTGGGAGTTTTTCCTCCTGCTAAGGTTTTGCAAGGAGGGGCAAAAGGGGAGCAAACTGTTGCAGTACTAATATGGTTTATGTTTGATATTCACGGATTTCAAATGAATTGCGGTATCAAAATACTCCCATCTGCCTTCTGTGAGAAAATTATTTATTTGCCAGTGTTTTAAAAGTGGTTTTCAGCCACTAGTGGGGATTAGAGAAAACCTAATTTACTTATGCACAGCCATGTGTTGGTACAGTGGTGATGGTAATAGTGTGATTCTTGTAATAATCACTAGTCTACCAGAGCAGGGCACCACTTCCCAAAGTTTCACTTTGTTTCTTTACAGTAAATACCACGTTTCTGTCTTTCGTTCCGTCGCATTCACCATTTCTCCCAACCTGTTACACTCCTGGCCCTGTTCCTGCTGCCACGGTGCTGCAGGTCGTCCCTCCTGGTTCTGGTGTGTGACTTGGCGGTGCTTACAGTGTCACAGGAGGGCTGTGACACAGACTTCAGTGTAACCTGCTTACAGCCATGGAGCTGCCCTGCTTTCCCATGGAATTGTTGTAAATTGGTGAAAACTGACTTTGTGTTCAGGTGTCCTCATCCTCCCTTTTGGCTTCTTAACCATGCTTGGGTCATACCAGGGCTTGCAGATGTGGCTCTGGCTGCCTCAGGTGTAGGAACAGGGGTGGGATAGAAACCACCTCTCCCTTGCTTCTCTGAATGTTCTGTGAGATACAGAACCTTAACAGGGAGATTAGTAAGAGAGCCAGCTCACAGTATTTCTGGTGGCTTTTCTGCTTGTGACTTCTCCAGTGTCTGCTTTGCACTCTAAGAATGTTTTCAGAACTGCATCTGAGTAAGTGTCTGTCCTTCCTGCTCAGAGGTACACGCAGAGCAACGGCCGCAGACCCTTCGGGATCTCCGCCCTCATCGTGGGATTTGACTTTGATGGAACTCCACGGCTGTACCAGACCGATCCCTCCGGCACGTACCATGCTTGGAAGGTGAGTTGATTCAGTTTTCCTGTGGAGATGGAATGAACTATTTGTGTGTTAATGTATCCTTTAAAGAGGGACGGGTGTGGAAAGGAGATCTTGCTGGCCAGATGGTGCTGGCTCACAGCTGCAAAAATCCTTCATGATCAAACGTACTGGGAGTTGCAGTCTGTAGTTCAGCTTTCCTTGGGAAACCTTGTCCTGCTTCCCAAAAAAACCCCCAAACCAACCCACGTGTGCCTGACAGCTGTCCTTGTGTTCGACATGAGGGAAGTAAGATGTTCAGCCTCCTGAAAAATATGTGGTGGTCACAAAATTGCTTCAGATTATGTAACTGTGTGACTTGTATTTCTTGCTTATTTCTGTAAATGACGTATTTTCTAAAATCCCACTCGCTGTCTTTTTCCCCTCAATGTGTCCAGGCTAATGCCATCGGCAGAGGAGCCAAATCTGTGCGTGAGTTCCTGGAGAAAAACTACACTGATGAGGCCATTGAGACAGATGATCTGACTATTAAACTTGTCATCAAGGCTCTTCTCGAGGTGAGGTGTTTATGATCCTTTGTGTGGCTTTTCACTATGTGTACAGATCCACTTCTTAGACATAAATATGGGAAAATCTTTGCGGATGTCCCAAGGAAGGACTGCAGAGAATCTGAGAGAGCAGTTTGCTGTGGGATTGAATTCCTCGTTCCGAATATTTGGGGTAACAATATCCATAGTTTACACAGAAGAACTTACCAGCAGCTCGGGGGAGAAGAACAGACTTCAGTTCTGGGCATCAAAGATGTGCTAAACCACATGCTGAATATTTTATTTTTTTATTGAATTTTAAGATACAGAAAATATCCCAGGTCAGGTGGTGGGGCTGAGGTGTCTTGTGTTCTCTCTCCGCTGAGGGCACTGGCACCAATGTGAAGACCCTCATGTTTTGAGAATTACAGTGCTGCTGCTGTCCAGAGCTTGGAGCTAAGCAGTGCAATACTGTCTGTATCCATGTCTGTTCTCCTTCCAAGGAGACTGTAAAGGGGGTTGTTGGAGTGAGTTACTGTCCAGGCTCCTGATGCCTCCCTGTGCCTCCCAGGTGGTGCAGTCTGGTGGGAAGAACATCGAGCTGGCCGTGATGCGGCGGGAGCAGCCGCTGAAGGTAAGGCCCTTGTTTGCTTCTCTCTCTTGGAGCCTGTCTCTGATACTGTCTGTGTTGATGTGCCTTAACTCCCACCCCTTAATCTCACTCTGCACTGACAAATACTTCAGTTTCTTCTTAGTGGCCAAGGAATGTTGTGTCTGCAGCAGGTACCTGCCTCCAGATGAACAGTTAACGTTCTTCCACTGGCAGAACTTGAATTGCTTTCACAAATGCCTCTAAGTTTATTGGCATCTTGAGGATCACCTACATTTCTCTTTTAGATCCTAAACCCTGAAGAAATTGAGAAGTATGTCACTGAAATTGAAAAGGAAAAGGAAGAAAATGAAAAGAAAAAACAGAAGAAAACATCATGATGAATGAAATGCAACTGCTTAGCTGCTTCTTTTTAATTCAAGTGATGGGTTTTTCTGTATAGACATGTAGGCATTCCACTTACTCATACTGTGCCCTCTTGAGACCTACAATAAACCTACTGATTTTTTTTAAAGCTGTTATTTAAAGAAAATCTGTCTATTCCTTGGATTTTAATTACCCAGGATGATTTGCTTGGCTACAGAACAGCAGCAGTGACCCATTAAAGGACAGGGACTTTGCTTGCATTTTTTTTCCCTTGGACACTTCACTTTGTTTAATGGTTCTTTTCTGCACTGTCTCAGTTCCCAGCATCTCCCTTTATTTTTTTTAAGCAGCTGTCTCAAGGGTTGTGTTGTGGCCTCAACAGAACCAAGATGGAGTTGGGGGTTTTAGTACCAAACTGGCATCAGGGTGAAAGGGCTGGGTCTGCACCAAGGCCCTGCAGCAGCCCCTGACAGCAGGTGTGTGTTCTACCACTGCTGGACGAGGCAGAGAGGGTGGGGGTCTCATCTTGTGGGTCAGAGGAGAACTCACTGGGCAGAGGTGCACGACTTGGTGCTTCCATCAACCATGCATGGCTGTTCTGGTTCAGAATAAAGCATTGCTCTTGTGATTGCCCATGAGGGGATTTATACACCAGGAACTAAACAATAATTAGAGCCAGTGGTACAATACAGCACAGTTGAACCGTAAAGTTCTACTCCAGTTTCTCCTTTTGTCTTTGCCCTCACACACTTCCTCTCTAGCCCTTAGTCCAGGAGTTGGTTTTAAGCTGTTTCAGGACTAGTCCTAGTGGTTGTGTGAGGGCTGCAGGACCTGCTGCTGTGCACTAAAACCACATTGCTCTTGAGGCAGGATCTGTTCTGGGCCCTCTACACACTGCAGCCATTCACACATGCAATGTCATAGGCTTAGAAATGAATGTGAAGGTGTGAGGCAGCAGCTGTTTACTCAGATGCTTTACAACCAGCTCCTCTATTGTAAAAATTTCCCCATTGGTATCCACTGAGGGGATGGAACCAAACAGATCTTCAGCCTGCTCTCGACACCTCAGGCAGGGTTTGGCAGGGCCCAGCTGGCACAGCAAGGACTGAAGGTGTCCCTGGAGGCAGCTCAGGGACACCCCACCCCACCAAGGGCCCCAGGCAGCAGACACCAACCTGCACGGAGCTGTTTACTGAGAGAGGCTGCAGAGCAAAGTGTGGGCAGAAGATCCCATGGAAGTCAAGGACACAGAAGCAGCTCAGGGAAGCAGTGAACCACATCAGTCAGGGAAAGCAAAATACTGGGATATTGTGTCACTTATCTGCGCTGAGACTGGAAGTCTGAAGTTAAAACTATTTGGTTCTCTGCACAAAGTCACCACAGTAAAATCCTCACACTGGAAATATTCCCTGGGGAAACCAACAGGGCTGAACTCCCAGTGCAGCATTCCAGGGGCTGAGTGCTCCTGCAGAGAAGGGCTCACAGGTAACAAAGCCCAGGGGCTGAGCCACAGCCAGTGCTCCTCTCATGCTCCCAGACACCAGCACTCGGGGGCTGGAACACATCCACAGGACACAAACAGCAGTGTCGGGAACAGTGATGTGTCTTTCACCTGGGATCTCAGGCTTTCCTGTGGAAATGAGGGAATTGGTGCTATTTAACTATAAAGGCACAGTTAACACCAAAGTAATTGTGATTGCTCAGTTTGCCTCAGCCACCTCTTTAGCAGGGCCATGGACAGGCAGTGCGATTCCACCTCCACGCCAGCAGAGAAAGCAGAGGCTCAGAGCAGCTCCAGAGGATCCCTTTCAGTCCTCCTCAGTTCACAGGTGTCAGCCCAGCTCCTGCAGGAGGCTCCAGCTGAGCCCCAGCAGCCCAAGGACTTGGTTCCACACAGCCTGGAGTAACATAACCCTCATCAGAGCAGCAGTGACAGTGAGCAGTGCCTGGACAGGGGTGTTTGAGCCCTTTTCCACACTGTGCAGCACTTCCCAGGGCTCTGCAGCCAGGTTTTCCCAGCCTGGCTTGGAGCCCCAAGGTTGCAGGGAGCGGTTACCCAGCTATGCACAGAACAGTGGAGGGAAACATTAAACATTTACATGTTTATTATAATTACAATTTACATTACTCCAAAGAGCAGCCCCACTGCTATGTTCTAATTCTTAGCAATAAAGTCCTACAAAAATAAATCCAAGCTTTTACAGTAACCTAGGTCAATGCGTAACTAAAAAACTTGAGCTATGTAAGGGGTTCAGTCGTCAAGGTGCTTTTTCAACAAAATTCCCTACCAACCGAAAACAGGACACATGCCTATAACAATTTAACCCACTTATTCATGCAAACGAAGGTAACCCCTCCCTCCCAGCCCTATCCCCACATACAATTTTTTAAAAACAAAAGAAAAACAACTAAACTATTTACAGTGTGGGGGTACAGAGGAAAGAAATTAAACATGCCCATCTTTTAAGCTTCATTATAATGGACTTCCATCCCTAGCTTGCATGATAACATTCCAAAGTGTTCCACCACAGTCTACTAGAGTACAGAGAACTGTTTGCATTTGGAGCTGCCTCCAGCGAGGTACAAACCGAGGCATTAAGTCAGAGCTTGGGGTCTCCTTCCCAGGAGAAAAAAACCCAACTCTGCACTGAGCACACGAGGGGACACTCACTGCTCCCGTCCCACACACTATCCCCACGCTCCATCCAGGAGCTCCAAGCCCCCAAGGCATTCCCAACACTCCAGCTCGAGGGAAAGCCACGGCTCTACAGTACCTCCAGCCCACAAACAGCTGTACAGTCAGTTACACTACTACATGATCAACACTCCAGTATTCCCAAGTGACAATATACATGACTCCTCAGCACCAGGAATCCATTCTTCCAGATACCAAGCGCTATTTCACACCTGCTGCCAAGAACTGTGAGACCAGCAGCACCAAAGAATCCATTTAGGTTCTCTGAACAAAACAAATTATAGCTGGTTTGTTTCAAGTGAGCTTTGGTTCCGTGTTAAAACAGCACGACTTCTCCAGGGTTCAGAAAAGGAGTCTGACTTAGAGCTTAGACTACAGCAGCCTTTGAGAGACCCCGAAAGAAGAACTGTGTAAGTTAGTCTGCACTTAAAAAAAACACGAACAAAAAAAGACACCCTGAAGAAGGTACCCCTGAACACATTCCCTCTTCCAAAGGATATTCCAGCTGACTGTTGCTGGTCCAAAGTAAGTCCAGAATATAAGCAGTAGTACATGAAGTTCGGTCGCTTGAGCTGAAACAGTAAACAATATGAACCATTTTCCCACGTTAGTGCAGCAGTTGGTTGTTTTCTTTCTATTTACAGTTTCACCCTCTCAGGAGAGATGTTCGAACCTATTCAGAAAAAAGGCAGAATTAGATTTGCTATCACAGAGATCTTCTCCCAAGAGAAAGAAACACAGCAAAGCTCACACCCCTCTATCAAATGAGATGCTTAGCTAGAAAGGATCAGCTCATGCAGCTCTTGCTTTCTCAGACAGGTGAGCCCAAGAAATCGACAGCACAGTCAGCACGTTAAACACCAGGTTAAACCATTCCCATCGACTTCTACCACTTAAAAAGATCAATGAGATCCAATAAGGAACAATTCTTAATATAAGACTGGAGAGCAAAAGAAGCAGTTCAGGCAAGGAGTAAGACAAATGTGACTCAGAGACAGTATTTACTCTTGCTGGAGCACTTGCCTCTGAAGTTACACTCTGCCAGTACCAGCTCTGTGAGTGGTTTGGTTTCGCCTTGCTGCTCCACTCCCCCTGCCACCTCGAAATCCACCTCGAAAGCTGCGGCCACGAAGGAACCGTCCAGACACTCCAAAGGTCTCTGTGTTGAGCTTCCTCTCCTCAGCCCACGTGGTGCGCCTGGAACTGAACAAGGGTGCATTCAGGTTTAACAGAGACATGAAAGAGCCACCAGCTCACTTAGGAAGGAAGCCTCAGCCCCCCCGTTTTGCTGAGCTGAACAAGAGCCAGCTGCAGCACACGCTAACTCATCCCGTCTGCAGAAACCCTGCCAAGGGAATCCCTCAAGCTGCACTGAAGAGATACCCGACTTCTCCAGGCACTTGATAACATCAGTGTCAGCAGTGAAAGCTGACACTTTTCCTTCATACTCCCAACATTGAACTTAATGCATTTTCCACAGCCAGACATGACCTCCTTCCTTCCCCAGCTCCAGGCTTGGCTCACTCCTGTCTGCAGCTGCACCTCCAGCACAGCACAACCCTGATGCCTCCTTCTCCCACGAACCAGATAAGGAATTTGTTTAAAATCAATGGGTTCAAAGTCAGTACTGGGAAACAAAGCTGGAAATTCCTGTATCATGGTTTAGGCAAGTGTATCATACCAGCTGAAATGCTTTTTCTTTGATGCCACTGCATGAAGGATGGTCAGTATCACTTGTGAGCCACCAAATGCACAGCAATACTGACTTTTCAAGTCTGTTTTGCTGACTTTCTTGCATTCTGAAGTTTTTAAGTAATTTTAAACTATGTCACATAGATAACATCTAGAATTTTATGCTAAAATTCCAGTTAAAAACCAAGCCTTTAGGAAAGACTCACCTAGATTTCAGTTCCGAAGAAATGTTGTCAAAGAAAGACTTGGATTTATCATAATAGCAGTTGGGCCCCAGCAGATCCTCCTCTGCATTACCATCATTGTTTTGGGTTGCCACTCCAGGGTCCCCTTTTTCTTCCCCCGTCTCTGCTTTGTCATCTGAAGATAATGAAATGTATTACACTTCCTTGAGGCAACACTGCAGAGCCATCTGTTCTCTTGCTCCCTCAAACAAGATTTGAGACGAAACCATGCAGTTTCTCAGAACGGGTTTGTCTATGCAGTATTTACTACTAGCTCAACAATTCATATTTAATGAAAGCACAAACCTTTAAAGTTTAGTTTCTTCTTGAATTCTTTATCAAGTTCCTCTCTGTTGAATTGTGCATTTGCACTTTCAAAGTCAAAGTCACCTTCAAACTTTATTGTATTTTCCTTCACAGTAGTTGGTCTGTTTTGTCCTCTAGAACGGTTTCTGGTTCTCCTGTTTCCTGAAAGCAGGAGAGTTTAAACACTTGGTAACGCACAGGGAGGTTACATGACTTGCTCAAGACCAGAGGAAACCAGGGATAGAACTCAGGAGTTTCTGGCTTCCAGTCCTGTGGTTAGGCCACACCTCTTTGAAAGCAACTTCTGAATTTGGCTGTAGAAGACATATTACAGCAACACTTTAACTTTCTGAGCAGCATTCCTGAATGTCAGTCTTACCATTAAGACAGAGTGCACCCAACTTCCTTCTAGAGTACAGAGAGAAGTCAGAACAGGTACTACAGCAAGAAAAGCTGAGGGGAAGCAGGGAAAACTATCTTTCCTGTCTGCTCTTCACCTGCAAGCACAGCATCGTAACTACCCTACAAACCTGTCAGCATGGCAAGGAGGAGGAGGAGGTTTCAGAAAATCCACCCAAGACTTATCTACCCACAGAGAGAGCTTGTACTTAATGTAGCTTTTGGTTTCCAACTGAGACACTATTCTCTCCTTTCTGGAAAAGCTATAACCACTTCTACACACAAATTAATTGGAAGATCTAAGAGTCTGAGGTTCTGTTTCCTGTCTTTTCTCATTTTCCTTGGGCAGAAACATCTCTTTGAATTTCACTTTCTTCTGCTTAGTGCTTAAACTGTCAATTTGAGGTATCAAAACACTGCTCTATGGAAGTGTTATAAAAATTCTGGAAAGTCTTAAACAGGCTGCTCTTCCCAGTAAAAATACTTGAGGCTTCAGAGAAATCCAGTCATTGCTACCAAACATACCCTAAATTTTCTAGAAAGGGCTCTAGAATTCTATCCCTGGAACACTCTGAACTTCTGAACGCTCAAGAACCTATTTTGTTGGGGAAGCATCTCTGGATATCCAAAGCTTTACCAAGCTTTATTTTGCTCTCAGTCTTCTGACAGATAATCCTGCCCTGAAGTTAACACCACTTGTCTTTACAGCTAACAGGACTGTTTAGTGTCAGCTTAACCTACCCGATCTTCTCCTTTGAGGTCTTCTGTTCTCATCGTTCACCTGTCCTTGGGTTTGCACAGGTGCTGCCTGAACTGTATCTACTGAATGAGAAGGATAAATTTAATAAAGGAGCAGGAGAAGAAACCCAAACCAGCTGAGTCTTGCAGTGCGCCAGCCCTGGGGAGCCGAGGAGGTGGCAGACGTACCGCTCGCCTTGCTGTTGGCCGGCGGAGCCTGGCGGGCGCTGCGCGGGATCCCCGGAGTCACCTTCACCGGGGGCAGCTTCTGGGAATTCCCACTGTCCACTGGGCCGGTCTGAACAGCCTGCTCTACCATGGGGCTTTTGCGGACTGGGTGAACAGAAGGAAAGCCAGCACCTGGAAAAAATCCCAGTGACTAAGTGCCTCTTGGAAAATGTGCCAACACCATTCAAACCCTGCCCGCTTCTATGGAGAAACCGTTTGCTCAAGAATTACTCAAAGCCTTGAGTGTGAATCATTACAGGCTAAGTTTTAAGTGCCACATACTCTATGTAAGGCACCACTGCCATACAAGTCATGGCTCTCAGATCCAGAGCCTCAGTATCAGGAAATCTACCCCTTTATTTCTTAAGCCAAGTTAGACAAACATCAAATAACCAAGCCAGGTCAGTCTCTCAGACAGTTTATACCAAAATATAATTTCTAGATGTGTTCTTGGTTATGCAGCATTTTACTTTATATGATACATGAAATCTGAAACAAAAAGCTATCATTTTGAAAGTGTTCAAGGAAGTTTCCCACTTTGTCAAAAAAGTCTTGCAGCAAACACTTAAGCACCTCAGCTGTATCCCCTTTTGTAAGTTGCTTTTAGAAGTCCTTCAATTTCATTGCTTATTGTTAGAGCTTTCAGACAAAGAAAACCTGAAACCAGACCAGGATCTCAAAGTTACCCTTTTAAATTCCTTCTTGGTCAAGGCCAAAGTGTTACCAAGACTTCTGTTGCTCTTCCATCCAGGCTTATTTATTCACACTACAAAACATGTAAACACTTTTCATGGTTTGGTATACCTTACACCAATTATATTAAAAAGTGACAGTCTTCAGTACTCAGAAGAAACACTGCATTCTAGATTTAATTAGAAGGTTTGGAGTACTACAGGTTTATGTAGTTATGCAAAAGAACTGCTTGGAAGCAAAGTTTAACTGAATATATTAAAAGAGCAAGAAAAATGAAAAGCTGAAGAGTACACACAAACCAAGCCACTGACACTTCTGGGTCACCCAAGTCCACATGAGACATACCCAGTAGGTTACATCATGCAGGTTCCCAGTTAATGTACACCTGGAAAACTTGCGAGGAAGACAGACATATCCTAAGGATTATTGGGTAGGACAAAACCGGTGTGCGAGTTTAACATGAGAAAGTGTCAAAGTTTAGCCAGAATACTGAGAAACAGAGATGGCCAAAACCAGCGAGTAAGTAAAAAGCCTCATGCCAACACAAGCATACATGCTTAAGCTAAAAACAGATGAAACTAATTACCATGTTTAAATGCAGGATGCACCTGGTCTCTCTGCTCTGAGGATGGTCAGTCTAATATCTCTACTCAACCTCCCTTTAAATGTTTTACACATAGAAGCAAGCACCCAGAACTTATCTCACCTACCCACCACTCAGCAGTTGCTCACTGTTAGCCATGTTTTACTAACTGGGAGTCTGGACAAGGAACACTGCCCCATATCATGTAGGAAATCTCTCCTGATGTTTCCTCAACCACAGAAATACTCCTGAATTTTCAAGTAACCCATCTCTAACCACAAGGCCACCCACAATTTAAGCAGTGGGCTTGTCTTTCCAGGAAAGGCTAATGAATTCCTCACCCAATCCCTATGGTAACATGTTCCTGGACAGAATGCAGCACATCGACATCCCTAAATTTCATCCCTCTCCTGATACTTACACAAGAGGATCCACTGTCATGGTTTTTCCTTTCTCCTGTCTCTCTAACTGGTAATTCTAGGACAGGAGGAGTAATACTTCATGTAATGGAAGGCAAAACAAGAGCTGAGAACTAGTTCTACTGGCATTACCCATATGAGCACCATCATTCTAGGAGGGGTTAACAAGAACAGAGTGTTTGCAAGTGCCATGCAGTCCTTCCAAATATTTGGAGTCCTCAAACTGCTGTTACCCTTGGAAGAGAGCTGATGGGGCTCTGAAGACATGTCAGGCTCTGAAACAGGTTGTGGAGACGGAGAAGAACTAGGGCTGGAAGCAGCTGCTGATGCTGGAGGGCTTACCAATTTCTCTGAAGAGATAGAGGGAAGAGAGAGCAAAGATACATGGATAAGATACCAGGTAATGAAACATCTGAAGGACTTGGAAAGAGATACAAGAATCTCTAGAACAGCATTAGAGCAGCTTATTTACAGCCCTCTCTGGGAACATGTTCTTTTTACATGTGATGTATATGTAAGGTGTGTTAGATTAAAAATGAACTTGCCTCAACTGCTAGACATTCACATTACTTTCAGAAAGAAACTTGAGCTGTTTAGTTTGTTTCTTTCCTGTGCACATGTGTGTGCATGTGTAAGTGAAACACAGGCCTCCATGTAGCAAAATCATTGCACAAAATCAACTACTTATTCAACCTGACACTTGACAAGGAGTATGGTATTAGTTACTCTAATTGGTTTTCACAGTAGGTGCATACAAGGACTTTACCTTTATTCTAGCAAGTAAAGTTGTTACTTACCTAAACCTAAGGAAGCTGCATACTGCTGGCTAAGCAAAGAGCTGGCAGCAAGCTGGCTGTAAGGTGGCATACCTCTAAACGGGCTGTAAGGCACATGTGGCTGAAAGGATGATGTAGAGGCAGAGCCCAGTGAAGACTGTAACAAGACAAAGTACATTTCCATTTACTGTGTCCAGAAGTCAACATGCTTTGGCAGCGATTCTCTACTTCACGTACAACATTACTAAAGCATAAGTAAATACTCAGAAGGGTCAGTTTACCTCTTTATGCTTTTCTTGCATTCTCAGCTAGCTCTGGCTTTTGTTGACTGAAGTCTTTAATGCTGCTGCTATGTTAAACATTACAACAAAATTCAGGATCCTTCAAGCAATCTGAAGATTCTTGGAGACACTGACTGGCCTTCATTTTTATATGTTTATACCAAAATCCAGTCTTCCAACACCAATGTCTTATCATAGCTTTCTAGCAACACTTCAGGCTAACTTACTTGGACAATGGCAGGATCCTGTGGTAGAGTATGTTGAGCTTTTGGAGGTTCACAGACAGTGATGTCTTTGATGTCACTTCCTCGAAAAATAATGTATTCATATATTTCTTCTCTCGGAGGAGCCGGTCTGTCTGTGGGCCGGTCCTCGGTACCGAAGGATCGCACTGGCGCATTGAAAAGATGACTGTTAGTGCAGGATTCCCACTGCAGCACTGTGCAGATTTGTGCAGTTAAAAAGTACTCTTGTAACACTTGCCAACTGTAAAAACAACAACGGTTACCTCCAGAACCCTGAATCTCCTTCTCACACATCTGTTCCCTCAAATGGCAATTTCTTCAGCAGCCTGTATAAACAGTTTTGTTTACATCAAGCTGTGAAGGTAAAGACCACAGACCAGCTGGAGTGAAGAATCCCACTCCACACCCAAGGATTCACATACAGTGCCATAATGCCATACTCCCCTTCCCTCCCCAGCACCTGTCCCATGCAGGCATTCAGCTCCAGACAACTGCAACACACCAGGGGAGAGGCCCCTGAAGCAGCAGGAAGAAATCTTAGAAGGCTTTTGAGCTCAAATTTGCACCTTTGGTTTCATACACTTATTATATGGATAAAGTTCTCAATGATAAGAACTTACCATTAAAATTCCCTCTCTACTCCATGCCACTACTTTTATGATTAATATGACTACAAAGCAAGCTTTTAGTGACAAATCTAAAACCTCAGTGCCTGGAGAGGCTTTATTGAGTCCCAGCTCTCAGGACACTTGAGCAGGCACTAACCAGCAGTGTTACACCTTGGAGTGGAAAAAAGGCTTCAGCTGATTGTGACAGCTACCAGGTAAAAGCGTTAATTAATTTGAGCCATTAAACGGGAAGAGGTCAGACAGACTTATTGGATTGTTGCTGCAGGAAAGTAGATGGCAGAGTTGTACCAGACACTGACAGGTGAAAGCTTGAAATTTCAGCCACAAGTCAGAAGCTCACCCAGCTCACTAGTCTAACTGCTTTGTCTTCAGGAGGCTTCACCAGTCTGGATAAACACCAGCACACAGTGGTTTATGCACATTTTCTGACAGTGGAAGATTTCTGTATGGAAGTTCCATCAATTGCTTCTAACAGGTTACCACAGAAGTACCAAAACCTTTCTGTCAGAACATACCGTGATTCCTGCAGCACCTTTACAAATTACACCCTTACCAGACCTTCCACAAGCACCTGCCTTGTCACAGTCTGTGGTGACATGCCAGCCAGCTGCCACTCCCACTGCACAGCTGGAAAGATACATGCACAGACAGCCTTGTCACATGGATGATGGGGGGCAGGGGGCACCACAGCTTCCCTGGAAAAAGGGCACCAAAAGTAGATCCACTGAACACCACACTGAGCATCCCTGGCACACCACACTGCTTCAAACTTCCTAGGAGCACCGGCAGATGTAGGCAGAGATACTAAAGAGTCCTGTTCTGAGATGAAAAGCTGTATCCAGGTGGATATCTCACCAAGCAGCAGTTAGTGCTGCAAGTGCTCTTTAGCCCTGTTAATGTGTAGGTGAGCTCCCAAGGAGCAGGTCAGTGCCAGACTGTCCCTGTCACACTGCTCAGCACCTCAGCTTGCACCTAACAGGAAGGGAATCTTCACTGGTACAAGGACAAGCTGTCAGTCACTTCCTTTAAATGGCCATCTTCCATGAGTTCCTAGGGTAAATAACCTCTCCAAGTTATTTTAGATCTCCAGCTGCTGTTTGATCATATTACAGCTGTAACTCAGTCAACGAGAAGCAGATTATAAACTGAAAGCAATGCTTGTGGCCTTTCGGACATGAACTGTACCACTGACATCCCAGCTCAAGATTAGATTATTACAGCACACAGCTCAAGGGAAGACACACTAAAGGCATCCAGGGACTACTGCAGCATCCCACAGCAAACTTGGAAGCCACCACAATCAGCCTATCAACTTCCACATGACCCACAAAGCCCAAAGCTGTCCAGGCAGCCTCTCACTTGGCCAGTCTCAAGGTTTCTAACTAAAAAGGTGGAAAGCTACATCCTTGTAGACAAAACAGCAGTGAAGGCATGTGAGAGAGTTGTAGGAGTTGAGCTTGCCTGTCCCTGCAGCTGAAGTGTTTAACTGTTTCTGGGACAGCACAAAGTGCACTTTAAGTTCCTGCACAGGTGGGAAGGGCTGTCTCCCACAGAGTTAGTGACTACTGCTTGCAGATGAGCAGGAAATCAATCCCACACCACTGCAGCTCGTGTTTTACAATACAGTTCCTACTCATATAGGGCTGTTGAGCTCAGCTTCTGAAGGACCAGAGAGCATAACAGTGACTTGGTGACTGAAAAGAGATTACATGGATATTGCTTGCTCAAAAACTCCAAATCCTTCAGACTTCTACAGAAGGGAGAGTAAATTTCTGGTGTTCACTGCTGACAAGACAGTAATGGGCTTAAGCTTGCTTTATTTACAATTTAGGTTTAGCATCTAGCAAGACAGTCAACTTTCTGGTAGTAATTAACAAATCAAATCTCCAGCATTTAAGATACTGTGCATGTGTTGAAATTTAACAAATATAAATCAACTGAAGTTAGCCTGGCTTTGAGTGAGAGGCTAAACCAGATTCCTTTTTGAGGCCTCTTGCAACCTAAATTTTTCTTTATGCCACTTGAATGATAGAAGTCAAGAGAATGGCATTTACACTACACACTGAAGTTTTTTGAGCCTTAAGCAGTTGCATCCAGGGCTTAACAACAATTTGCTTTACTTTAACTGTGTATCAGTAATTAATTGCTCTCCTAAACTTTCAGAGATCAAGAGTTTTAAACCACTGTCCCCACCACACAGGGTCAATACTGCTATCACCAACTTCAACAATATTGCTACATTCATAGCTCTAATTTTGATACAAAGTCCCCAGATTTGAAAGGCCCCTCTGAGATAAAATGAAAAGCAGGGTTTGTGCTGTGAAGTTTATAGAGCAGCAATTTAAATGGAGGGAAAAAATACGTTCTCCATCTGTTGTCACGACTTCTTCAGCATTCCAGTTCATCAAAACCTGAACACTAAGAAACCAGTAACTACAAGAGCTGCCAGAAATCTTATCCAGAGCATGTACCTACACACACCATAAAGCACTTTAACCACACATGCCTTTGAAACACACCACTTAAGTTCTGAGGTAGCAAGTGCTCTCTGTAAGGGAGAACTATGTGAGGAACCATTTCTACTTGCTGCTGGCTGAAGGTGAAGACCTTCCTGCACGTACAGAAAAGGAACCGCATCCTTTCAGCAACCTCTCAAGTACCTTGAGCAAAGCACTAACACAAACAGCTCCGTTTGCACAGTTAAACAAACAGCCGCATCCCTAGAGAAAATGGGAATTTGAGGAAATTCACATCTTTAATTTCAGAATAATCGGTGTCAAATAAGAGTCCGACATCTACCAGAAACGTTATTATACTGGGTAAACAGTGTGACACAGGCTGCCCTGAGGGTAGCTGTGAATCTGGCAAGTCAGTGTCTCCTGCCAGCAAACAGCCTCTCAAAACAAAAGGTGTTTGTTTTGTGGACAACTCGGATGGGTGGCTGAAGGCAATGAAGAACATGTGAACTTCCCAGAACAAGGAAGGACAAAACCCAGGGAAAAAGAGCTGATGCACATTAGCTGCAGTAGCCAAGCTGGACATAAAAAGCAGCGCAGAAATAAGATCATGTTTGAGAGACTGAACAAGACAGGACAGGTTTCACTGAGACGAAACATGGGAGTTCCCAGCACAGGTGACGACTGGATCCAAATGACACCACTAAAGAGAGACGATAAAGATCAGTATTTCTATAGAGAAACAAGATGCAAAGCCCCTGTGGAGAGAGAGAGAGAGCGCCTGCAAGGTCGGCGGGGCCAGACCCACGTGCGGCTGCCCCAGAGCGCCCAGCGCGGGGCTCCCGCTCCCCACCTGAGCAGAGCCCGGCCATCGACCACGGCGGCGACAAAGGCACAGCCACACCGACTCGGCTCCCCGGCGCCAGCCCCGGCCCCGCTCCGCCCGAGCCCCGGCGCAGGCCGGCCCCTCCGCGGCTCCCGCGGCGGCGCTTCCCCCCGGGAGCCCCCCGGGCCCTGCCCGCCCCTCCGCCGCTGCTGACTCACGGGGAGCAGCGGCAGCGCCCGGGGTTCGGGGCGGGCCGGGCCGCGCTCATTGTTCGGGCCCCCGGCGCGTCCCCCCCGCCAGCGCGGGCCTAGGCCCGGGCGCAGGGCCCCGCCTCACCCTTGGCCAGCGCCACGGTGGAGTTCTCGGTGTCGATGGTGTAGAGGATGCCCTCATAGCGGATCTGCGCCTTGGAGAT
>VWZG01000495.1:335248-346061 GCA_013396735.1 Grallaria varia
GTGCCAGGCTCCAGCTGCTGGCAGGAGGCAACCAGGCTTCTGGAGCCTTTCAGGCTGCTGGAGCCTTTCAGGCTGCTGGAGCATCACCTTCCACACCTGGGGACACTGAGGTACCTTACCTCTGCATTGGTGGCAAAGAAGAGAAACACGCAGGGAAAGGGGAGGAAGTGAAAGCGCACCAGAGATCGGACTGTGGGTCTGGCAAACAAAACTAATGGTACAAAGGAAGGGAGAAAACGTGCGAGCCCCAGAGGGAGAAAAGTTTGAAACAGGGCAGCGGTTTCCAAGAAAAATTATGGGAGCTGCAGGAAGGATGGAAAGGCCACCGAGAATGCAATTCTGTGGTGGGGTGGGAAATGGGGGGTAGAAAAGAGCCCAGGAATGAAGGAGGGACTAGAACAAGATGGAGAAATCAAAAAAAAAAAAAAAAAATCAGGAAAGATGAGAAAGAAAAAAAAATCCATCCTTGTGAGGGTTTTTATTCTAAATAAGGAAAAGCAGGGGAAGTAGAATAAAGAAAAAAGCATGTAAAGTCAACTGAAAGAAACTAAAATAAAGGGAAGAGAGAGGGAAGGTGAAGGGAATAAGGACAAGAATAAATGGAAATATGAATAAGTAGAAAAAATTGAAATCTTGGTAACATTTGTTTAGACAATGTGGGGTTAATACAATGAGTTTCTATATTTCTCACAGTCTAAAAAAAAAAGAGATACAGTGATGCATGTAGAAAATAGTGTTTCATTACAACAATTTGTCTTGCATCTCATGAAAAAGGGTCTCTCTTCTGAAAAAAATCCATCAAAACAATAGGTGTTGAGGGTTTATTTATTTCAGAAATGCAGACTGTAATACCTGTAATGCTGTTCTGTCCTCTCTCCCCTTTCCCTCTTTCTCTTTTTCTCAGTTTTGAGTCTGTGCCTCAAGCACTTCAATTTTGACATCTTTCATTCCACCCCCATGTATCAAATTTAAAGTCAGTTTAAGTCCTGATTTTAAATGAAATATTTTATAAAATGTCTTAGTTTTAGGCTTGTGTGGGTTTGGCTGTCTTAATTAGTACCTCGACTACGTACTCGGTGGCACTGGCATAAATCTGCATTATCCCACTGCACTTCTCAGCAGTCCATGGGCAGTGCACAGTCAAGACCAAATATATTCTACCCCCAAGAAGGAGAAGGCAGAGAGATTCAGCTCCTTATCCAGGCCATCAAAGTCTGTGAGCATTAAAGCAGGACCACACTGCGGGCACTGCTGTTTATTTGAACACTCCAACTGTATGAAATACAAACATAAAAGGAGGAAACCTTTGTGTGAGTTTGGCTGGAGACAAACATTGTTTTGTACAGACACACAGTGTTTATAATGCATGGTGTCAGTATCTGAGATGTCTTTACCTACAGAGATTAAAAAAGGAGCATTTTATATTATTTACTGTAGTAAACAGGCTCTAAATCTACAGTGTTTAGCCAGTTTCATTATTAACACTCACATTAAAATGATACATTTTTATTTTCTTTTTCCATGCATGCATTCAATCCCACTTTTCCTACTGTAGTCAGTTACTCCTTTCCCTGATTAATCAACCATTTTCTAAAGGTAAAGGTAGTTCTTTGCTCTAATGCGAAATGATAATTTCTTTTTGTACTGGTGGAAATCCAATGGTAAAATTGCAAAAACATGCTGCAGACTTTTTCTGTTTGTGCAGCACTTCCCATGTGGAAGATTCAAATTACCCATCTGACTTCTAAACTCTTCAGTTTTTTAAAATAGGTTCAATAAATCCACCAAATGTACGGGATAAGCCAACAGTGCTGTTCTGATCCGGCCGGCATTGGCTGTTTCTACCTCTTAAATCTACTTATAAAAGTTGTTTTTGATTGCCTGAACCTATCGAGGTTGGAAGTCATTGGGATTCTCTTGATGCAACAGAGTAAGGGGGGAAGATACAGTTACTTATTTTTATAAAACTGACATATCTTGGATATGCATAAAATCTTTTATTAGAACCACCACAAACTGCTCTTGCAGACTTTCCACACTCACACCACCACACCAGGGTCTGCTTCATGAAAGTGAGACTAAAAACCCACGCTTGGTGCTGGACAGAAGGCCAAGAACACAGCCCAAAATCCTGCCTGTTGTTGCAGTTCATTTCATTGTTGAAGTGATAACCAACAATCTAAATCCACTTGTAGGCTGAAAAGAGCCCAAGGCACAACTGGAGTGTCACAACTGACCCGCTTGGTGCCCTCGACAGCATCTCAGTGGAGAGGGCAAGGAGCAGATGGGAGTACAGCCCGATACGGCGCCCTGTGACCAGCCTTTTCTGAATGAAACCAAATGTTTTGGAGAGTACCAGTTGTACTCACTGCAGGAATACCAGTTGTGTTCACTTTGGGCCCCTGGATGTTGCAGGACAGCAAATGCCACCATTCCCTGTGCCGAAATCTACCTTTCACTAGCTGGGTTTGGCTAAAATTCCAGAAAGCTCCCCAGCAGTGCTCCTTGAAGAGCTCCTCCTTCCCTCCCTGTGCTTCTTTCCCTCTCTGCCAGTTACTGAGCACATTCCAGCCATCAGCACCGAGCAGTATTCCTTTGGCACTGAGACTGGAATGGAACCAGGACCCTGCTGCCCAGTCCTTGCTGGTGCAAATCAACCCACAGGACAAGGCACATCCCTGGGCTGAGAACACGGAGGAAAGAGCTGCTTCATTAGATGGTTAATTCCAAGACCTCATTTGCATTAATTCTTTACGGTGGACTCTGTTCTTCAGCCAAAGGAAAGAATTTCTCTCTCCTTACCTGTTTTGAAAATGACTTGCAGGTTCGGCTTCTCCCTGGTCACCGAGGTAAGGTGTCACTTTCCGCAGCCTTGGCAGGGAGCTGCTCTTTCCCTGAGTAACATCTGCTGCAGTTTTCATGGCTTGAATTGTTCCTGGGCTGGTTTTTTAAAAGGCATGTTTCAGAAATGTCTTTGAGGACGTGAATTATTAGTCCTTTTTTTATCCGCTAGGGTGTTCTTCATTTATCTATGCTACTTTCCTTTTTAAAATAAGACTTAATGGGCTTTGGAGTTTAAAGTTTAAAGGTTTTAATTCAAGTTTAGGTTAAAGATACTAAGAATGGTAACGAACTCATAGCAATAGGATTTTAGTGCCGTTTCAGAAAGTAATTTTTTTTTTTGTATGACAATAAACTGCCATTTAATCTCCTTCACATTTTAGAAGCTAAACTGTAAATCAATCTTCACAGAGGACACCTGTGTCTCTCTGGCTGGTGAGTTCTAACTCGTACTTCTCCTTACTGTTGTAGTATTTGTCAACACGCTTTTTGCATAAACATGAAGATTCTGACATTTACTGTTCCAAAGCCTTTGCATTATTTGCACTTTATACCTGATTTCTCTATTACTTGATGGATGACAGGGAGTTCAATAGTGTACTTTTAAACCACATTTTTGTTCTGTACAGGAACCAAAACATCTGAGATTTGGCATTTCATTTTTCTCCCGTAATTCTTGTCAATATGTTGAATTTTTTTTCCAGCGAGCTCCACAGTTTCATCTTGGAGTCTGCATTTTACTCAGCAGCATCCTCAGCATTTATTCTGCCCATGACTTACCTCTGCCAAACTTCTGTCTGGGACATACAGTTGCCAGTAGGACATTTTGAAGGCAAAAGGGTTGTGCAAGTTTAATTTGGAGCATGAACTGGTCCGAAGAATCTTAATTGTCATTGATGAAGCAGCAAGAACCCCAAGCAGGGTTGAGGGTGAGGCTGTGAGTGAGGGAAAAAAAAAAAAGAAGTATTTATTCTAAACCAAAAGAAATTTGATATTTGCATCTGCAAGAGAATGAACTGGAAGCCCAAGGTGACAGAATATTGCACAAGTTTTCAACTCTCTGGGCTGCAGTGGGATAAGAACCCACCCTGGTGTGCACGGGGCAGGAGTCGGGGATTCAGGTGCCTCGCTGCTCCACCCGGCTAGAAAAGAGGGTGGCGTGGCTCCTGCAGGGAGAGGATCCTCCTGGATTAAACAGATTGAATTTCAGACCACTAGAAAGGAGTCAAAAAATAAGAGAAGATGTCACCGTTCTGTTTTCCATGAATCTCCCCCCATGACAGGAGAACTTGAGGGAGGGGACAACTTGGCACTGTACAGATGTTTTGTCCTTGAGCCCGTGGAGATGCTGGTGACAGTCCGGGGGGAATATCCACCATGTTCCATGTCCCAGTGTCCAACTCCACACAGCTCTGGAAGTGGCCGGGGTGTTGCCTTTGATGGGTTCTTGTTGGAGATGAGCAGGGCTGGTTTCAGCCTGCCAGGCTGGACAATTCTGCTTGCGTGGCCTCGTGTCAAGGAATAGGAATGAACGAGTCAACTCGCTGGCCCACTAAACGTCACGGAGCAGCAAAACTACCTCCCTGTTTGGCTCTGCTGAAAATAATTACGAGAAGCAAGTTTTATAGTTTCATAAAACCAGTTTGACTGTCTTCCACAAGAACATACCGATTGTCTATTGCTTCCCCAGCTAATCATCTTTCCTAATCAAGAAGTTATAGTCATTGCCTGCCATTTAGTCTGGTCATTAATAAATGGTTCTTGAACACAGATGGAGGGGATTACTGTCCGAGCTGGAAAATTAAGCACTAGTGGCAGCAATTTTGTTATCCTTCTGTGGTGATGGAAGAGTATTGCAAAGTACCCCAGACAGACAAAATTGACAGTAAGGAACAACTTAACCCCCCTGGGCATTTATCTGGGCATGTCATTTCCTTTGGGTTGGAAGTTTTGCCCATCTTGTATCTTGAGAGATAAAATCTTTTGCCTGACTTGCTACAAAACATGTACTAGTTTCTTCAGGCAACTGTGGGAACACATCCCATTTTTAACAGAGTTATTAGATGTGTTTTCAGTTTCCAAAATGGGCAAAAGCTTATTAAAAGAACAGGGGCAATTCCTTGAACTCTGATAATGAGAATATATTTTAGGTAGTGTAAGAAAGTAACTTATAGTTTGGAATCACATCCCTAACTATTTAGACTACTGGAGAATCCAGAAAAAAAAATAAACTTGTCTAATAGCCTTTTTAGCTTTGTTTTCATTAAGTCTGAGGCAGCTCAATAAAGAAGCTACAGCATGATTTATTTTAATCAGTTACTACAGAGAAGTCATTAAAAAAACCAAAACACAAAAACTCAGCAGAATCTTCCTTTTTCCATTCCAAATCCACAAATCATTTAGATAAAATCTCATTTCATTACAACCAAAACAAACCTTCTTTACTAGGTTGCTTTCTCTTGTTATTTTATTTTTTTATTTGATGATATTTCTATACCTATTCTGTCTACACTGGCTTTCCAGTTCAGTGTCTTTGGGGTCTGTTTTCTTCTTAATGTCACCAAGATTCGTCAGGTTGCTCTGAGGAGTCCTATCTTCTCATAAGGCTTGGAAAGAGCAATTGACAGACTATGAACTAGAGATGGAGTAGGGAAAATGATTGAGCCATTTTTGTCATCTGAAGATGACTTTCAGAACTGCTTGCACATGTGGTTGTTGAAATTCCAGTTGAAATCTACAAGAATCTGGATTTTTGTCCCAAGTATTGAACAATTGCTGAACGTTTTACCAACTTTTCAGCCTGTAAGTTGCATTTGATGCTACTAATGAGCTAAAAAGTGTATATTCAGGCACACACAGAATGCTCTTTTAAAATAACTCTTCCATTTCAAAAGAGGGGTGCCACGGGGCCAGGGAATGATTTAAATAGGGGGCACAGGGGCAAAGAATGTGGCCAGCTCTGGTCCTGTAACTTACAGTCTCCAGGCATTGGGGGATCAAATTCCACAGGACAAATGTTTGCAGCTACAGCAACTGCTGTCTCAGAACTCAGGCACTGACTGTACCTGTTATGGGTACTGACCAAGAGCAAACAAGATGAAGATTCATCTCCAGTTCTCTCAATTATCTTTATTTATGTATTTTTGAAAGTGAGTGAGCGGAGCGAAGCAGATAAAGGAGGAGGAGGATAACACTGATTGCCATAACTGGTTAATTGTTAAATGTGTCCAGTAAAAACTCCTTTTGATGGGGCAAAAAGGCAACGACCTAAGGAAGCTGTGCCGTGGTACTGGATGGAAAAAAAATCCAGCCATCCTCAGCTGGTTAAGGAGCTCCAGTTTTAGGAGTGTGTGCTGCCCTAGGGAGCGTGATGGCATCACAGCATCCAGGTTCCCATCTCCTCTGCCTCTTGGCTTCATCTGGGAGACAGGACATCATTAGGGAGGTGAGGAAGGCAGTGCACAGCAGCACATGCAGCACAGTCAGTGACAAGAGTGGGGCATTGACAGTGGGGAGGAGATTTCCTGTGGCCTTCACACCTCCAGTTGTCACCCCGACTCTGCCTGTGCACAGTGACCGGAGTGACCACTGCTGTGTGTTGTGAACGGAGCTGGGAGCAGAACAGAAGGTGCCTTCTGACCACAGCAGGCTCCCAGCGTGTGCCTGCAGGCAGCAGACCAATTTGTCCACGTTGTTTTTATATTGCTGGGAGATGGAGAATTGGGATCCAGAGGAGGAGCAGAGGAGGAAAAGGACCAGTCATCTGCACCGTTCAGAAAGCAAACAGGAGGACTCGTGGAGTAAATGTTCAATGGTAAATAATGATGGAAAGCTCAGGGAAGAACTAGGGCAGCTCTAAACCAAGAGAGCACAAGAGTCCAGAAGGGGAATATCCACGTACCATTTAGGTTGTCTGAGGGTCTATTGTTGATAAAATATCCCTGGTAGGGTCATAGTTTGCTCACAAAGAATCCCAGAACAACTGAAGCAAAACCTGCCAAAGTCACCTCTGACTAAAAAGAAATATTTCAAATGTATTCTAACAAATCCTGACTGTAAAATGTGCAAATTGGATTTCCAGTAATGAGACCCATCAGTAAGCACATTTTCTTGACATATTCTGTCTTGGAAATGGTGATTCAATTTTCCAAAAGTTCTTTAATTTTCTTGGAGAGGAAAGCATTTTCATTTTGCCCGGTCAGTTCCAATAATTAGCTTAATTCAAAGTATGTGAAGTCACTGAATCTGGTTGTAGTGACCAGAAGGACCTCTAATCTTCTAATAATATTTGTTTTCCCAGAAATCATGTAGGCTTGCACAAGACATTTTTCAGAACAGATAAAACACAGGTCTTTGTTGACATGCCTGCTGCTTGTCTCATCTGTGGACAAAATTCTGGACATTTGATAATCACCTCCGTTCAGAGGATTTGCTTAAAAAATCTCTGCCAGCTGCTGGGGTGTGTGGTCAGAGCCTTCCATGTTCTTATACAAGAGCTCCTTTTTCTTAGTAAAGTTCCCCAGGAATTCCCTTACAGATGAGGCTGGATATTGAGACTTCCTATCTGGGCGGGCAGTAACAAGCGTGACGAGTTAGATGAAGAGCAGTTGGGAAGGAAGAAGCAATATTCCACAGCTCTTTGATACTGTAAAGCCTTGAAGGGCTTTAAACAATAAACCTTTAACCCACAGTATATTCTCTGGGCATCTTCTTTCGGGCGCAGGATGTTGAGTTACACGGACTTTGGATGCCTGGGGACAGCCGTATTCCAGCAGCTCCCATGTGAGCTGCATGTAGCATGTTTTAGTGACTCAGCCTTCTGTCCCATAAACTCTAGAGGACACTGCCAAGGCAGTTGTGTGCTCAGCTAACTTTTCATTTCGAAAATCAAGCTCAGAACTAATCTCTAACAGATATTTTCTAGGCACTTCTCACTTAATAACTAGGTATTTTTAAATACCTTGTGTTTAAACAGAGGATAAACTGTCACATGTTTATTCAATCAAACATATTTTATGAAAGTAAGTGTTGTTTGTTTTTCTGCTCTACTTCTGGAGTTTCAGCAACTGTTACATAGAGACAAACACTTATTTAAGTGGGTGCTTCTGCCATACCTCTTCCCAGTGAGGTGTTCTGTCCAGAACATGGATTTGAAGACAAAAGTGGTGCTTCTGTAGCTGACAGAAACAGTCCAGTACCCACGAGGACAGACACTGTCCTTCAATGGAAATAGGAGCGTAGATAGGTATGATTAACATGAAATAAAACTGTACACTTGTTTTCCAAATCTACTGTTCATCTCTTTTTATCTTACTCTGCAAGGGTTAAAACATTTTCCTGGAGCATACGATGCTTAATTTTGAATATTAATCCCTGTTAGGAGCATTAGACTTCTTCAGGGATGCACTTAAGGACAACTGAAGTACATGGGATGATTTGAAGACCAAGACTTTAACAAGAATTTTGAGATTCCAGGAAGAAGACAGTCGAGTGCATAGACTGCAAAGAGGCACTTAAGTTGTCTTATTTATTTCCAGGTATAGGTCTGTACTAAGACTGCATTTGCCCCTAAATTCAAAGCAAAAAACCAGGAATATTTTTCCTACAGATTGTCATATAGTTGTATTCCAGATGCATATGAAATCTTGCTGGTTTTGCTGAACACTTGTTGGAGGAGATTGAAACCCATTTGCAGAAGAGCCATAGCACATAGAACTTCAAGTTGACCAAGTGGGAGCTTCTGCACAGGACAGCATCATCTTCTCTCTATACTGAGTCTGACTATTTCTACACCAACATTGATAATTACCTGTAATCCATTACTAGAATTCTTATGCAAGTTGCTCTTTTCTGTAATTTAAAATGTGAGCAGTACAGTACAGAGGAGATGGAGTCCCTGTCCTGAAGAGTTCATTCTAGAAACTTACTTCCAATGTCAAACAAGAGACAGAGAGTATGAGAAGATAAATTATTCGGTAATGAATCCTACACACTTATAATGCACAAGTTGTAATGAATCTCAGTCGCTCTTGTAATTTTGTAAAGTTGTTTACCTAATATGGTAGATGTGCCATATGGTACACTAAAGAGAGTGTTAGAATGAGGACGTGAAGATTTCGAGGTTTTTATTTCTAGTTTTGTAGGCATCTGTAAACTACATCCAAGCTGTCCTAGAATGAGAGCAGAGGAAGAATCCAGGCTGCTCTGCCCCTTGATAACATCCTCCATCCCTTCCTCTTCCTCCCTCTTCCCTGGGCACTGTGGGCTGTACCCTCCTTGGATGCCACCAAAGCCTCTCAGCCACTCTGCACCTTTGGGCTGCTTTAGCTTAAGTCAAGCTTTTTGGCCCTTAATAAATCATTTGAGCAGCTGACGTAGCTTAACTCCTCTGCTGGTTTGGGAATGTGACCAGGCTTCTATTCCAGAGAGTTCTTTGGTATGTCGCTTATAGAATTTCACCATAGCTAAAACTGGCACCGTGCTCGCCTGCGGCAGCAGCAGAGCTCGGGACTGCCCTGCTCGAAGCTGCATTCCTGTCTCGTAAGGAACAGGCAACGTGACCTACAGGGATGTCTGTGAAAGCACAGCTCCTTTGCAGCACTGTAATTTGTCAGAAATTGATAACATGGAAGCTAAAAGTCATCGTGATGGAAAGGGCATTTTCTTTCTCTCCCTTGAGTTTCTGGTGATGACTGAGAAAAGCATGTGAGTACAAGAATAAGAGATTAACCTGAAACTTCTCAGAGGACTTAGGCAGCCCATCCTGGTGATGCCGCCTGGTGAAGTGAGCAGAGCTTTGGGAAAGGCTCAGCATTGTCATTTTCAGTCACCAGCAAAGTCTACTGGATATATCAGAGGAGAACATAGAAACTAGAAGAATAATATCCCTTACCCTGAATTTCTAAGATTTATTTAAAGATACTTACGCTATTATATGAGGCCTGTATGTTAAGAACAAGTACCCACCAGTTTTTTATGATTTTCCTGTGAAGTTTTGGCAGACAACTTCTCCCTTGTAGGTATGTTTGCAAAACTGGGGGCAGGGTAAGACACGGACAGCACCTCAGCACTGTTCCCATTGCTCACATGGTCAGCTGTCAAGCACATGAACTTCATTCATGTTACAGCAGTACAAGTGAAGTGATCAGCACAAATATGTGATGGGCGAAGCGCTGACACCCACATCTGTGCATCCCTGAGCAGAGAATGCTCTGCCTGATGTATTTAGAGATCCCCTTCTCGGAGATAACTCGCAGCTCTTGTTCCTGCAGGTCTCCAGCTTTCAGGCCAGTCAATTCTGGGCATCATCAACCAGCAGGTGCTGAGCCCATCCCGCTATAACAGAGTCCCAGCCCCTAATGCCACCCATTCCCAAAACATAAGAGCAACGCTTATTTTAAAGTACTGATACAAGGGGTGCTATTTTAAGCTTGTTACCCCTTAAAACTTAGCTGAGGGTTAAACTAAGAGACGGAATAGGTTGCCCAGGGAGGCGGTGGGGTCACCATCCCCAGAGGTGTTTAAGGGGCATCCACACCTGGCGCTGTGTGACGTGGTTTAGTATCTCAGGGGTTACATGGGCAGCGCTGTGTTTATGGCTGGACTCAATCTTAAAGGTCTCTTCCAACCTTGATTGTTACACTTCTTTATTCCCCAAGAAACAAATCGCAGCATCTGCTAATGTTGTTCCAGCAATCCAGGTCTTTTTTTCCGTGGTTGGGAGGGGGGGAAACAGCGCGCCTGGGCCAGAAGAGTGCATTTATTGAGAGGCGTGTTTTGTGTGTGCGTGTGTGTGTGATTTCTTTTTCTTTTTTTTTTTTTTAAACGTTATTTACTTCCTTTATGAGGGTTGCACAACAAGGTCAGAGTGCAGCCGGCTGCGTGTCGCACCCGGGGCAGGGCTGGGTGGGTGGGGTGCGATGGAGGGATGGATGGAGGGATAAGTGGGTGGGATGGATGTATGGGATGGATG
>VWZG01000495.1:346623-411167 GCA_013396735.1 Grallaria varia
GGGAGGAGGGAGCGCTCACAGGAACCCTCCGAAAAAAAGATGGCGGCGGGCTCGGATCTGCTGGATGAGGTTTTCCTGAACACGGAGGTGGACGAGAAGGTGGTGAGCGACCTGGTGGGCTCCCTGGAGTCCCAGCTGGCGGCCTCCGGCCACCACCACCAGCACCACAAGGCGCAGGAGCCCCTGAGGGCCGCTGGGGGGCTGCTGGGGAACCATGTTGTGAGCGGCAGCAGTAGCAGCAGCAGCCCGAGCCCCAGCCCTGGAGGAGTAGTAGTAGGAGGCAATGCTAATGCCCAAACAGAGAGCGGCAGCGGCAGCAAGATGGGACTGAGTGCCCCAGAGATCACAAAAGCAGGTAACGTGGGCAGGGGTGGGGGGCTCTGAGGGAGAGGGGCCCTCCCCTCCCCCCACTCCCCGGCTCCCGCTGCCTCCTTCCCTCACTGCTTTCCCCCCTTTTCCCTCTCTCCTCCTTCTCGTTGTGGCAGGAGCGGGAGTGCAAAGGGTGGTATCGATCCTTCGGGGGAGAGCCTCCCCTCCTCATGCCCCCTCGGTGTGTATCCGCGCCTCTGCTCCCTCCCCTTTATTTTCCCTCCTCGCCCGTGCTTACTCGAGGGTGTTGGATCATGTGTGGGGGCAGCCGCCCCGCAGCGGGAGCCGGCACTGCCCGTCCGTGACTCCGCCGGTCCCCTCTGCTTTTCCTGCCCTTGTTGCCGGAGTGTAAAAGGGCTCTGTTAATCCCGGGGGCTGAGGGGAGGCAGAGCCCACCCCCTGTGTCGTGGCTGTGCCTGCCGTGCCGCCGGTGACTGCTGCCCTTCCCTTTCCAGAGGTGGAGGTTATGGGGGGGATTCCCTCTTGATAATGCCGCCTTAGCTGTCTGTGTAAATGCTCCTTCCCCTCCCCCTTCGCTGTTGCTGAAGTGGAAGGGGGTGTTATTAATCATGACACCTATTTCCTGTAGAGGAGGAAGCGAGGGGGGATTTCAAGGGGAGGAAGTCCCTCCAAATGCTTCCCCCCCCAATATCTGCCTGCCTTGATATCCCCCCCTGCGCCCCCTCCCTTGTTCCAGGGGCTTGGAGGGGACATCCAACACCTCCCGTTCCTCCTGTGCCCTCAAGGGGGGGTTGTCACAACGCCGGGTCCCGGCAAGGGGGGGAATTCAGGCCACAACACCCCACCTTGCACAGCGTCTTCTCCCACCCGGCCGCCCCCAGAGCTGCCTGGGAATATTCCCCCCTTGCTGTTGTGAGGGTTGCAGGGGGGCAGTGTGAAGGCTGGGACTGAGGGCTCGCTGCGTGGGAATGGAGGGAAGCTGTTTTTTCAGGGGGATTGGGAGAAATGTCTCCCCAGAATCTCTCTGCAATTCCTCCCCTCCCCCTTCCTTTTTTTTTTTTTGCTTTCGACTTGCTGAAGTGTAAGAAGATACTACAGACCCTCTGTTGTGATTGATGAAGCTCTTCTAGGAGGATCTCCTTGACCCTTATAACGTGCATCTCAGTGTCTGTCTGTCACTATTCTTTTCCCATTTCTGTCTCCTTAGGGCCAGGACCTGGGCTGTGTGTGATTGTACTTGTGATAGCACCAGGCCTCATCAAGGGGCATGAGGATTATTCAGGACAAGGAGCTACATCATCTTGTCCCTTCTGAAACCCAGCTTTGCTTTTTATTTATTTATTTTTTAGCTGTCTCTGGCTGTGGGAACTTCAGGTCCATAAGAACAAATTCTGTAATAAAGAGTAGGGGTCTTCTAGCAACCTGCTCTGGGTCTTGCAGTACTTCTCATCTTGCCAGGCCGGTGTTTTCCTTTCCTTTCACTTTTCATATTTTGCTGTTGTTGATCAGCCTCATGATCTGACTGACTTACTCTGTAGGAGATGACAGGATTAGAGGATAATATGTGCTGGATATAGGGAATGTGTCTTAATAATGTGTCTTCCATGGCCATTTTCCCCTCCTTGCAGTTGCACTCCTTTTGCTAAATGGGATGTCAGGCTCTGGAATGGGGAAGAGGTCTAAGATGATCTTCTTCCTCCCTTCACTTGGCTCATATTAAATCTGTTTTCTCTGTTTTGCCTTACTGTAGTGTCAAAAGCAGGGGTGGTACAATTAATATCGAATATGCCAGTCTTTGGTGGAAAATTGGAGGCTTCAAGACAGCGTCTTCACAGCCACCTTCAGTTTGCATTTTGTCCTGTTTTCCTGGCTTCAGGCAGGCAGCATGGGAGATGGAGAAGACCTGGTGATGATTTAGCACATTCTGTCTTTGCTGGACTTTTGTTCCTGCTCATTCTCTCTGTTTACTCTTGTTGTTGTTTTGCAGGAGCAGGAGGAGTGCAGGGGGGTGTTATTAATCATAACACCAGGTCCCAGACTTCAGCTCTGGATGGAGCCACCACAACGAGCACCAGCACCACCACTGCAGCAGCAGGAGGATCTGACGTCATTGCTGCTCCAGGGACCCTTGGTCAGGGCAAATCGGTGGTTATCAGCACCATGGCAACTGCCTTGTCCACCAGGAATGGCAAGATTGGGACCACAACAGTGCAGACTTTGAATGGGAGTAACGTGGTGATGAACTCTCACCACACAGGAAGTGCTGCTTTCTCGGGGACTCCTGTGACGGCCAACCCCGCTCCTGCACCTGCTGTTGCCCCTCTTGTTAACAATGGACCTGGATCCGTGGGGAAAGGAAACGCTGTTAACGCTGTTTTGCCGTCAGCTTCCAACACTGTCATCCAGACTTCTTTCCTAAACACTGCTGTGTCCTCTGGATCTTCCTCCTCACCCACAGTTATCTCCTCACAGCCACCACCGAGCGTTGGAACCGGGGCGCCCACGGTGACGCTCGTGAGGCCCCCGATCCACACAGCAGGACCCACGGTAGCTGCAGCTGGTGCAGCCACTCAGAATGGGAGCAATACTGTGATCAATTCAACCATCAGTGTGGGGAGTTTTCCTGCTGTTGCCACAGCCACTGTGGGATCTGGAGTTTCCCTCCAGACATCACTGGTGAACAGCCAGTCTGGTTCCACTGTGCCAGCAGCTCCTGCCACACAGGTCATCAAATCTGAGTCTCCTAAAACTATAGTCCAGGCAGTATCCCAGCAGCAGACGCTGGCTACTAGTGGTCAGCCCAGTACTACAGGGGGTAACATGATTATTGGGCAAACTATGCAAGCTGGGCTCTCCAATGTTGCTCCCAATCCTGGTGGGATACCTCCTGCAGCTCCTGGCACCCCCACAGGAGTGGCTAAAGGCACTGCCAATACAGTGGCACAAAGTCTGCCAAGGACTCCAACACCAACTACAAGTGGAATCAGAGCAACTTTGACTCCTACAGTTTTAGCACCTCGTTTGCCTCAGCCACCTCAGAATCCGACTAACATTCAGAATTTTCAGTTACCACCAGGTAAGTAAGAGGATTGAGGGGTTTTGTTTTGGAAGTGTATTTGTTGCAGGGAGGAAGGGTTCCAATTAAGATTCCTTGCTGTTTAATTGTGAATTGTGGAAAAGGCATTACATGTAACAATGAGTATCAGCTGGTGTTGAGTAGTGACATAGTAGCATTTTAGCGCTCAGCCTATGACTTCGTGTTACCAAAAAGTGTTTTCAGCAGTAGTAATTTGAAAATAATTCTGCCTGGTATCTTTGTTCCAGTGTGAGTGTAGATGAAGCTGCAAACTGCCAAAGGGTGACAGTGGAATAATATGCAATGAAATGTTGATATTTCATTTTCAAGAAAGGCATTTTGACTTTTCAGGCAGTTTTGCCAGTAGTTTGTAACCTTCACGTGCTGCTCAGTTCCCTCTCTGTCCCTGCATGCCCCTTGTACCACAGAGCTCTCTTGAATAGAGAAGCAGCAGATACAACACAAGGAAACTACCTTCTTTTGCTTTAAATACCTTCAAAATCTGACTTTAAAACTCCCAGATTTTAAGTTTACGATCATCTTTTTTGTCACTGGCGTTCTAATACAAAAGGCAGACTTCCTATGTCCTTACCTCACCCTGTTGTGTCTAGGGCTGCAGTGTTTGTAGTAGCTAGTCTCATGCTTAGTGCTGAGCATCTCTGGACAAGGAATCTAGTCCTGAACTCAGTGGGTGAGTAAAAAGCAGGATGAGAAGCATTTCTTTCCTCAGAACTGTCCTGTCCTACCTTACGTATCCTAGATTTGGAGATTTAAGGTTATGTATTTGCTGTTGTTTTGAGCCAGGTGTGTTGCTTGTATCTGCTTTGATTTTTGACTGAAAACACTTATGTGACCCTACTCATTGCTTCCTGTCTTCCAAATAATACATACAATAGCTGTATTCTTGCTCTTCACTGTTTTTGGGGCAGTATACAAAGAACAGCTAATTCAATTTTGCTGCTAATACCGAGTGAAGTCAGTGGTGGTTGTGCATCATCTATATCAAATGGTCTTGGTAAAAATACATGTCTTGGAACTCCTGACCAAGCTCAGAGCAATGCACCTGTCACATAAAGTAGAGCAGGAACTGTACTGTTACTACACACCGTCTTTTTGTGTAATATACTGTCAGTGGTATGTGATGCCATGTAGTTTGATGAAGTCTGTCAAACATCTGTATCCAGCTTCTAACTGGCATAAGTATTTCTCTTTTTTTTTTTTTTTTATAGAAGATTATTCTGTATATGAGTAATTTGAATGGCAATGCTACCAATTTAAAAAATAGCAGTAAAACTCAGATCTTGAAATCCCAGTGCTTCATTTGAAGCTTGTAAGTTGATTGGCTGGAAAATTCTTATTTATTTATTTACTACTGTAGTGTATCAGAGGATTGTTCAGGTTTGCAGTCTGCTGTTGCCATATATGCCCACATTTTTGTTAATACTGCATTATAAACCTGATTATGGGGAAAAATACTCCAGTGGAGTCCAGCGGGACCTTTTTTCAGGTTGCTGTTGTTTTCAAACTGCCACAGTGTACTGAAATGTGTTACTCTTAGAAGCAGCATTGCCAGTCCTTAAGCAAAATTGGTCTATAAATTTCTTCCTTTGGGGTTCTCGATAGATCAAAGTAAAACAATATAATTTCTAAGCACTTGGTTTTTATTAAGCACTTTTCTTATCTGTCCTATACTTTAAGAACTATTTACAACTTCAAAAGAATAAGCATGACTCTTAAAATGAGCAAATGTATGTGACTGGATAGTTAGAAACTGGAAACTGGGTTCTTGCATGTTAAGACAGACTTAATATTGAAAAGGATTTTTTTTTTAGTGAAACAGACTATTTTTCTTTTAAATTGCTTTAGCTTGTTTGTTATACTTTCCAAAGCAGGCCACTTTGAAAATGTTTTGCATAAATAATTTCTTTCAAAACACTTAAGAATTGGTTGATGTTGAGCTCTTGCACATCTCTCACAGGTGCCAGGGCCAAGCACCTCTGCAAATGTGGCCACATGCAACTGCTGTGACCTTGCAGAGTGCAGGTACATTCATAGTGAAAGGAGAATATGTGGCTGTGCTCCTTAAATTGTATTTCAAATGACAGCACCATAGGCCACATTTTTGGAGGCAGTTTGGTAGTCTGAAGCTGCAGCTGCAGTGCTTGTGTGCTGTGCACCTACAGTATGCATCACATTTACATTCACAAGTTTGTTTTTGAAAGTTAGGAGTGTGTGCTAATAAGAGTTTCTAAGACTTAGTGCTTGAAATCGTACACTGCACATGCAGCTTTTTACACCAAGAATTACAAACATTTAGAAAGAAAGTTCTGATGGAAGGTTTGACCAATAAGCAACACATGTTTTACAGTTATTTTCTTACCCAGAGTCCCTGTTTCTAGCTCTCCAAAATACAGTTACAATGTCATGTATATGGAAAGCAGAATATAAAATGTCAGTAAGTGTTATTAACCTGGGACTTGAGAATTGGAAACCTTGCAAAGCTTCAAAGGTTTTCTTAAAAAGAGCATGTGGAAAATAAGCTTGTTCAGTCATCTTTAAAACATACAGCTTTTGGAATAATGCTTTGTATGGCATCAAGGTATTGTGCAACAAACCCTGACCGACAGATTGGAGATGTTTGAAGAGCCAATGGCCATGGTTGTTGTCACCTTGCTGGATTTTGGCATATCGATTCTCCAAGCAGCTGGACTAGTGGAAGTAGCTGTGCACTAGTAGTGGGTTTCCACTACTAACATATTTGAGGGAGAGGACTGTTGCACTTAATCTTTTCTCCAGGAGCCTGTTTCTGGAACTTTGTGGTTCAGTGGGACAGATTTGGGCAATGAAGGTCCCAAAATAACCTTATTTATACCTTCTTAGCAAAGACATGGGAATATCGTGAGGTGATTTCGTAGGGGCAGGAGTAGAAGTTTCACTTTATACAATACTGCCTTAAGGATACAGCATCTACCGAACCTGTGACTGAAAATAAATTGAATGGAGTTTGTTGTTCTGAGTACTTCAGTAACATGAAACGTGTTTTGTACAATAATATGGTCAGAAGTAGGAAAATCTGCGTTTGTTAAAGCAGTAAGTCAGTGTTCAGCTTTTACAGGTGCTTAGAGAAGTCTGCAGTAAACTGTGACTGGGATTATGCCCTAAAATTTGTCTTTTGCATTGTTCAGAGTTTGTGAAGTGTTTAGATGTCATTGCTGACACAGGGTAGAATCATCAACTTGTGTACTATAAAATCAGTTTTGAAAATACTATCTTATCCAGCAGTGCTGTAGCACAAACCCAGCACTATGAGGTTATGCCTACTTTAGCAGTACTGTCAACTCTGGCTTCAAAGAGTTGCTTTCTCTTGCAAGTGCTTTATGTTGTTATTCTGCTGCTTTATCTTTATGTACAAGCATCTCATAGTAAGTTTTTAAGGTTCCTACTTAGAGAAAGGAGCAGATTGGGGAGTGCTGTAAGTATGTAGTAGGAACAGTACAGTGCAGGGGGGTATGAACAGTTTTCTCTACTAGCTTAGGTGAAATTGAAATCTAGAAACTTTCACTTCCCCTTGTTCCCTCTTTTACCTGTGACTGTTCATACTTATGAAAATTTGGTGGCTTGATCCTGAAGACTAATTCTTTTTTTCCTGAGTAAATGCAATTTTGTGACAGTCCTTTTTGAAGATAGTAGATAGGATGGGTTGTGTTGATAGTTTATGTTTTTTTGGTTTTTTTTTGCTTCTGCAATCATGACCAATGTTCCCACTAGTAGTAGTGCAGCTGTAGTAGAACTGTTGTCACAGAGTTGCTTTGCTTTGTATCTAAAAATAAAACTTCCTTATTACTTTCCCAAAACTCAGTTGCATCTGCCAGTTGCTGATGGTAGGGGATGAGACAAGACTTCTTTGGTACGTTCTTCCTGAAGGGGATCTCATGCCATTTCTGTGTTGAGGACAGGATGTGGGCCCTTTCTAGACTGAGAAACTGCTGCAGCCCCTTTAACAGTGGAACATTCCAGAGTTCTGGCTGTTGGTTAAAACTCCCTGTTGGTGCTTTCGAAGCAAAGGGTACCTGGAGGAGCATTGGTGCTGTACATCTGCAGGTCCTGGAAGATGTGCCACGTGAATATGCATCCTCAAGGTTCTCTGCATGGCCCTGAGAGGCTCAAAACTTCACTTGGTGTTAAACAGGATCTTCTTACATAGAAACTGATAATTTTTTGGCTTGTGTTCACTATCCAAGAAAGATTCTGACTTAGGCCTTGGTGATAGGGGCTTTAGGATGGGAAAACTACTGGAATACATAATTTAAGTCTTGGATTCAGGCGCTTTTGACTTGAGCAGCCGTGCATTTTGGAGCTGGAGTAACTGAAAAATAACTTCTGCAGGAGTAGTTCCTTTTCTTTCAGTTGGGAGTTGGGTTGGTAGGTGGTTGGACAAAGAAGAGTGTATAAAAGTGGAAAAAAAGTGGCGGCTGAGAAGAGTCAAAGAAATCAGTGTGTGTTACTTTTCATACTGAGAGCCTCCTTCCTTGGGTTACTTTGTACTTGAAACATGTAACCCCCAGAAGTGCCCAAAGTAACTAGGATGTAGATAGATGAGGAAATCATCAGACTTCCATAATATAAGACTTACAGAAAGGAATGATGGAAATACTATGAAGTAGTGGAATGTGGTTGTTTCTATTTCTCACTGACTAGTAAGCAAGTTCAAACATATCCTCATTATAGTTTCCCTGTATGTTGCATGTGCTGCCAATATTATGCCTGTTAACTGTGTTGGCATGGCTCTATTTTGTTAAAAATAATGTCTGTAATGCACCATGACAATAGGAGCTTCTTAAAGTACTTATAGTATGTTTTACTTTCAAAGCATTTCACAAAATTTAATCCTTGCTTACTTGGCTGTGTGGTTGGTAAATAAAGTAGTATGAACTCTGCTTTGGAGCTGGGGGAAAGAGCAACTTAGAGAAGTTCTGACTTGCCCAAGGCCATGCAGGAATCGGTACTTTGCCAGGATTAGGGCTTGGGAGTCCTACACTTGGTGCCTAAAGCAGTATCTCCTGAAAGATAACTGTGGATCTCTTCTGCAGAACTCTTCTGGGTGAGGGGTGGATTTTTTGTTCAAATCATGCATCAGCAAAAGGAACATTCTGCTTTATTTGGAATCTGCTACATCAGATCTGCCATATGTCGCCAGACTGAAAGTTGTGTTTGTTCGTATTGCAACTTCCATAACTGAGGAATCCTGTATGCTTGGCTTTGTACCCCAAAGAATCTGAGGCACAGGGAGATGTGCAATAGGGTTTTTTTGGCTCTGTTAAAAAGTGTCTCAGTGTTTTACATGTCTGTTAAGAGTGTCTCGTTAAGTGATGGGATCTAATGGGAATATAATTGGGATTCTGTTAAGCTGTGAAAGCTACTAACTTTGACTGCATATCGTTCACTTCTGTTATGGAAAATACTGTTGTTCACAACAGTATTTGGAAGAGCATGTATGAATTTGTTTCATATGCCTATCTATGCTTCAGATTGTGGTCTTCTGGATTGTTTTGGGTATCATTAGTCTTATGATAAAGGTTGTTGGTCAATGACCAGAAGGGAGTGATTTATTTATTTTGAGCTGTTATGTGCTCTGCAAGAAGTTATGTCTTTTCCATCTCTGGAAATCTAGCAGGTTACTTATAAAATGCAGCTTCTTGGTTTGAGGACCACAAGTTTGGATGCTCCCAGGACTTGGAATTCCTTAGTGACACAGGATGCTGCAGCAAAGACAGCAAACTTTGGTGAAAATGCGTCAGTTTTGGGCACTGATAAGACACAAATCAGTAGGTATCGCAAACGCTCTTCAAATGAAATGTTTTGGTATATGAAAACTCTTACTATTGTTTGTCTTCCCTCTTTTGAGAAATGGTATGAAAATATAATTCTAAAAAATTTTATGAAGTAGTTCAAGAACACAGTTGGGGTTTAAGAAAAGAGAAGGTACTGGTATGTGTAAAATTTGCTTTCTGTTCTCATAAAAACTGATCAAAAACTGAGTCTGCTCAGAAAGAACTGGACGTGGAAGTCATTTTACACATTAAACACTTTTTGTTACTGTAGGCATTTTTTATCAGAAATACTTAAAATCAGCATTTTTGACTGAAAACGACTGCACTTGTCTAGGTTATTTTCTACTTTGAAACTTTATGAATGTTTGTAATTCCATTTATCTTTCTGACTCTGCTCCTTGAATTTGATGCCATTGCTTCATGTAAAAAAAAAAAGCTTTTTATGTTAGACATGTTATCTCTTGAGAAAGATGATTTGAAGAGGTAGTGGCATGAAGAAAATAATTAAAAACAATACCGTTTCTCACAAGTGAAGGCAGTGCTAGAAAGGAGGTTTAGTCGTAGTTAATAGACAGTTATTTCAGGTGTATTATGAGCCATAAAGCTGTGTGAAGGACAGCCAAACTCTCACAAGTTACAAAAGGCTTTTTCTTTGCGTAGTCACAGGGTTGTTCCCGTGTTCAAATAGTTGTGATCTCAATGTTGATCCCAATGCTGAAGGTTCCCTGGTGCACTCCTGGGACCAGACCCTCAGGATGTGTCTGTCCTGTTGACAGGCTACACACAGTTGTTGTACAATTAACGTTAATACGTTAACAACAACTCTGTTTTAAACTAATGAAGATCTTGCCTAAATGTGAGAAGTTGTGTATTTATAGGTACACATTTCACGAAAGTTGTAAACCCTTTCTTGTCTGGGTCCAGTTTTTGCTGTATCAGCCCTCTTGCATCTGTTTCCTCATAGGGGAAACAAAATTGCTCATACAATAAGCTTCTTCTACAAGGCCACGGTTGTTTTCACACTGGAGATTTGAAGACTAAATTAGTGTGGCAAAATGATCCCATATCCAGCTCAGTTGTTGAGAGAAGCATGAAAACTGTACACAGACCAGGCTGTAATTAAACAGGTGTAAAGACTGTGTGATCACTCGTATTTCAGATTAGATGGGGCTTTGTTTTTCACTGAGGCCACAGACACACAAGTAGAGCTTGTTGGTGGTTTTAGGACAGTTTTGCCTCGACTTACTCTGAAAATTTTTACCTCAGTTCTGTTCTGTGGTAATTTCTTTCCAGAAATGCTGGTTGTCTTTTGGAGCTGCAATGTCTCAAGGAACTGAGAGTCAGTTTTTTACCACAAAGCCTCCTGTCTTGGAGTAGTTTTCTTCAGGTGTCTTTAGCATAATATTTAATGTAGAATGAAATTGTCCTTGAAGCCTTATTTATACCTTTAAAGATTTTTTTAAACTATAGAATATTTTTTGATGAGAACAAAACCGTGATTATCCTGACTATATAGTGGTATAGATTATCAATAATCAAGAAAGAGGTGATAGAGACAAGGACTTGATACACCTGCATCCTGTTTCTGCAGTGAAATCTGCTCAGTACTTCAACAGAGCTGTCTTAAGGCATTGTACAAATGTGGCTAATCTTTTGTCTGTAACAGCTGGAAGGCTAGAAATAAAAAGATGACTTTCTGTACTTATACTACTGTGATCAGAAAGTTACACTTTGCGGACAATTAACCTTTGATATTCAAAGTGCATAAATAGATAATAAATCCTTGTACCCAGGGACGGTGCTTTCGCTGTGTGTTTGTAAGGGATTTAGTGCAAAGTCTAACTGGGATACCAAGCTCGTTTTGTGGGATTTGGAAAAGTATATTGATAGAAACTAAGTAACTTTTTGTCATTGTAGAGCTTTATAAATTAGATCTGTAAATTATGAATGATGAATATCTTTTGCTGCTTATTTCCTTAAAATGCATTACTGCAATAAGTTTTTCAGTAACACGTTGTAACCAGTACCTAGACAACGAGTAACATAAAACTTGCAGCAGAGTGTAATATTATTTTAGGTGACTGACATGACTGTTCTGTGATTTCTATTGAATCAGGTAAGCCTCTCTAGTAAGAATGGTGTAACTTATGAGTATAACTTGATGAAGATATGCTTCTGAGAGTAGCTGAACTGTTCAAAGCTATCACAGTGCTTTTGTGCAGAATAAAGCACGTGCTGGATAGACTCTGCTGACAACCAGTATAGTTGAAAAATGTGTGCTCCAGATACCAGGGTATAAACAAAACCAAACAATGAGGTGTGGTGCCATGCTCGAGCCTTTCTGAAATGGTTTGAGGGGGCAGCAAGGCTGTAGTAAGTTGTCTGCACACCTTCCTTCAGTTTATTAATCAAATGTTTCTGTAAGGGAAGGTTAGATTTAGAACCTCTCTCCGAATGTAAAATAACATCAGGTGCACTCAGCATTAAGTGGTGGTGTGGCGAGTGGGACCAGTTGTACTCACATGAGTCAGAAGGACCGACTCTGACACTGAGGAATTGCAGCAGTGGTGGCAAAAGACATGATGGAGGTGACCTGAAGAGTGTTTGCTGAGGGATCAGTGGGGGATGTCAGGAGAAGAGATCTGGAGCAGGAAGGCTGAGAGTGACTAAACACTGTGGAAGTTAATAGACAGGCATGAGGAGCTGTTGGTTTTTAATAGACATACGTGCAGTCATGTTTGCAGTAGTATTAAGGGTGGATTGTGAGGAGATACAAGTGTTCATGCCCTGAGCTCCAACCTCTTATTTCCTTTCATTCTTCCTTTTTCAGTGTATCATTTGGTTTTCTTTCCTTCCCTGTCCTTCATGGGGGAGGGGGAGAGAAGACACTAATTATTTATAAGTGTTAGTCATACCCAGTCATTAAGCTTAGTCATTACTCAGGACTGTGCATTTGATGATTAGTAAAAATCAAAACGAGACCTGATTTTGTTTAAAAGCTTTCTGAATTCAAGCTTACAGGTGTGAAAATAATTCTGTTTCTGCATTCAGACTGACTGAAAAAGCAGAGCTATTTAATAAATGTTGCTATCAGCCAAATGGCATGTAATATCATGTCTCCGTTGATAGTTTGTATTGAACTTGCAGGCGCAGTGTTTGGCATATTCTCAAAGCAGAATATGGGCAGTGAGAGAGGCATGAAATCCCAGAGGAGGATGTGGAGGGAACCTTTCCACTGAGGCTGCCCTAGGGAGCTGTTAGTTGACCAGTGTGGGGACTCCACAGCTCCCAGTGAAAAGGTGGCATCAGCACAGGGTTTTCTCATTGCTAAAATTACGAAGGTTGTATGCCTAGAGTAGGGCATTCACAGTGGGGAAAAATTAAAGAAATGTGTTTTATGTGGCTTTTCATGCACTTGGGTTGTGTTAGGGTGTTCCTTTTTGAAGTAAGAAAACACAGATTTAAAGCATTACTCCGCACTAAGTATTTATGTGCAGGCTGTGGTAAATGCAAAGTAAACTGGCCATTCCCATTCAGCACCAACGTTGATATGCCTTGGTACAGACAAACTGTTTGTCACAAATGAAGACTAGTTGAGTTTTAAAATCTCCTATTTAAAATATCAGATAAAAAGAATTAGAGACACTTTGTTTTGTGTCTTCCTTTCTCAAAACCAAATCTGGTATAACTGAGTTGTTGTTTGATGTAAGTATACTGAAATTAATGGCAGTGCTAAGTCTGAATCACTTGGCCATCAATAATTAAAGAAATTGGTTTAGCTCTTGATAGTGTTTTTTGTAGCTCTTTCTGCATCAGACTAGAGACAGATTTGTGTGATGATTGGGTTGCAATTTAACAGAGCACTCTGGTGTTTTGGCTTTGTATGCTTGACTAGAAAGGAATGTTAACACACTTTCAAGGAATACAGCTTTCCAGAGAAGTCAAAGTAGTTTCAAATCACATTGTTGTTAAAGCGTTTGTCAATTGTTGCTGTATAAAATGATGTATTTCCCAGAACAATTCTTATACACCTTTTCAACTGAGCAGGCGAGATTTTTTCCATATGGGATCACTGTGGCTCCAGTATGACATTATTCCTCAAACTATTCTTAAAAGACTTGTGAATCAATACTTTACAAATGAATCACTTCTTCACCTTTTAGCCAGTACAGTTGAGTTCTGTAATTTGAACCTGAATTCTTGCATAGTAAGAGTGAACAAAGGCTTTTAAAGTGAAATTGAATTTTTTGTCTGTTGACTCTTTAGTAAGCAAGAGACAGCAGTTTTTCCTGATGTGAACTTGTGTACTTAGTCTGTACAAAATACTCCTGTGCACTGCAGTCAGGATTCTTGAGGATATTTGCCAGTGTATCTTTCACTTGTGTTGGCAATAATCATAAATCAGAGACCATAATGATTAGTTGTGTTCTGTGTGTGCGGGTTTGGTGTGTGGAGAAAGGCATGATGGCAAACAGTGAAATGCTGTAGTAAACTAATGCTGTACCAAAACTTTTAGACAATGGATCTGGGTGGAATTTTACTTTATTCCAGAGTGACAGGAGTTGAAAAATAAGTGGAGTGATGTGCTTTTGTAGTTCTTGTCCAAAACTCTGTGCCATGGCAATCTTCACTTTGTGTAATATTTAGTGCTGTTGGGAGAGGCTCCCAGTGTTTTGTATTAGAGATGCTCTGGAGGAACACCTGACAGTCATGGCATGTTTTTTCATGCCAAGTTGTAGCTCACCTTCAGCACAGCAGGTGCTGAACATTTCACAGGCACCTTTCAGATGCGTGGGCACAGTGTGCACTGTGTGCTTAGTGCAGCTGTGCAGAACCCCAGCGTCATGGTTTTGGGGTGCCCATTCCTCTGAAACAAGCCGTGAGGGAAACTGGTCCAGACTCTCAGGTTGCTCCAGTGTGCTGGACAGCTCTAGCTCTGCTGGCAGTTTTATGGCCTGCAGACCTGCAGCTGAGCAGGGAACGTATCTACTACTGGCCCATGTTTGTGCAGCCTGACCTCATGGTGCCAGTGCAGCAGAGGCACTTCTGGGGCAGCTGAAGTCACGCAGTCGTGGGTTCATTTTGAGCTGGTTGGTTTGCAGGAGCTGATACCTGCACTGTGGAGACTTCTCTGTAAGCATTGTGGTTATCGTTGTGGAGCTGAGATGCCTTTATAGAAGTCACTAAACAACCATGTTTGTTGATGAAACTCAAGAGCCTGGGTCTCTGATGGTATCAAAGGCTTGGGCAAGGAAGTTCAAGTAAAAGCTTTTTCTGGATTTCTTGTGCAGCACAGCTCACCTGAGGTTCTAGGCACCTTGGCTAAGCCAGGGCATCTATTCTAGTAGTGCACATCTCTCATAGGGTGGAAAATAACATCTAATCCATAGCTGTGTTACCATTTACAGTGCTGTGCTATTCATTTTCATTTGTAATCTCTGTTTCTCGTGAGTTGATGTATAAACTGTCCTTCATGACCTGCTACACATCTGCTGGTTTGTTGTAGGTGCTGCTCTTTGACGTGTGTAAATAATTGTATAAATCTGCTAGAGGTTATCTAGTGTTAGGGAAGACTCCCTTAATTACCCAGATATTCATGGAGCTGCAGTGGGCTCGTGGACTTCATAGGTTCCTCTTGTTTTTCTTGGCCTTTCATTCCTGTAGAGTGAGAACTTTTTCAGGTGAGCCAGTTGTTGTGAGAGGAGGAATGGTGGGTTGTTGGACAGTGTCGATGTCAGTACCAGGTTATCTTTTCCTTTTCTGCTGAAAGTGCTTCCTGTAGTTTGTATAGCCAGCTATCTTTTTCTTCAGCTCTCTACAGTATTCCGTCTTTTTTTTGTATAGGAAAATTCTTAGAAACTTTCTGCTTTTATCAAGGTTTTTTAATCTCATGGTCTTTGTATAACCTGATCCAGTCACCTACAGAGCATGGACTCATCGGCTTTGCTTTAGATGTTTTTGTGGTGTGTATGATAACAACTTGCGTAACCTTACAGGCATTTGCTTTCCGTTTTGTTGCAACAGAATCTCTTCTGACAATTCCTAAGGGAAACTTTCATAAAGCTTTCTCCTGCTAATATGGCACAACCCACTTAGGATTACTGTCAGATTTTTCTGCCATGTCAAATGTTTGCAGCATCTTGCCACAAATGAGTGTGTGCTCGAGAGCTTAAGGCCCAAACTGCTTTGACATGAAGATAACCTCTTAGTGAACTTCCCTGCCAAATCTGGTTAGGAGTTGAAGATTTGTCAGATGTCGGTGGACTCCATGATCAATAACCTTCTTTTCTAGAGGTGTTTGTAAGGACTTTGATTTCCTACACCAGAAGCATCAATCCTCTAGTTATTCTTTCAGGCTTGGACATTCTCTCTAAAGACCAGCATGTGTGTGTATTGATTCTTTGCTGCCTAACAGTTCTTCCTGACCCCAACTGTTTTTTTCTTGGGAAATAAAGTTCAGTTACCTTTTTAATTTAAGAAGATCATTTCCTCAGGAGGCTGGAAAAGAATATTCTTCATGCATTTCCAAGATCATACATCCATTAATTCTTCTGTTATATCTCAGCTGCTGAAAAAACCCACCCTATTAAAAGTCTAGGTTCTGAGTAATGGTTCTGAATTGATCTGGATTAGACCATGAGCTACATTGTGGGTAATGAGCAAAATCTGTAAGCCTGAACCTTCTGTTCTTCTCTTCAGTGTCTGTATCAGGAATAGAGATGTTGTCACTTGGGATCTGAAAGGATCCTGTCTAGGGTTTGTATTTCAGATAGGCAAGAGTTTTGTCCTTGCACACTGGTATGTGACAAGCACGGGCACACCATTGCGTGGTCCTTTTGTTAGGTGCTTGCCAGCTGTAGCTGAGGTCCTTCAGGGTGTCACCCATGGAGTCTCTGAGATACGGAGCATTTATCCTGAGAGGTGACCCCTGGATATGCTGCTGTTTGAGTGGCCTCCTGCGGAGTGTGGCTGTGAGAGGGGATCTGCTGGGCCCAGGATTTCCTCAGCACACTGCTCTGAAGGTGCCTGCTGTATCTGCAGTAAGTTTTAACTATCTTTGGGAAGTCCAGCTCCTATAAATATTATTAACCTAGATTTACCAGCAAAAACTGGTAATAAACCAGGAAACTTTGGTGGCTTTTTTTTTTCTTTTTCTTTTTTTGGATGTAGAGGTTCTCTAGCGAGAAAGTTGTCTGTCTTGAGAATTACACAGATAATCAGAGTGGTCTGCAAAGGCTACAAAATATTTTATTAGTCTTCTTTATTATTCTGTTATTTTTTTTTTCTTTAGTCATTGCTAAGCCAAGCCATGCTTCAAAGAAAGAAGGAGGTGTTACAAAAAAGCCTGGTTTGTGTTTTTCTGACATGTCCTATGGCCAGAGCTCTTCACTTTTGATTCCAGTGCATTCACAAGTTTTATTAATTAAAAAAGGAAAAACATCAACAAATCAAAAACCCTCCAAAGCACAGCACTTTGTGAATGGAAATGCCAATTGCAAATGGAAACGCAAGTAAGCAAGAGGCAAAGATGACACACTAGATTCATGCAGCTACGTCACATAATAATGACATCTTCCATTCCAAACACTCTGGTAAACAGGAGAGCTCTGGGAAGGTTTCCACAACAAGAACATGTGAGATGACCATTGTACTGGTCAGGAGCACAAGTCCCTTTGGCATAAGGAGCAATCCAACTCAGTTTTGTTAATCCTTCATTTGGAGCCATGATGAATTGTTTAATTCAAACTAAAATATGAGCCTCTTCCAGAATTCTCTTAAGCCTCTAACTTCTAACAAAATTGGTAATTAATTTTAATTAGTTTTTTTTTAATGAGAGGCTTTGAAAGAATGCTTGAATATTTGCATTTTCAATATTGAATATGATTTCAGAGTACATATGACTTTCTAGGAAAAAGAAGGCAGAGAGATATTTAAAATGAACAAGTTTTATTGTCACCTTTTTACAATTGAACATTTCCAGTGATCTTTATTTGCTCTTTGAGCTTAAATAGTAATTTATCCATTTGTGGAACAAAAACCTGGATGATAAACTTGAAACAGAAAAATGTTTTTCATTCTTTTTCATCCCACCTTAAGTATGTTGCTGAATGTAATTGAAACAGTGAAATACCGTATAAAATTATTGCCATCTACTAGTACCTGGTAGTCAGTTCTGACCTGGTTCATTCAGCATTTGCAGCCTTGTGCACTGGAGTTTGAGGTAACTATATTTGCCTGTATTTTAATATTTAAAATATAAGTTTTGGAACACAGGAGAAAGAAATTGCTTTCTCTGCACATGTGGTTGTCAGCCCTTCCTCTTTTCTATAGCCACAAATGGATCAACTGAGATTCATGTGTGGATGGAGAGAGGGGGCTGTTACAGTCCTACGTTGACTTTGTTTAGCAGCAGGAGATAAATGGGACTTTCTTCTTGATTCTTAATCGACTTAGTGCCAATGAGCCTCCTGAACTTCACTGAAAATCCACTTAGTGCCAGCTTGAGTATAGTTTTGGGCTAGTGAGTTCCTTTTTTAGCCAGTTGGGTTGGAAAAGAGTTTATAGTTGGGCTGAGGGAGAGAAGCTGAGAGAGCAGCTCCACCTCCCTTTTTAAAGAATTCTCAACAAGGCTTGAGGGGTGTTATGTGTTCAGTCAAAACTCATTTGCCTGAACACTGTGGTACTGGTGAATTTCTGCACATTCATATTTTGGGGAGAACACCAGTAATTTGACAGGACTGCTGTGCCAAGGGGTGATTGTGCTGTGCCAAGTTCATCACAGTCTGAAATTTTGCACCTCTTCTGAAATCACCCATACACCAACAAGATAGTGTTCCAAGCAGGTAAAATGCCTCATATTGTCATACCATGATGAAAGTTTAGGCAAGACTAGTCAGATGTTCATAATTGTCTTTATGTTTGTATGTAGCCCAGTATGTGTTCACAGGAGTTTGTCAGAGTTAACCACGCATTAGATACTCTATAAATTGAAAATAACTGTGTATCAAATTTGATTGGGAATGAAAGAACTATTTCAATGTAGCTTTGTATGAGTTACTTTTTTTATTATGACTTCAGTACTTGATGGAAAGTTCAGACTTCCCATAGTTACAAATCTAGCAGGGTAGTACTTCAAGTCAGGGTTTGAATTACAAATGATTGTTTTATCTGTCTGCTGCCAAAAATTGAACTTTCTTGATATGTTTTCCAAAGCTCACATTACTATGCTTTTCAACTGTCTGTTTGAGCAGTTGTGCTATGTTAATGTGTAGGCATGTTCTAATTTTGCATGTAGCTCAGGGAGAATGTTTCATTGTTCAGACATTGTGCTTGTGCTTCAGGGGTATTCAGCCTTCGTTTTGTAGTTATTTTTCCTCTTTCATTCATATTTTGGGGAGAACACCAGTAATTTGACAGGACTGCTGTGCCAAGGGGTGATTGTGTTGTTGCAGGATGTTTGTGGCACAGACCCATTCCTGAGCCTGATGTGTGTGTTGAGCTGAAGACGGGAACTGGTACCACAGAGCTCTGTTGCTATAAAAGTTTCTTATATGCAGGGGAGGTGCTTTCAAATAATTTTAGTCACGTTTGCACTGGGAGAGAAGTTTAAAAAACAATCCTCCCTTCCCAAACTGCGGTTAGTATCTCTTATGTTGCTTCTGTAAGGAAAAAATATATATAACTTTGAAGAATTTGGATGGTACATTAACCTTAGAATGTCCTAGGGAACCCCAGAAATGGTGAGTTTAAAAAAAAAAAGAGTTTTCTATGGGGTGTTAGTATAATTCTGTGCCATTTAAGGACTTCTGAAAGCACAGGCATAGGTAGTTGCATTGGACCTTTTCAATTACTAGAAACTAAATGGTACTCAACAAGCCTTAATATTTGATGTTGACTCTAATAAAATTTGCACTGTACTGATGTTTTCAGTTATAATAATATTGAAGATTTCTACTGAGTCCACATTTAGCTGCCTCAGCTGATTATTATGAGGAATGACAAAAATGGGCAACGTGAGTTCATTTTCCAAGATTTTATGTTTGCACATTGGAAGAAGATGCCAGGTTCTATTTGTGCAGGAATGAGCTTCATGTAGTAGAAGGTCACTTTCTAGTCTTTAAAGTACTGAATTTCTCTGTTTTTTGTGAGTATCCCCCTCCCTGTAGTGTGAGGCTGAAAGAGAGAAAGTCATGATGGTTCTAATGAGCAACTGACAGAATCGAGCTCGGTGTTGACTATTAAAGTTTTTAAGGCTCTCATAAGCTGTGGTGGTGCTGTGTGCCCTCGCTGTTTTAAGGAAAATACATCTCCCTACAGAAGTTACAGGAGGAAAGACCTTACTGTTTGGAATGGCTTGGAAAATAGCTTTTTAGACTTGACACCTAAACAAAGAGTATTTATTTCTCCAGTCTGCAAAATTATAAATAGGTTCCCCCCTGCCCCTTCTTTCCTACAGAAAAACAGTGTGAGAATATTTGTTTCTAGGTGTAACTCTTGTCCGTAGCGTGTTGTGGGTCCCTCCCTAACACTTCTAAATAAGTTGCAATGGCAAATCACCTTTCGGGCAGAAATCAGTTTCATGTCTCTGTATGACTCTGCTTCATTAAAAGAGGGTTAATGTAGAGAATATATGGGGAAAAACTAAGGCTTTTCTTTTGAACTTATTTTTGTAGAAAGAAGTATATGGATTTTTGTGGTTTAACTTCCAAACAATCCAAGAAAACAGTTTAAGGTTGTCTGTAAGCATTTTGGCACTTCATCTGAATAGAAAAGCAAATAAAAGCTTGATTCGTTTGAAGGAGTCATGCTCTGAGATATCATAGACCAGATCTCCAGATATTGTTGGGGAACGTGTGTAGGCTTTTGATTCACTGAACAACACTTCAGGAAAAACTTTGATTTCAGTAGTGCCTCTTGATTTTCATGGTGAAGGTTCCTCCTGTATTTGTTCAGGAAAGCCAACTAAGTTTGAGTGCCCAGTTTGTTTCCTTATGTGGCTTTTTCAGGGCTGATGAGCTCCTAAGTCTCTCCTGGACTCACTGAGGCATGCAGAGTGAAAGAGGTCTTGGAAAACAGTTCATGTTGCCCAGATCCTGTTTGTGCCTTCAAGGAAGAGAGGGCCTCCTCTGAAAATCTCCCTGTTAAAAGCTGATTCCCTACACCTGCCCATTGGGGTTAAGGGTATTGACCTCAGTGACTGAGCAGGGAGTGACAGCCTCATTTCCCTCTCTGTTTTATTTTTCTTTTGGAGTGTAACATGGCACAGCACAGCCTGTTGCTGATGCACATGAGAGAGATTATGATTTTATAGCCACTTTCATTACTAAATTGGTTACGGGAATTTAATTTAGAACTTAAGACAATTGTGTTCCTGTTGATGGTGAAGCTTATGTTTGATTATTTTTCTTCCCCTCTTAACAGAAATCTTGCCTAACAGCAGGATTTTCTTTTATTTGTAGTGTTTCATAAAACAAATTTCTTAGTAAAGAGCAGGTTGGATTTTTATGTGATTGGTAATTTTAACTTTGAGTCACATGGAGTATTTTTTGTTGGGGCAACAACTCACTGTGTTCTGATGCATAATATACTGAGCATTTAGACAGAGTATTTCTGAAATTAATCTATTCTACACAAAATGTCTTAATGCAGCTGGGTATTTGATTTTATTCTAAACCTCTTTGGTTAATTGCATAGTCCTTTAGCAGTACATTAATTCCATGTGTATCCAACTTGGATTAAAAGAAAAAAAAAAAAAACAGAAAAAATATTCTTTCATGTTTGGAAAGGATGTGTGTTTCTTGACCAGTATCTGTTTTCCAGGCATGGTCCTTGTGCGCAGTGAGAACGGGCAGTTGCTGATGATCCCCCAACAAGCCTTGGCACAGATGCAAGCACAGGCACATGCCCAGTCTCAGCCTCAGAATACTCTGACTCCTCGTCCTGCTACACCCACCAGTGCACCTCCAGTGCAGATATCGACAGTGCAGGTCAGTTCAGTGATTTGTAGTGCTAAAAACTGTAAGATGTATTTTCTTCCTCTGAAGAATACACCAGAAAGTAAGATGTGGTATTAGTGATTGAAGAAAACATGGTCCTAATGGGAGCTCTACTGGCTTTTCATAGATTCATAGAATGGTTTGGGTTGGAAGGGACCTTAAAGCTCATCTTGTTCCAACCCCCCTGCCATGGGCAGGGACACCTTCCGCTAGACCAGGTTGGTCCAAGCCACATCCAGCCTGGCCTTGAACACTTCCAGGGATGGGGAGTCCACACTTCTCTGGGCAACCTGTGCCAGGGCCACACCACCCCTATACAGTAAAGAATTTCTTCCTAATATCAATCCTAAATCTACTTTCCACATGGCACAGGTGTTGCATTTTGTTCCTAATTCTCTTATAGCTTGGCTGTTACTCATCAAAAATATTTTTACCTATCTGAATCTCATTCAGTTTAAAACTTTGATATGGAGAAGACCACATATGGTTAATATGTGTGACTTTTCCCTGGAGAAAATGTAAGACTAAAAGGAAAAAGTGGGTATGGGTGTATATACACTGTGATTTTTACAATTGCATTAAGTTCAAGTCTAAAAATCCTTCTCAGTTTTATAGTGGTTCAGGTGCCTTCTTTTGGTATCTGTAGCAATGTTAACTATCCAGAGACAAAATACTGGATAAGGTAGAAGATATTTAACTACAGGCACTGATGTGTTTGGTTTTTTTCCTCTTCCCCAGGCTCCAGGAACGCCCATTATTGCACGGCAGGTGACACCAACTACTATTATCAAGCAAGTGTCTCAGGCTCAAACAACAGTGCAACCCACGACAACGCTACAGCGTCCCCCGGTTGTGCAAGTGAGTGTGTAGGAAAGTAATGGGTCAATGAGACTGCCAGCCAGACAGGAAGTGCAGTTGCTAAGTGGAGGGAAGAAGTACCTTCTGGATTATCCTTTCTAAAACATTTGCAGGTCTCAGTGTATAGTTTGGATGTAAAAGTATAATTTTTTTACGTATATATTATTATTATTGTTTCATATTATACCTATATACATCTCTATTTAAAAGTACTCTGTTAGTAGTTGTATAACCTCAAAGCCGACAAATATAAAATACCTTTATGTTTTCTGCCTCAAGAAAGTGACAAGAATTCCCTCTGGATTTGGAGCTGTGGTGTTATTCCTGTGGTGGATCTGCAGTCCTCTGAATTCTGCAGCAAAATTTGCAATTGCAAAGACAACTGCACTGGCAGCCTTCTCTTCCCAAGCCTTCTCCCTCTCACACAAGTCTCTGCTTTGGTCTGTGTCCTTCTGGAGACTGATAACTGGAGGATAGACCGTGGTCAGTCTGGGCTGTCCTCTCATAGCCTGGCCTCCAGCAATCATGGGCTTGCTTGGAAAATTTTTTTGAGAGGTCGTGGTGTGAGTTTAAAAAGAGTGTGAAATTCTCCACATGGCTTCCAGGCAGCACTGATACAATATGATTGCTGTCGCCTAATCTGTCTCATTGTGCTTTCTTCATCCTTTGAGTAGACAGGATTAGAGAGTTTTAATTTAAAACATGCAGGTTTTGCTATGCATCCAGTTAACCTTTTTCCCCTCAGAGAGCCTTTGCCTATGCCAGTGATCTTTCTAGATCTAAGAGTTAATTTACCTAACTGAGTCTCCTTAATTTGCACTGCTGTTATAGTGGACAAAAAAACCCCAAGAATCATTCCATCTGCATATTTTGTGCTGTAATGAGCACACCACGGACTTCATTTATCCTGATTTCAAAAAAAAGGAGACAAATTAAACCCCTCATCTCCTTTAGTTTCTCCCAAAATACCAATGAAAGTTAGCTTTGGCAGCATTGGAACCTCTTTTATTGTGCACCTTTATATAAAGAGCAGGTTTACAAATGATTTGTGAAAATTCTGAGTGTCAGCTGTAACTTGATAGGAACTGCTGTCCCAGGGTTGTTGTTAATAATGAGGCTGTGTTAGTAGTCCATGAATGAGCTGTGTAAGTGAGAAGTCCTTGTTTACAATGGTGATTCTTTAGAGGTGCTATTCCTACTTTAAATCACTGATTTGTTTACAAAACTAGAAAAATGTTTTGTCCCATTGTTCATCACAAAGACCTCTATGAGACCTGAGCTTTTGTGTCAGTTGTGTCTTTTTTAGAAATTCCTGCCTTTGGGAAACGGACAGAAAAAGCTATTGCATTCACAGGAATTCAGCACTCGTTTTAGTTGTGTTTTTAAACCACAGTGGCTGAAGATGTATTTATGGTATTTTATTCAGTGAGCAAAAATCGCGCAATTTTTCAATTTTGGGGATTCCCGTTTTGAATGTGTTTAGTGCCATCTGGTGGCTCTTTCTGTCCACTGCAACAGAGCGCACATCAGTGATTTATTTATAGCCGCTGTGAAAGGTGTGCTACTGTCCCGGGGCTCGTTTTCTGTTTGATGGCTCAGGAAAACAGCTTTTTGATATATTCGAAGTCAAATAACGTTGTGTTTATATTCTCTGCAGCCTCAGATTGTTCTGGGTGGTACTGCACAAACAACCACGTTGGGGACAGCAACAGCTGTACAAACTGGAACTCCTCAGAGAACAGTGCAAGGAACGACGGCCACCTCCACTGCTGCCACAGTAAGATGCTGATGGGTTTAACATCTCTCCTTGTTCATTCACATACGCACGTGTGCACGTGTGTGTGTATATACACACATGCATGTAAATACAGATCACAGCGAAGAGTCAAAAGGTGCAGGAATTCTGGGAGCTGTTGGTCTTGGACAGGTGAACTTTTAGTAGAACCATATAATTTACAAAGTGTGGTTACAGGTCACTTGGATTTTGATAGGTATCAAAGTATTAATTTTTGTTTCTGTAACAGTTTTAAAGTACTCATTTTTTTTAACAGATGTATTTTATTAAACAGTGTATTGTTCAGTACTGTGGAATAGAATCAGTATGACAAGGGATAAGAAGTTGGCACTGATTCGTTCAAGCTGCCTGTTTCTAGGACTGCAGAACAGGGAGAATCCTTGCACTATGCACTGTGACAGAAGAGCTTTGCTATTTGTTGTCCTGCAAAAACACTTATTTACTGATACACCGTGTGCCACTATTAAAATCCTTGGTGTTCCCTAACTTTGTGAAGAATCATACTTTGTTAAATTTTGATAGCAAAAATGTACAATGCATACGTATGTATGAAGCAAAATCATAATTTCAGTCTGATTATGTCGTAAGCATTGAGGAACTCTGCAGTTATGAACTTTATTTCTCGAAGTATCTGGTCAGATCATGTATTAAAGAGTTTGTCTTCCTTTCTCTGACTGCTTCCCTTTTACTTTTCCTCCCAAGGAAACTATGGAAAATGTGAAGAAGTGCAAAAACTTTCTGTCCACATTAATAAAACTGGCATCATCTGGAAAACAGTCTTCAGAGACTGCGGCCAATGTGAAAGAATTAGTACAGAACCTGTTGGTAAGAAAAATTCATTAAAAGTTGGAACAAACAGTTTCTGGGCAAATTCAGACTCAAAACTGAGGGGTTTATTTTTCTTCGGAGGAGGGAGTTTATAAAATCTGAGATAAATTAACTTTGCTTCTTCTGAATTAAAATAGATGCATAAATTTTCCATTAAGTTTGTAAATGAGACTTTGCTGCTTCTATTCATGCATGAGAACAGGAGTGAGATTGAACTGTATTGTAAATTGTGGCTCTTTAAATTCTACCTTTTGATAAAATGGTGAATAAAAAGATTATGTACTTGAGGCAAGTCACTGCAACTAGTGTAATAGCTAAGTGTATGAGATCACAAGTTTTTAGAAAACAAAAAAGTAGTATTTATATGATTCAAATGTGAAGCATTGACATAGTTCATATTTATAGAATGAGTACTGGTATTGCTTTGCCTAGTTGTTAGCAACCTTTAAGTTAAGGCAGAGTTGTGTATTCCAGATGTCATGTGATAACCAGAGGTCTGTAGGTCTTACTAGTTGAAATGTATAGTAAAATTAGTTACTGCCATAAAGCTCTTGGTAACTAAAAATAGTGAAGGATGATAAAGCCACTTATTTCCAATGAATTGTTACATTTAATTTTTTGTATTAAATGTCTGTACAAGTTAATTTCTTCAAGTTTGTTCATTTGGATTTTCTGTTTTAAAGGACGGAAAAATTGAACCAGAAGACTTTACCAGTAGGCTGTACAGAGAACTTAATTCTTCACCTCAACCTTACCTTGTGCCTTTCCTGAAGGTAACTTGTGTTCTCTAAGCTTTCTTTGTTTCCGTGCTTATATATCATCAACAATGAACACAAGTACATCTTTTATTGGTGTAGATGGAATTCCCAAATGATGTAAATGGAAGTTTTATATGGTGCTTGCTTAAGCTTTTGCTCCATTAAAAAATGTTTTTGCATCTGAGTTCCAAGTGTTTGTTAGTGTGATTCTTTGGCACAGTAGTAATTACATTACGAGTGCTCAGTAATGTAATTTCCACCATAGTGTCACATCTTAGCTCTTTTGAGAACTCTGAAATGATTTTTTTTCTATGATACCAGCAAACCTATGAATTGATTTATTATTCTCTTTTTAGTCCTGGAAAGAAAACAAGGGATTGAATGATACAGAAAACTGTACCTTCTGTGCAGGTCTTTTGCCTGTACTGTACACTTATTTGTATGGATAAGGAGGGAATTTGTTACCTCTCGGTAGTAAATCACATTTGTTTTAAATTTTGTAGTAATTGGACACATCTTAAAATAGTGTTTATTCCAAAATATTTACCATCTGAAAATCAGGGAAAGTACAACAGCAGAGTGTAACTGCTTGACTAATGCATGATTAAGAGGTAGAGTTGTAGGTGTGTGTTGACATTTCTGGGTTCTTAAATGCTTGTTCGACCTTGAGCTGTTCCTGAGGATAAAAATTGTTGCCATTGAAAAACAACTAATTTAAGAATCCAGTAAAACACTGTGGTCTCTGAGCTATTCTGAAATCTTCCCTGGTGTTCCAGGACATCTTTTAAGCCTTCGCATGTAGCTGGGAATGTGTGTAGGAGCACAGTCGAGGAGGGCAGCATGGGCTTGGGTTGTTAAGTACATCCCAGGGGTTCCAGCTAGGCTGCATAGCCTAGATGCCCTTGATATCCAAAAGGTCCTCTGTCCTGCTCATTAAACGTGAGCAGCCTGGTATTTCTGTGTGCTCAGCTCCCATCTGCTCTCAGGTGCACACCACCAATCCAATGGCCCGAAACAAAACGCGATGCTTTCCCCCAGTAAACGTTTTCTTGTGTGGGGATTAAAAATACTCAACAGACCTCTTTCCTTCCCTCTTTTCAGAGGAGTTTACCCGCCTTGAGACAGTTAACACCGGACTCTGCAGCTTTCATTCAGCAAAGCCAGCAGCAGCAGCCGACGACGCAGGCGACGATAGCCACGATCCCGTCGGCGGCTGCTGTGCTGCTCAGCTCCTCGGTCCAGCGCACGGCAGGGAAGGCGACTGCCACTGTCACAAGCACCCTCCAGCAGCCTGTCATCAGCCTCACACAGCCCACACAAGTTGGTGTTAGTAAACAAGGCCAGACCACGCCACTGGTACGTGAGCTGAAGCGCAGCTCAAAGATCTCTGAGCTCTTCAGAGAAACCGGCTACTAAGAAAAAAAGTGTGATTTAAAACCCATCATGATTGAAGTGCTTGTTAGGGTTTGTTCTTCCCACTTGATTCTCAGGTTATTTACAGTTCTTTTTTGCCTTATTGTCTGCAGGTTATCCAACAGTCTCAAAAAGCAGGGGCATTGATAAGGCCCCCACAAGTAACGTTGACACAGACACCCATGGTAGCATTGCGGCAGCCACACAGTCGTATTATGCTCACGACACCTCAAATTCAACTGAATCAACTTCAGACAGGTAAGGGGTCAAGATACCTGGTAAATGCCATATTTGATAGCGTTACCTGAAGTGTGGTGTAGGAACTGCTTGCCTGGAGAAGTCATCCCATCCCTGGAAGTGTTCAAGGCCAGGTTGAGTGAGGCTGGGAGCAACCTGGTCTAGTGGAAGGTGTCAGAGGGGCTGGAAGTAGATGATCTTTAAGGTCCCTTCCAACCCAAACCATTCTGTGATTCTATGAATGCCAGTTCTTAAATGTCCTGGAGCTGTATGATGGCTTTTGTACTACTGCTAAAATGTTCAGTTTGCAGTGCCGTAGTGGCTGGGGATACACATTTGTCAGACCTATTGTTTGGAGGATTGTTTGGGTGCTGGAATTGTGTGGGAGGGTCCTGATTTTTAGATGAAATGCTGTCAGAAACTATTGAGGTAAAGTCTTTGTACCAGATCTATTGCCATAAGTGCCTGTGAGTGGCTTGTAAATCTGAACTCTTATTGATGGAGTACAAATCCTGTCTGTCTTCTTGCAGTACCTGTGGTAAAACCAGCAGTATTACCTGGAAACAAAGCTATTGCCACTGTTTCGACACAAGTAGCTGCTGCTCAGAAGAATAAACTGAAAGAACCTGGGGGAGGCTCTTTTAGGTGAGAAACTCTATGTTTGTGCTTGTGCTGCCTGGGCAGCTGAACTCTGGTACCTTCCTGGGTGCTGAATCCAGTAACCTAGAGGAGGATTTCCTGGGTGCAGGTTTGCTTCTTCATTAAAGACTTTAACAAACAGCACTGGACGTATCTGTGCCAGACTGGTTTTAGCATTTAGCTGGCACTAAACCTCATAAACAATTCCTGCCCAGACAAGCAAATGGAATTCATTCCTTCACTTCTCTCAGCTCTGCTTGAGTTATTTGGATGTACAGCCTATCTTAGTGATGAGGGCAGATTATTATTGTTTTGTGGTAGTGATTTGTCTGGTCTCTTGTGGTGTTGAAACACTGCATAAGAAAGGATCTTGATAAAACAGGAAGTACAAAATTAGTGCTCTTTGAAATCAAAGCAGTAATTTCTCATTTACAATGAAATTAGTTTTATTTTATCATGTAACAAAAGCAAATAAAATGCAAAAATGAAAGTATTCAGGTTTTGTGGAATTCGTTATACACAGCTGTGGTGGTGTAGCAGTGTGCACAGAGAGGCACTAAATATTATAATATTAGAATAAATTTTCCTTTCTTTAAGGGATGATGATGACATTAATGATGTTGCATCAATGGCTGGAGTCAACCTGTCAGAAGAAAGTGCTCGGATATTGGCAACAAACTCTGAGCTGGTGGGCACGTTAACAAGGTCCTGTAAAGACGAAACCTTCCTTTTCCCAGCACCTTTACAAAGAAGGATATTAGAAATAGGTATGTTGTTTTATCTTGAATATTAATAATGCAGGTTTCACTACTCTTGGGTTTAATTGAAAGCATTTTCTGTGGAAATTGATTTGAATGGTTTGAAGTTGCTGGAGTTGTTACCTTCTGGTATATTCTGACACTTGTGGGCAATCACTTGGCTTATGAAAGTAGAGTAGTGTCAAGGGATAGCAAACCTATGGAGTTGCCTTCTAAAATGATGTCAATCAACATGAAAACTACTCAACCTTGTTAAAATTCTGACCATAAATTGATAAAGTGTAACAAACATGGCATAAACAATGAAATAAACTCAGAAACACACTTATCATGTTTACTTAGTAATTTAAAATTGATGGGGAAACAAAAAGCAGTCTTGAATTGCTATACTGTAATATACAGCATTTGTTAATATATTGTAAATTTTGTTAAATTAAATTTTCATGTGTATGCCATTTTCTCTTTGATGCTTGTCTGAGAAATACCTGAAAGCATTATTTTGCAAAAGGCATTTAAATGTCCATGGCTGAGAATGGCCTCGTGTTTATCTGTGTTGCAAAATATTTACTTACACCTGACTTCTGTCCTGATTGTAGGTAAAAAACATGGAATAACAGAAATCCATCCTGATGTAGTTAGCTATGTATCACATGCTACACAACAAAGACTACAAAACCTCGTGGAAAAGTTATCGGAGACTGCTCAACAGAGGAATATTTCTTACAAGGTAACTGTATTTAACTGCCCAAATGAAGTGGCAAAATTGCAGGAATTCAGCAGGCTGTCGTGCTGGCTGTAATGCAGGAGTTCAGGTGGTTGTTTATTCTCTTTGATTCATCTGCCATTAAGATATTAATACACATGGGTGACTAGAACTTTTCAACTTGCCTATACAAAATGGTTTTAAAACAAATGCAGAGAAACTGTGTCCCTCCTTTATTCATTATGTCAAATGTTTAGAGTCTGAGTGATTGTAGAGTCAGATAGACAGATAAAAGCACTTCTTTGAATTCTCAAGAGACAGTTATCTGACAGATATGTGTTCTTAATAGATGCAAATGCCCGAGCAGCATTTAAAAAATCCACACAGCTCTGTGAAATATGTTTGAGAGGTTAAAGCTTTGATGATATTAGTTTAGAAGTCAAAATCTGATGATTCATTGAATAGAACAAAATGCTTTTAAGAGTTCTAGTTGGTTTGACTGGTGTGAATATACACTTGCTATTTGTCTGAAAAGGACGCAGTGAACACTGGAGCTTTGAATGTATATGTTCTTCCCCAGTACAGTACAAGTGAACAGCTTTGTTTTTAAGGAAGTAATGAGAAACATATTTGCTGTATTTTCAGGATGATGAAAGATACGAGCAAGCAAGTGACGTTCGGGCACAGCTCAAGTTCTTTGAACAACTTGATCAAATAGAAAAGCAGCGTAAAGATGAACAAGAAAGGGAAATTTTAATGCGCGCAGCAAAGGCAAGTGCTTGGATTTCACACGTGGCTGCAAAGTGTCATTTCTGACATCAAAACGGCTGAGTTTCTTTTCATTCTAAAACACTTGCAATGAGGGGGAAGACTAACCTTCAAAGATGGAACTTGATGAATGTGTTCTTAACTAGAGCTCAGTTTTGCTTTTCATGGTAAAGCACATGAGACAGTTTCTTTGACAGTCCCATTGCATGTTCCCAAATTAAAGTAGGCATTAAAACTTAGTGTTTGCAGTGTGAAAAAGTCAAATTTTATAGTTTGGTATTCTTAAATGTAATAGAGAGGCTACAGGTGTTTTGGAGACTAGAAATAGAACTCAGAAAGACTTTTACAAGTTGGAGAAATACAACAGGAAGCAGTTGATTTAAGCATGGATGTAGACATTAAACTTTGAGGTTTAACTCAGTGAATATCGAATTAATATAATTAGGTAAGAGTACCCTAGAAATAGTGCACAAAACAACCTTCTGTTGGTTGTGTGATCCGGTCTGAATTGGTAATCTCAAAATCCAAATGTATTTTGTTTGGTCTAAAGAAAGTGTGGGTTTAACAAAAGTCAGGATTTGATATGACAAGAGGAAATGGTCTCAAATTGCGTCAGGGGAAGTTTAGATTGGATATGGGGAACAATTTCATGACCAGAAGGGTTGTCAAGCCCTGAATTAGGCTGCCCAGGGCAGTGGTTGAGTCACCATTCCTGAAGTATTTAAAAAACATGTGGCACTTGGGGACATGGTTTAGTGGTGGGCTTGGCAGTGCTGAGGAAATGGCTGGGCATGATGTTCTTTTAGGTCTTTTGTAACCTAAACAATTCTGTGATTCTAAAAGTATGACACATACAAGGAATTGTAGGTGCCCAGTGAAATGGGTAGTTGCTGATGTAAATGGCCTGGGGTCAGTCAGCTGCAGTTTGTTCAAACAGGAGCCTGACCTGTGTGTGTAGGTGTAGCAGAAAGATCTGTTCTGAGAAAGTGCGTAGTTACACAGCAAGGGGAAAAATTTTTCCAAAAAGTACAGGTCTGATTCCTTTTTTCATATGCAAAGTGTTGGTACATAGGTCTGTGTAATTTGTCTCTTGTAATGGTTTTAAGGCATAAATGCTTGGCTGTTGCTTTGCTGTCTTTAACAAAGCAGAAAAAGGGGATGCTTTTTCAAAAAAATCTAAGAATTGGAAAACTCCTTTTAATTTCTAAAAATTGCCTTCCCCTGTTTGTCCTCTCAGGGAGTGGTAGGTATTCCCCACTTGCTGCTGAAGTTTAAGAAAAGCTTTCGTATGCTATGTAAAACTTAACAGTCTTTAACTGCTCTTGTAACCAAATTATTTTCTTTCTTTTCCTCCAACCATTTCATGCCCATCCTTTATCAACACAGTCTCGATCTCGACAAGAAGATCCAGAACAGCTTAGGTTGAAACAGAAGGCCAAGGAGGTGAGTGTTCACCTTAACGTGAACTTTTATTTTGGAAACTGAGAGAAAAGTAACGAACTGTACCTGTCCTGCCAAACACAGATGCAGCAGCAAGAGCTCGCTCAGATGAGACAGAGGGATGCCAACTTGACTGCATTAGCTGCCATCGGCCCCAGGAAGAAAAGGAAAGTAGACTCTCCGGGATCTGGATCAGGGGCAGAGGTACAGTATCACTGTCACCTTTGGTTTTGCTGCCTCTGTGCAAACCTCTCTGTTCAGAGCTTCTTCCTGAGTTTGTGGAAGCTCCCTGAGCAGCACAAGTGTATTTTTGTGTTCGGATTTGCTTGCTTCAAGGCCAGGATCAATTTTTAGCATCTGTGTGGTGGCACAGGGAATAAAATCTGAGTTGTCACAAGTTTTTGGACCTCCATAATGTTGGGAAGATGGTTTTGTGGTTGTAGCCAGCCTAACTCAGAGTGCAGAGTAATGCTGCTGAGGTAGGTGGGGTGGTAGAATTGAGTCACTGTTAATTTTGACAGCAGGAGCTTCAGATTACAGGAACTTGGTCTAATTTCTTTCTTCAGTAGTTGATTTGCTTTAGTTTTAGTGTCTCCACAGCAGATCAGCCTGACCAGTTCCATCTGATTATGATGCCTTGCATATCCTTTGTATATTTTACTGTTGAATCCTTAAACATTTCTCTGCAGATCAAATGTTAGAAGGCTCAGTGTCAGATTCGTTTACTAGTAATTTACATTCTGGTAGAGGACTATCTACTGTATTCCTAAACAAATGAATAAACATGAAATGATATAAAATTGCTTTCTGCGTGAGCCATTCAATGTGGGATTTCTCTAGTGTTTAAAGAGAATCTTCTCAAAAATTGTAATTTATTGGGCCAAAAGCTCTCTTCATAATTTGAAGATTTTTCCCTGTAGGGTTTTTTATCTGATAGCAAGTGACAGGATAGTAATAGTTTAATAATTCTGTTTATTATTCCATGAACATTCTGAATTTTCAGTGCCACAGCATTTATACCGTAGAAAGCCTCCAAAGAGTTCACCTTGGCTTATGCTGAATTTCTAGAAGCAATAATTTACATGTGCTTGATATAAAATGTTAGAGAACAATCTGAATACTAGTAAATGTTATTTCTGTTTGTAGAGAAATCAAACCTCTTGAGCATCTTTTAAAGTAATTTTAAGTTTTGAAATATACTAAAGTGTCTGTTACTGATAATAAGACTTGTTTTTATATAAGTTGAAAGATAACTGTATTAAAGGTTTATAGATGTGGTTTAAAATTATGAAAATTGCAGAATAGGGCACTTTACAAAGATAGATGTGTACACAAATGAAGTTGTCTCGGAGGAATATGCTGAAGTACCTCATGCAGAGTTAATGTTGGTGTTACTTCCTCCTGCATGCTCAGCTGTGCCACCTTAATGCTCTGTTAATGTCACTCAGGTTATGGGGTGTATTTTACATCTACTGTGAACACTTGTTTGTATTTCATCTAAATCTGATTAATTTAGTTATCCTGGATTAATCACTTACTGGTTAACCAATTAACTACAGGTTCCCTGGAAATAATCTTTTTGTCTGTTTAATTAAGAACCAGCTGCCTTTGATCTGATACTCACAGCTGTGCTTTTGCTGCTGTGTCACTTGACATTTTTAAATTGGGCTCCACTTGTCACCATTTGTATGCAGTTTGTGGTTAAGGCATATTACAAGAAGTGTGGAAAATAAGGTCTGTCATTGCTTAGGCACAGATTTATAAATGCAAGCTTTTGATGTCTAGGAATACTGAGTCTTAATTACATGTAAAATCACTTCTAAGTAGTAGTCGCACTGTTTTGTTTCCAAATTCATTGAAACAGGTTGCTGTCAGAGTTATATGTCTCTATGATTTTACTGGAAGTTACCAAAAAGCTTCTTAACCTATTTCATGCCTATTAGGAGTAGCGTAGTTTTTAAAGAAAATTTTACCTTTACATTTAAAAGTATGATGGTCTACAGAATAAAATCAGGCTTGAGTTTCTGCTGCAGAATATATAAAAAACAAAAATAAAACCCTTCCAGCCATTCTTTGTATTGTCTAATAATCATTTGTATGGATTTGAGAAATTTTACTAAGCACCCAGTGCTCTCCTGCATCTTCTAATTTCCCTTGAAGTGATGGAAATTACTTACCGAAGTTGTGCAAGTGCCTTAAAATATCCCTTTGAACATCCAATCTTTAGGCAGTTCTAACTACAGGATTTTGGTGATTTGATGTTTGCTGGGACAACAGGTAACTTGCTTGAGAATCAAAGATCTGGCGTCAGTCTTAGCAGTGTGGTGAAGCAGCTTCACCTGCCCTGAACACATCGTTCTGCTGTCCCAAGTGATCATTGCCAGTGCAATGATGTTCACTGCTCCTAAATACTTTATTTTCACTTGTAGAGAGGACTGTGTTAGTGTGAGCCCCAGGAGCTTGTTCATGTGACTTTTGCACAACTATAAATCTTGACTTTTTTTGGGGTATTCTTGTTAAGAAAAGTTTTGGGGTTTTTTTGTTTGTTTGTTTGTTTGTTTGTTTGTGGGTGGTTTTTTTTTGGTTTTTTGTTTTTTTTTTTTTAAGTTCTTCAAACTCTTGGTGAGATAAATCTTTACTCAGTAGTGGGGAAGTGTTTGGATGTTCTGGTGTCAGGAAGTGTCAAAGTTCCATTAAAAAAAAAAAAAAAAGAGAGAAAAATATTCCAGCAAATGAAATTGGAGGGGAAAAAGGATCCATACATGAGCCAAAGAATTATTTAATTCATTAGGTAAGTGTAAATAACCTGTGAGCAACAGGCGGCTCGGAAATTGAAGGCAGAGGCTGGCTTTCGGTGTGCGCGCCGTCTGGCGGTCACTGCGCGGTACTGCAGCAGAGCCGGCAGCGCTGGGCCGCCGATCTTTGTCCTGTCCCTCCTCACCCACGAGGGTCGCTTTAATCACACGTGTGCCGTCAGAGCCGTGTTTTCCGCAAGCGAAATTGCCTTGGGGCTGCCCCCAGCAGGCTTGCTTTGTACCTCCCTCGCATTACACAGGGTGCATCTGAAGAGCTGAGGGATGCGGGTATCTCTAAAGACAGCAAATGATTTTTTGCCTTCTGGGTTTTTTTCTCTTATTTTTTAACGTGACAAATATAATGATATGCTACTTGTTTGTCTTGCCACTTTGTGTGGGAAACTACCAGTGTGTACCAGAGGGATGAGTGATGCTGAATGATGGAGAAACATTCAGAGATCATTAGAGGATGCCAGGGAAAGCTACTTCTAAATGCAGTCCTGAGCTTGGTTCCAGCTGTTGTCACCAAAAGGAGAGCTCCTGGCTCCTACCAGGAAGCCTGGGGAGATCCAGGATGTTATTCAGGGCCTCACAGGGCAGGGAATAGGACTGCTGCCCAGGACACCCAGAACTCCAGGGCTGTCCTTGGGGTCCGTATGCTGGTGTTGAAAAGAATCCTGTCCCTTCTGTTTGGGTTGCTTGTAGGGATTACCTGGCCCTAGTGCCTTCCTGAAAATGGAAGCAGTGCTTTCTGGGTTTTTTTTTTGTCTGTATAAAATACCACTGAAAACTTCTAATTGTTCAACTGCTGTTTATAAATAAGAATTAAACAGAAAATCTCCGCTCTGTTAGCATAAATCTCCCTGTACACAGTCACTTAGTTCTTACACTGCGTGGAATCCCTGGGGGCATGGACTGATTTACCTGTTGTTCTCCTTTCCAGGGCTCTGGTTCAAGTGCAGCAGTCCCAGGCAGCTCTGGAGTCGGAACAACCAGACAGTTTACGCGACAAAGGATAACGCGGGTGAACCTCAGGGACCTCATATTTTGTTTAGAAAATGAGCGAGAGACAAGCCATTCACTATTGCTATACAAAGCATTCCTTAAGTAAAATGGAAAAGATCAAGGTATTTTTGACGGAGAGACGCCTGAGGACATTTTTTAATATATTTGCAAATTACGCCTTTTTGTAACAAGCAAATGGGATATTGTTTAAAAAACAACCACCTCTTTACATGGAACAGTTTTATATTCCTGTTTATAAATAAACTCTTCAGTATAAGAGAAATGCGTTTCTGTAACAGTGAGGAATACTTACAAGGCCTGTGGATACTATAAAAGGACAATTAAATTTTAACTCATCTCTTGATTGAGTGGCCTTCTTGCCAAACAAGCCATATATAAAGACTGATGGAATCGTTTAGCAAATAACTAGCTACCCTTTGTCAGCCCTGTAGCAGTTTCAACATTAATTGTTCATTTTAGTTCAGTTTTATTCAACTAAATCCATTATATAGGCATATGTCTACAGCAAATGACCTCATTTCATTTAGCTTTTTTTTTTTTGAACAGTCAGTTAGCAAAGCAAACTGATTTTTAAAGAATATTTATCTTTCCCCAAAATGCTCAAAATCTAGAGGGATATACAGTTAATTTCAAACATAACCTCAATTTTAATCACATTATTACTTATTAGAGGCCCTGAAATCCCATAAAAGAGGGTTACTTCTGAATGTGTTAGCAGCATCTGTAAAAATGCATTTTATTTGCTATAGTTTGTAAAGCTGTAAAGTTAAAAAAGGAAAAAAAGGAAAAAAAGAGAAACCTTTTCAGCATAAATATATTTTACTTGCACTGTGTTTTTTAGCTAAAGTGAAAGCTTAGATTAAATAAAATCAAAAGTTGAGAGGAATCATCAACAGACTGTTTCTCAGTGTGAATCAAGTGTCGAAAAATGGTTGGTGTATTTTGTCAGTAATTGTACATAATTTTTGGCACATAACATAAAAAATGGCTATGTAAACTATAATTATTTTGCTAAAAGACTGTATGCAAGCTGTGGGCCTACTTTAAAGATGTCCAGAGCAAAGTCCCTTCTTTGTACCTATTTTTTTATTACAAATATACTAATTGGTTCTTTATATTTTCAGAGGTTATTGTATTAAATTGTCTATTGATAGTACTTTTATGACTGTAAATACTTTGGCTTTCTTTGTGTGAACTCTCATGGTAGAATTTAACTCTCTTGCGTGTAAACTGAATGCTGATCAGTATTTTTATCAACACCTGACAACTGTTACACCCCTTTTATTTTGTCTTTTAGGAAATCCTGTCTTTCCATTTTTTTTTTCATGTAAATTTTGCACAGTTACTTGTTCATATGTAAATATTTTACTTTCAAAAATGAAGTTTTTAATTGCTATTGTTTTATATAGGATTGAAAGAAAATTAACTCCTTTATTAAAAACAAATTTATCTGTATTTGCTAATGTATTTTTCTCTCTGAATCTTTTCTCCACTTGGACTTACTTTTCTTGGTGCAGTAAAACATGAGTCTGTCTGAGGGGATGATGTTTCCTAAAGATGCACTTGGGGATGTTTTTATATTGTTTTGTTTTGTCAGTGTTTTGGAGGAATGTGACTTTATGAATCTTTACATTTAATTGGTGTCTCAGGGGTCTCGGTCTGAGATCCCTGGATAGTGGGTTTGGTTTGTTCTTTAAACAGGGATGGTGTCTGAAGAGATCTGAAATATTTTGGGTTTGTGAAGGTTTAATAAAACACCTTCTCCTTGAAGGCAACAATTTACTACAATGGTTTGCAGAGGAAGATGGGACATAAAGCACAATTTAGAGCACAGTTATAGAAGAATATAATCAGAGGGCACTTTTGATTATCAACATGGGAATCTGAGAAGTATTTCTGATGTTCTGTACCGAATATTTAGCTTTTGGTTTGTCTTTGGGAAAGCGGATTAGCTCCTAAAGGGATGGACTCACCTGTACGACACTGACCCGACCACTTCCACTGTTTGTAAACTCCAGACTGTCTCTCAAAGTGTGCCATGTTATTAAGGGGGTACAAACACCTCTGGCTTTTGGGCAAAGCGCTGCCAGAGCCTTCCTTTGGTTGGAGCAAGAGTTGGTTGTAACTGTGAATCGCCACTGGCACGGTGTCTGCCAAGGCAAATGGGGAAGAAACTGACCTTCAACAAGTTGAGGGTAAGAAGTGTTTGAGAAGTTAAAGTTATGACGTGATGTGCTGTACTTTACATTCCCTGTCAAGCAGTAACTTAGAAACACGCTGGAGAGGCCAAGGGGAAAGGAGAGATCTGTAAGACCTCAGCTCTTGGTTTTGTTTTTAAATAACATGGGGTTTAAGTGCACAGTCAGCACTTCATGCCATATAATTTTTCTCAGCTTTTAAAAGTTTTCTGTTCTGTTAGTCCAAAAAACCTCCTTCCAGTAGTTGAAATTAATGGAATTTTGGTCTGGGATATTGGCACATAAGTTTATTGTCGGCACTGGAGTCAACACCACCTCGTGTGGCCACTGGCACTTGTGAGAGGTTCTCATGGCAGAGCAGTTGCAGGCTTTTGTTAATTTGGTGTTGGGGGTTTTTTTTATTATAAAGCTGGTAAATGTTTTTGAAGCTGCTCAGAAGTTTTACATTTCAAGGCAAAGTCAGCTGAGGAGAGGTGGCAATATCTGTGTATGACAGCACTTCTCTTGTGTGTTGGTGACCTGTAAAGAGAGCAGTTGTGATCCTTTCCTGGCCCCAAGGCTTGTGCAGCTTCACCAGAGAGTGAGGGTTAACATGCAAGGGAACCTACTGCCCCTTTGCTTCATCCTCTTCATACAAAGAGTGATGCAGCTGCTTTGTAGCACCCCCAAAACTGAAGTTTGCCACAGCTGGGATGTCCTCTCTGTGTGTGAGTCAGTAATGGTTTATTGCACTTTTATCCCACTTTCAGCTTCATGTCAGAGGCAGGTTGCTTCTCTCTTGCCTTCAAGTGTGTGATTTGTAGTGGGCTGTCTACCCTGTTTTACAGAAGTCCAGATATCTCTGATATCTCAGATATTTTTAACACCTTTGATGAGACAGTCCATAGCTGTAATGTCCTGAACTATTGAAAAAATTCTTTTTCTAGCACAAAAATTGAACAGAATAAGTAGGATATAATAAGGCACTCTGAATTCAGCCTGGTTTTTTTTATTTCAGAAATCTATAATTGAACAGATAATGTTTTGGGAAACATATTGAAATATACAGTGAGACGTACATGCATGAGCTCTCTGATAAATGCCATCAAATTCACAGTAATGATTTTATTGGGGGTTTTCATGCAATTCAAGAAGTTTCCCTGTATTTCTGAGATTGGACTTCTAATACCATTATTAGAATTTAAAACAATGCAACGATCATTTTAACCATTTTCTTACAGTTGTTTGTCCATCTGCAGAGAGGAATTTACCCTTCGTGGGTAAGTCAGGTGGGGTGGCAGCTTGGCTGGGGACATGGTGTGATGGCAATCCCAGCAGTGACGTTGCCCTGCGGGGTGTGAGCGTGGGCCCACGTACCCAGGTGAGTGTGCAGGGCCCTGTGCTTGCGTGTGCAAGGTGGGAAGGTCCCTTCTTTAAAGGCTTCCAGTGCTTGTGACACGATTTTTGCCCACCAGGGCTTTAGGCGAGTGCAGGCCAACCCGATGTGTTCAAATGTGGTATCAAGTGCCAAGAGGAAGATGTTTCAGTAGTATGGGTTGATCCTAATCTTTAGGTTTTTGGGAATGTTGTGCAAGCAGCCCCATGTGTAAGGACTGCTCCTCAGTGTTTGGAGAGGCTTTTCAGCAAAGTGACTTTTCCCTGTTTGTGAAAGTTGCCGGGCTGACAAATTTGGGAGATCCTTTGTTGAAGGGATGAATAGGGAGGGCAGCACGTGCTGACCTGCCTTTCATTTGCCCAATGCAAACGCCCTCCCAGTTCGAATATCCCCCAGGCTGAACTCTGGGGTGGGGATTAAAACCTCATTTTAATAGCATGGATCTGTCCTCTCCCTGCAAAGCTGCAGCGACCAAACCCTGCGCTCTCAACTCGCCCGTTGGGCATTGGTTGCACCAGAGACTGAGACGGGCCAGGACTCCTTTATTTCATGCAGTGGTGCTGTTACCTGTGAGAAAAGGAATAAATGCATTCTTTAAAACTTGCTTTTGGGAATTCAGTCGTGGCCCTTGCTGTGCTGTGGCACCTGAGAGAAGCTCGCCCCGTGCTGCCTCAGACATGGGAGGGGGAGCAGAGCTCTGGGGACGCTGCGGGGAGGCTTCGTGGCCCCCCTGCCTGATCCTGCTTTGTTCTGCTCCTTCAGAAATAGCTCTCCTCGTGAAACATGGTGTATTTTCCCTTTGTTTTCCTGCTTGGCTTATTTACTGTTATCCTCTGTAAGCAGCTGGGTTTGCCCCCTGTTTGGTTTCCCCCTGGGAGTTTCCCTGTTCCCATCAATAGGCGACTTGTGCCGCCAGTGCATGCGGCGTTCGGGCTGTGATTTGTGCCACGCTGCTGCTGTGCAAGTGCTGAATAAATGCATAACAAATCTGCCTTTTACTGCACTGGGAAAGTATTCTACGTTTTACTTGGGCACTTACATACTTTTTCAATCCAATAACAAAATTAAGTTGCCAAAAAAAAAGAAAAAGTAGTGAGTTCTTTCTAGTTTGCTGTGATGCATTTGGTGCTCTGATTTCAAGCAAACACGTTGGAGTGTTGCCCAATTATGGCAGATTGGAATATGAAGAACAATATATCTAATTTCCCAGGAGAGCAGCGTGCTGATGTTTAGGCAGTGCCTCTTTAAGTGAAAATGAAAATCCTACTGTCTTGTCGAGTATTTCACAGTTTAGCACCCTGACTTTTTTATTCTGCTTTGAGAGGGACGAGTAAAATCTGAGCAAGTTACAGGTAAGGTGGAATTGATGGGATTGATCATTTATATTTGAGAAATAAGAGTTAAGTTCCTTTAAGAAAATTATATTCTCACTTTCCATGCTGATGCACAGCAGTGGTGTGTGATTGGAAGTTTTGAGGGTTTTCCACCATACAAAAGTTTTTTGTCCTGATTATCCTTGAGTGGTGGGATATGTTTTGTGTATATTTGCTTATTCTTGATGCACGTATTTCAGGGTCCCTTCCAGCCACTCCCCTCCCCAGGGCCCAGGGGATGGCTGCCCCTCCTGTCCCTGCATGGCCAGCTCCGCTGCAGCTTCATCCCAGAAAAACTCCCCAAAATTCAGTTCCCTGACTGTGAAATGCCTGAGAACTCCTCTGGGTAAGGATAAGGGCAAGAGCTGATGGCTGGAAAGGAGGGAACGAGAGACCTGGACAGCTGAGGCATGAGAGAGAGCAGGATGAGCAGCTTCAACCTGTGGGAACGTGCCCAAAGCTGCCTATAAGTTCAAAAAATAAAGGAATTCCCTAAAAAATAGCCAAACCTGGTGCCTACACAACACAAAGCAGGTCTGTGTGAGCATCCCCCATCTCCTTGGCAACAGAAGCAGGCAGGGAGCGTGGGGAAGGTTGTGTGTGGTGGGTGAGTGGGGTCTGCTGGGTGGGCAGTGCCCGTGGAGGAGGTGAGAAGATTCATCCCCCACCAGTGCCAATGTCACATTCCAGAGATGGGAACTGCTGACTGGGGGGGGGTTATAGGCTTGGAAAGATTCCTCTGTGAGTTTATGAAGTTGCTTTGCAAACCTGGAGGGAAGGTCAGGATTTGTCCTCGTGGCATGGGCTGCCCCAGGGCAGTGCCCCTGCTCCCAGCCCACCTGATTTATGGACAGATACATGCACACATGATGGATGTGTATGTATGTATATAAATACATCTTTGTATAAAAATATATGCATACTCTGCTCCCAGCTCATCTAATTTATGGACAGATACATGCACAGATGTAATACATGTGTATATAACTATATATATTTGTGTATAAATTGATGCATACACATATAAATATTTACAAAAGTCTGCTTTATATGCTTCAGAGTCTCCTTTGCAGGGACACTCCCTTTTCCCTGCAGCGAGGGGGACCCTTCAGATCTCCTGTATCCCTGGTCCTGACAAAAGGTGGCTTTGCAGAATTGGGGAGTGTAAGTTCCTCAAAGCTCCTTAGAGGTGTAAGAGGGAATTAATTTGTAATTGTGCAGCAGAGACCCACTCGGATGTCTCATCCCGTGCATGGAAACTGCAGTGGGATGCTCACTCTGAGGACAGGGATGCTAACAGCTACTTCAAGGGAAGCTCCTGTTTTTCCCCCACCCCTGCATCCAGCGAACATTTCTGTTGTAGAGAGTTTTGTGGCTGGATTTGGAAAGGGAGTGGGGGAAGAAAGCGTAAGAAGCTGAGAGGAAAAAAAGAGAAATCAAAATGTTGACAAAGTAGTTCAAAACTCAGCGTGAGTTTAATGGCAGAGAGCCGGGATCAACCTGGAGCCGAGTGGGAGGGATTGGGGAGGTCCCCTCGGCAGGCAGCAGATGGTGCTCTGAGCACGGGTACGAGACTGGCTCCATTCCCGCTCTTTGCCCTCTCCATCCTTCCTCCATCCGCACTCCATCCCTCCTCCATCCCCACTCCATCCCCACTCCATCTCTCTTCCATCCCCGCTCCATCCCCCCTCCATCCCCGCTCCATCTCTCTTCCAACCCCACTCCATCCCCCCTCCATCCCTCCTCCATCCCTGCTCCATTACCCGTGTGCTCCTGCAGCCTTTGATCAGAACAGCTGCCCCGGTCTATTTATTTATTTATGTATTTATGTTTTTTTGGTGGGCACAGTCACCGAGTGGAGCAGACTCTGGGAGCTCAGAAGGGCAAAGGCAGGTACGAGCCGGGGGAATTCGCGGAGGTGCCGAAGACAGTGAAGCTGACGATTGAAACACAAATGGGACAGGGATGTTCAAAGGGAACTTCTGGTGCTGGCCACATGTGAGAAGATCAGTGTCCGAAAGCACGGGGCACGCGGAGTCAACATTTAACCACCTCTTCTTCATTCCTTCCCTTCTTTCAGGCACTGCAGTTCCTACAAGCTACAAACCTCTAGGGCTCCCTGCGAGATGGGTTTGGAGAGGGTGGAGATAAGTTGAGCCAGGAGCTGTGGCTGCTGGAAGTAAAAAAATCCCAAATATCCCAGCAATGTGCTTTGGGAGTGCTGTCGGGGGCTGCAGGGCAGGCTCTGGCCAGGCTCTTGTCACCATCCCATTTGCTGTCACTTCCTGCCTTGGTGGGACAATTCCTGCCTGGGGAGCAGTGGGCTGCTGTGGATTTCCCAGCTGCCTAGACCCAGCCAGGATCCCTGTGATTCTTGGCCCTAAATCCCAGTTAAAGTGTGCCGAGCTGAGCTTTGGTGGGATTTCTCTCCTCTGACCCATCACTGGGGGACGCAGAGATGGGAAGAGGTGGGTGTGGGGACAGCAGTGGTGTCACCCTACTTCTCTCCCACCCCTCCCTGCTACTGGCAGCAAGCAGAGGGTGGAGCCTGCCCTTCCTCCTGTCTCCCTGAGTGCCCAGGTCACTGCAGACCTCCAAGATGCCCCCAAAGCCACCCTCTAATGTCAGCCAGTGGCTCAGGGGCTGGCCTGGGCCTGGCTGCCAACACTGATGTCCCAGCCCGACTGCGGCAGTGATTCCAGGTCAGTGCAGTGCCAGGCGCTCGCTGCGTTTCTGGGTTAAGTCCTTTGCTCTTTAATTCTTTGCCTCCAGAACCCCCCCAAGGTGTGTTATAATCACCCCAAAATGCAGCCGCTAATTGTTTGTTCCCTTGGAGGGAGGAAGAGCAGAGTCCCATTAAATGGCAATAATCAAGAGCTTCTGCAACAGATGAACTGGAACCTGCTCGACAGGAGGAAGCCGAGGAGGCGCCCCGTGCTCTGTGGAGGGTTGTGTTTAGTGGTAATCTGATTTGTAATCTAATCAATATGTTTACTGAAGGAGAGAATATCATCAAGTGTTACTTTGAGGCACTTAGGGGATGTGACACCGCTCACAACTCCAAAGTAAACACATTTCTTGGCTGCGTTTGCCGAGAGGGAAAACACATTGTGTTTTAGGGGGGCTGGCACGGGGGTCTGTGTGGGGGGCAGAGGGGACCCCTCTGCTCTGGCTGTGTCTGAGCCCCTCCTCGTCCCACCGTCCCACGGCAGTGTCCTGGCCCTGCCCCAGGCTCCTGGGCAGGCAGTTCCCCCCCGGCTGCCGCGGCCGATGCCGGTGCCTGCCCCAGCCAAGGCTGTGCATTCTGTCCCGGGAGACTTTTCCCCAGAGTGTGTGTGTGTGTGTTCAGGAAAGTTGGAAGGTTTTATTAAAAACTTACAGGGCACCACATGACATCCATAACAAACAATTAGGCTCTAATGCACCCAGTGGAGGAGTTTCCTCCTCGTCCCAGGCAGTTAGGAGGTGCCTTTTACCCTGAAGTATGAGGGTTATACGTATGAAAGTGTCTAATGTTTCCCTTATAAAATTTTTATCCTGTCTAATGTATCCCAAAGCTCTTTGAAAATTGAAAACAGAAACTCTGGAGGGTTGGCTGCAGTTGTGGGTAAAAGGGATGGCTGCTCAGTTCAACACAGCCCCTGCAGCCTGACAGCGAGGGGTGACAGTTTGTCCTCCCAGGGCAGAAACATCATCCAATCCCATGGACCATTTCCAGGGGTCTTGGCAAGACATGCCAAGTTCCTGAGGCATCCTTTGGGGTGCAGAGCCCACGGCATCACACAGGGCACACACCCGGTCCACCGCTGCAACGCACCTTACCTCTGAGCTGAACTGAGGAGGAAGCTGGTAGGAAAATAAAAACAACACCGAAAATAAATGCTGCCTGTTTAATTATTTAAATTAAGACTTATTTGAAAGCTGTGTTTGCAGAAAATACCCCCCTCTCCTTTACTTTTTAATGAGCTCTAGTACATTGAAGGGGGGGGGAGGAGAAATCCAATAAACTCCCCCTTGCAGTTTCGTAACATGTTTAATTAAACAGGTAGGAAAAATTCCTTCATTCACCACTTCCAGAACAAGCAGCATCAGCATTCCTTCCCAAGCACAATATCCCTGCCTGTGGGACAAAGCTCCAGGGGATTTCCAGGGGGGTTGGGGTAACCCAGGGGGAGTTTGGGATGCAGAGCAGAGGGCTCAAAGAGGGCAGCGCCTCGGTGGGATTCCAGTGGTGGGTGGGCATTGCTGTGGCTGCAGGGGCTGGGCTCTGACTTTGCCACCAGTGCAGCCAGTGAAAAACAACCCGGGAAGGACTGGATGGACTGGCCAAAACATCCTTAAAATGGCATTTTCCAAGGTGAGAGGGAGGCTGTAGGGGCACGGGCACCTGGGCCATGCACATCCTGGGTGTCCAAGGCGGGTGAATTTGGTTAAGCCTTGGAACAGGCTTCCCAGAGAAATGGTGGAGTCACCATGCCTGGAAAGTGTTCAAAAAAAGAGTAGATGTGGCACTTCACAACAGGGTTCGGTGGGCAAGGTGGTGTTCAGTCAAAGGTTGGACTTGATAATGTATTTTCTGACTTCTATGAATCTGTGACTCCATGAATGTGCCCCCAGCTGGGCTGTGTGGAGCTGGCACGGGGCTCCTGGCGTGGCTTTTGGTGGGATTTTCATTATGGGGTCTGGTTCTTTTTTTGGGAGCAGCACGGTTTTTTTGAATAACACAAGGAGTGATTTCAAATAGAGCCCACTCATCACAGATGACAGGGTAGTTACAAAATCCAGTGTTTCAGGAGAGAAACACCAACACAGCAGGTTGGAAAAGCCGATGGATAAAGCGTGGGGGGCTGTGCCGGGGCTGCACTGGGGCCGGGAAGGTGCTTCTCCCTGCCAGGGAATGGGGGCAGCGGAGCGGGCGATGGGATTTTTGGCAGAGGGGATTGTGAATCCAGGAGAGCGGGACGTGCGCGGGGGGCGGAGGGGAAGCGGGGGCGGTGGGTGGGGATCCCCCAAAGCGCGAGCTGGGGGTGCCCCGGCGCTGATGCCTCGGCCGCTGCATCCCCTGCCGGGCGCTGCCGAACGCGGGCACACGGGCAGCCCGTGCCCCGGAACACCCGGCTGCTCTGGGCTGCTGGGCCCTCAATTTAAGGGGTGCTGGAGGGGGAAACACGGGACAGGTGCGCCGTTTCGGGATGTTTTTCCTGTTGTCTCTCCACAAAACTCGGGTAAGCTGGCAGCTCATCCCCCGGAGCAGCCGGCTGCTGTTGCGGCATCAGGAAGCTTGGGGGTGCTGAGCCCTCAATTTAAGGGATGCTGGAGTGGGAAAACGGGACAGGTGAACTGTTTTGGGATGTTTTTCCTGTTGTCTCTCCAGAATAGTCGGGAAAATTGGCAGCCCGTGCCCCGGAACACCCGGCTGCTCTGGGGTGCTGGGCCCTCAATTTAAGGGGTGCTGGAGTGGGAAACAGGGGACAGGTGCGCTGTTTCGGGGTGTTTGTCCTGCCGGAGAGGGGTAAGTCATTCCCCCGGGCTGGCTGGGACGCGCTCTGCGCTGCCCGTCCCTGCTGCCGGGGGCGCCCGAGGAGCCGCGGGGATCCCACGCGAGGCAGCCGCGCGGGGCTCGTGGCCCTCCGCCTGCAGGCAGGGAGCGGTGTCCCCACGCCGCTGGCCCTGCACACCCCCGGCTGCCGTGCGGGGACACTTCCACAGCAGAGCCGCTGTCCCCGGGTGCCCCGAGCCCCGTCCCTGTGTCCCTGCCCGCCCTCGCAGCGAGGATGCTCCGCTGCTCCCACACCCAGGGAGGGACCGGGAGAATGGATGGATCAGGATCCAGAGAGTTCTCTGCTGCTCCCACACCCAGGGAGGGACTGAAAGGAATGGATGGACCAGGATCTGGAACATTCTCCGCTGCTCCCACACCCAGGGAGGGACCGGGGGAATGGATGGATCAGGATCTGGAACATTCTCCACTGCTCCCACACCCAGGGAGGGACCTGGGGAATGGATGGATCAGGATCTGGAACATTCTCCGCTGCTCCCACACCCAGGGACTGAAAGGAATGGATGGATCAGGGTCCGGAGTGTTCTCCTGTGCAGGGAGAGCATTCCTCTTTCATTCTGGTATTGTCAGATAGACTGAGTCACACCGAGATAAATCCTGCAGATATTCCAGTCTGTGTGTGCCTTAAAAAGATGTATGAGGATGTTAACGCTGCCAGTTGTCACCGTGCTATGAGGGATGTTGTAGAAATAGAAATGGAGAAAATATAATAGATACTTCAGATTTGCAGCCTTAATAGCTTTACAGCACATCTAATTATTATATATCTATCACATCAATATACTGCAGCACTGGTGGTATTTTTATTTAGCTCCATCTGGTGTATGATAACACACTTCTGGTACCAAAACAAGCATGAATTGGAAAGGAATTTAATACACAGTTCTGCAGAGCAGTCCCTTGAAAGACATCATAAACCAAGCACGTGCCACATGAAACCCACGCTGCAGTTTGGACAGAGAAAGCCCTTCTGTGTGAAAAGGAGGGATGGGAGCAATTGGGAGTCCACCTGGATGGACACACAGCTCCAGGTTTCTTGCCTGGAGCCTCCAAATCCGATGTCAGTGCTGTTTGCTGACCCCTTGGCACTGAGATGCAGGATGATCCCAGGTTTCCTCCGGCTTTATGAGAGATCCAGGGGTGAAAGGACAGGCACAGGAGCCCTGGAGACTGAGAGATGAGAGGAAAAGGGGCCAGCAAAACACCCTGTGGATGTGGGAAAGAGAAATACTGATCAGTGCAAGAAATCCTGCTCACTGGGGGCTCCTTTGCCAAGGGATTCTGACTTCCTGAGCCGTGTGGAGATGAAAAGGGCTTTACTCCAATGGCAAAACCAACAAAACCATTCCCTACTTGCTTCCTTCTCGGTTCCCCAAGAGAGGGGCAGGGCTGAGGGGATGTGCCAGCCATGGTGGCCCCATTAACTGCAGGTGGAATAACCCCAGGGAGCACTGGAGGATTTATTTTAAGAGGGAGAAAGGGGCTTTGTGGGGAGGAAACCCATTCCCAAGCTGTGTGGGGTGAAGGAGACGATGCCAACACTGCCAGCACTGCCACTCCTTGCTGGGGAAATCACCTGCAGAGCCCTGGGACACAACAGCATCGAAACCCTCCCTTCTCCTGCCCTTGCAGGGATTCACCTTTGCTCTCCCAGACGAGCCCTGGAAAATGTAATTGTATTGAACAACTCCAGTAATGAACTCCCGGGTCTGCAGAGACTCTGTTTATAGCCAGGCTGGCAGGGAGCAGGTGTTAAATACTCGGCTCCACCTGGCCCTGGGTGCCCCCAGAGCACACTGGCACAGCCCACTGCCCCTCTGTGTACCCCCACAGCCCACTGACCCCCTGTGTGCCCCCTGTGTGCCCCCAGAGCACACTGGCACAGCCCACTGACCCCCTGTGTGCCCCCAGAGCACACTGGCACAGCCCGCTGCCCCCTGTGTGCCCCCACAGCCCACTGACCCCCTGTGTGCCCCCTGTGTGCCCACCCAGAGCACGCTGGCACAGCCCACTGTCCCCCTGTGTGCCCCCAGAGCACGCTGGCACAGCCCATTGTCCCCCTGTGTGCCCCCGGAGCACGCTGGCACAGCCCATTGTCCCCCTGGGCTCTGGGGACTCTCCAATAGAAGCACCAAAGAAACAGTGCCGTGTTTTTGCTGTTGAAGAACCACATGAGCCTTCCAGGGACTGCCCAGGGCGCAAGGCGGGACATGGAGGTGACACAGGCAGGTGACCAAAGGCGTCCCCATTTCTCCATCCGTGAGTCCAAGTGGGATTTTCCAAGGAAATCTCCCTCGGCCTCACGACCAGCACATCGACGGCTGCACAGACCCCGGCTTTGAGGCTGGAAAGGACAGTCACATCCCAAGCTCTGAGATAAAACTGACCTGGAGCTCAGTGCTCGACCAACCTGTCCCACAGCAGACGACAGAGGGGCTGCTCTGCATGTGCTCCTCGATTACTTTAATCACATGTTTTCCTCCAAACAAAGAATTGCCAACTCGGTACTTGGAGATCAATGCATTTTATTTATCATCTCCGGGCAGGCACTGTTTCCCATTAACATTTTCCACACTTTACAGTCTAATTAAGGTCGTTCGACCAGCAAAATGCTGCTGTGTGTGTTTTAAACTGCTATCCCTAATTATTTCTTTTAAACCCTGAACGGAGTAGCCCGTGTCAGGCCAGCAGGTCCCACTGCAGGACAGAGGCTCAGCATCAGCCCCCTCCTGCTCCTGGGCAGGAGTCAGCACACGTGGGGACACCCCACATGGTCCCCAGTGATGGGTTTCTGGTTTTATTTATGATGGTTTTTGGTTTTGTTTATGATACATTTTTGCTGTAAGATCTGGGACCTTGACACAGAGCCAGCATTTTAGCCCAAGAAGCAGCAGGAGGGCCCTTTGCCTTGGAGTGACCTCTGAGTGTTGGGAAAGTCCCCCCTGAGCCCGGAGCAGACACTCCTGGCCAGTGGTGCCTCTTTGGTGCCATCCCCACGCTCTCAGCGCCGCTGTCGCTGAGCTTGGCTCGGTGTCACGCCTGATTTCAGTGCAAACACCATCAAAATCCTCTGAAAGGCCCCGCTCCCCCTAAACAGATGTGGGAGCTGCTCCTGCCTCTCTTTTACCTTTAAATCCAACTTCTCTGAACACATAGCACTGCAGAGCCCTATGTTCAGTGCCACGTCCCTCGGGGTGCCACGTGTGTCACTGGTTATAGGTTTCCTGAGATGTAGGGACGGTGCCAAAGCAGGCAGCGCTGGACGAGCCCCCCTCCCTGCAGCAAAAATGCACTCTCAGCTGGCTGGGGAGAAGGGGGAGCAAGGGTGGGTTTGAGGAGTGACCACTGAATGCCACACACGGGCAAATCCCTGAAATTTTGCTCTGCAGACCCCATTCTGGGAATGCTGTGGTGGCAATCCGTCAGCTGGTGCACCACAGAGCTGGTCCTGCCACCCTTCCAGGATGAGCAGGTGCCTCTGTCCAACCCTTTGCTCCCACTGGACCCCCAGGTTTTGGGTTTTGAGTCCTGCTGTGCCCATCCCAGCTAATACTCAATGCCATTGGTATAGCCCTGTCCCACTGGATTTTTCATGGATTTCAGTTTGCATTTCTATGTAACACTCAGTGGGATGTGTTGGGCAAAAGGCATATTCATAAATTTTTCCTGCCATGGCGGGGACAAATTGTGCTCCCTTCCCACCTGAGGAGAATGGGATCTGCTAAAGACCTGACAGGTTTCATCTTCATTAGTATTAACAGACTCAACAGGGCCACCAGGTCCCTGTCCCTGTGGTGGGGACCACGGGTCCTGATGTCCCAGTGTCCCCATCCTGGGATTAATCATAGAACGGTTTGGGTTGGAAGGGACCCTTGGAGATGAGGCCCTCCCAGGTTCTGTTTTGCATCTTCCTTTCTCTGCCTGTTTTTCCCCCAGCCCCTGGCTGTGGCTATCCCTGAGCAGGGCTGGCAGCCCCGGGGGTGATGCAGCCACCACTTTTGGGGCTGTTTGGGGTGCTCAGAGGGGCTGGTCCCTGCCACAGCCCTGGCTCTGGGCTTGGCAGCGACTGCAGCGCTGGCAGGGCCCTTCCAGGCCCCACGGAACGGGCACCACGGAGTGCAATTACGGCTCTGAAATGTACTTTCCTGTGAATACGTTCCAGTACCAGCTAATATATGCTCTGATATTGGCACTGCTCTCGCTAATATTCCTGCCAGCGAATTCTCTGCTCTGCTTGAATATTCATGGGAAGCGAATGTGAGGAAAGGCACAGCCTAAATGAGGTGAGTTCGTATAAAAATGCAGGCTCCAAATGCAGTGGCTGTTTCTTGCAGCACTCACCCAAGCGTTAGCTCCCACACTATTAATTTGAGGCTGTGTTTCGGACTTCGGAGCAAATTTTCTGTGTTTTTCTCTCACTGGATCTGCAAACTCATCCCCCCTTGAGATCAGTAGCTTTGTGTAAAACCAGCAACTCTCCTTGATGAACTTTGCAGTCAAAGATTTGTTTTCCCTGACTCTTACTTAAATTATTCTGCCTTCACCTCGCCGTGCATGGTTCAGAGCCTGCGGTGGCTCTGTGCTGGGGCTGAAATGATTCTTGCTTAGGCAAACTCTCATTTGGACCTGTCAGAGGAATTCAGTGTGTTTGTAATTAAGTGCCTCTCACACCTTCTTTAACCTCACTTACGTGAAGTCGAAGTGCTAGAAAAGCCTGTAAGAGACAGGAAAGGCTCATTTGCACCTTGAAATGCCCATGTTTTGGGAGATCAATGCTGTCTGTGCAGAACAAAACTATAAGCAACTTTCAAGTGCTTTTTTTTCACGCAGTGCCTCTTATACATATTGGATTTATGTCTGGTTATGTGGGGACTAAGGTGCGAGACAATAGGAAGGCAGCCTCTAAAGCATTAACTCCTTCACACGTGCAGTGGCTCGAGCAGGGCTCAGCTGTGCTTTCTTGTGCTTCCTCTCTCCTAAATATAATCACAGCCGACCGGAGGATGGAAAAGAAACGCTGCTGCTACAAAGCCAAGCGTGGGAAGTTTAGACTGTATCAAAATTAGGGTAATTAGTGTTTGCATTAGGCTGTTTCTCAGCCATACAACTGGTTCCAGGCGCGGCAGTGGCGGGGAGGCAGGAGGGGGCTGTGGTCTCTTCCTCTTCCTCTTCCTCCTGGGAGGTGACACCAAGGCAGGACAACCACCTGACCTTGTCCTTGTCCTCTGGATTCACCGTGTCCCGACCCAGGCCACATCCCTGGGATGTCCAGCTGGAATTGAGCAATCCCACGCTTTGCCCAGCTGCCACTGCCCACGGCACTGTCGGGGCCAGAGGACGCAGCTACTGCTGCAATCGTCCATGAGCCACTCGTGAAAAGCTGTGAAATTTCCAATTAGCCTGGAAAAAGTGTAGATAAGCATGTAATTCTCAGCCTAAATTAAATCAAGCGTCCAAGCACGCTCTTCCCTCTCCGCTGTGTTACCTCCACCACCACCATCTCCTCTCTGCCTCCTCTGGTGCAGCACATTTTTCTTTTTAATTGGTGGCAGGCATTATCCTTGGAGTTTAAACTCTGCTAGCAGATGGGAGCAAGGGGCTGTCTTCGTTGTTTGTTTTAGAGAAAGGCTTTGCTGTTGTGAGCAGAAGCTTTTTGGGGGTTTGGTATCCACTCCCTGGCTGTGTCAGATGCAGCAGAGGAGAGCAGGAGGTTTAGTCTGAGACACAAGGAGGGAGTCCTGGGCCTGGCTCGTCTGGGAAGCTCAGCCTTAGGGTTTGCATTAGAAACGTGTTGACGCTGCTGAACACGGCAAACCAAGGGAATATCAATGGTCCATTTATTAAATATCCCAAAGTCCATTTAGGAGCCTGTAGAGACCCCGAGCAAATTTGAGTTCAGGAGGCAAACTGGTGCTGTTGCATGTGCAGCATGGAATTGGTGTGGCCAGCCTGCTCTGATGAGGGGCATCCCCTGCTGATGGGTGCCCACCAGGAGGGCCAGACCCCAGGACTCCTGTGCCACTGATGGCAAAGCCCAGGAGATTCTGGGCATGACACAAATTGGAAAACCTGTTGCAAAAATAAATAAATGATGCATCAGGCCTTGGCTTGCCCCACTGGAGCAGCGTTTTGGGTGCTTGGAGGTGGCATTTATAGAGGTACCACCCACTGAAACTGTCCTCACTAAGCACAGAGTCATCCCATCCTGTCCACCCAGAGTGTCCTTTCCTGAGGATTTCTGATGCTTCCACCTTTCAACATTTAGCAAAACAAAATGAACAAAAAAAACCCCAAACAAATCAAACCCTATTTTATTTAAACCCATCTCAATATAAAACTGTGAAAAATGCCCAGATCACAAGGATGACCTGTTCACAAGGAGCCAGTTCCACCCCGGCTCAGTTTCTTTTCCAGCACTGGGCTCATCCAAAGAAATGCTGACCAATTATTTTTCTGTCCATGCAGCAATTGCTCCTAATTGCTGCCTCCATTGTGTGCCTTCTGGTTTGGAGCACGCTTAGAGGGAGATTTGTGCTCCTCTTGAAAGGATGCCTGCTTTAATGATCGGAGAGAGCGCCGATGAGCTGGAAGTTCACAAAGCAATGCCCTTATTTCTGATTTCCAGCGCGAACATCTCCCATCTGCAGCTCCTGTAGTTTAATACTGAGGAGAACCCGAAGCTGGGCTGGGAGGTTGCAGGATGGGTGGTGGTTCGGCTGCAAAACCACGGTGGGGGTGTCAAAGCTGAGTTTTGGGGACAAACAGTATTGCACAGGGGCTGCTGTTTGTGGTAAAGGGCTTGGGGATGGTGCTCGGAAATCTGCCTATAAAAAGCTATGGGTCATCTGGGTAGCTCAGCCTCTTGCTGTGCCCAGCGATCCCACCACCGGATCCCCCAGACCCACCAGCTCTTCCACAACGATGAGTTTGGAAGTCCCAGGGGAGGTGGGAGGGTCAGGCAGACACACAAATCATAGACTGATGGAATTATCATGGTTGGAAAAGACCTCCCAGTCCAAGCTTTGAACCAACACCACCATGCTCACTAAAGCAGACTGTGAAGTGAATGCTGATGTCTACAGCAAGGACTGGACAGAGTCAAACTCGATGATCCCTGGGGGTCCCTTCCAGTCAGGGTATCTGTTATTCTATGAGCCCTTTGCTCCAGCATTAGCACAAGACTTCAACACCTCCTCTACTTGTTTCAGAGGCTTGGCCTTGCTTCAGTGTTTATGGAACAGCAGGAGAAACCAAATCCAAATCCTGCAAGAACGTTCCTCTGTGCCCAAGGAAATTCAGCTGGGGCCAGGTGGGAGCTGCTGTCAGATCTCTCTGTCCCAGGGTGGTCACTGAGAACAAGCCCTTTGGTGGGACAGCCCAGTGAGACAGCCAGCAGCAATGGCCATGGGGCCGTGGTGGGGATTCCAGATGGATGCCTCGGTGGGATCCAGAGGAAATGCAGAGCTGAGAAAGTGGGATCAGCCAGTCACCCTGGAGGCAAAGCCCTGGGCTGGAGGCAGAGGGCTCCTCTGCTCAGGGCTGAGCTGGGGGAAAACTCACCTTCCTGCAGCCATGGGGCTCATTTGGCCAAGTGGATTTGGACAGTGTGTTTTGGCTGGTGATGCCCGTGGAGGGACAGCAAGAGGCTGGGAAGGGCTGGAGGAAGGGACTGGTGTTCTTACCTGTGTGCTGGAGGGAAAAGCCACTCCTGCAGCCGTACACCCTGATTTTTCTTGTGTAATCCCATGGAAATGGGGATGACTGACTGTGATTCGATGGGTTTTGGTGGAGAGCTTTCATCCTGTCAGCAGAGACAGAAGAGTGATGGGAAGAGAAGAGCATGCAGAGAAAGGAGAGAGGAGGTGAGGAGCACTGTCGAGATGGTCCCGACAGCCGGGGAAGGGGTGAGGGCTGTGGGGGGAGATGTTTCCCACCACTGCTCAAACAGGCAGGGGGAGGATGGGGGCTCAGGCTGCTTCTCAGAGAGAGCTTCCTCTTAAAGCTAAGCTGTGATTTCCATTGGTACTGTCAGACCAGCCCCGAAACTCTGGCAGGAAGGGCAGTTTGACATCAATTACTGCAGCCCTGGCTCTCCCTGCTCGGGCAGCAGCCTGGGGAGTGCCCTTCAAACACTGATGGGTTTGACTTGCAGACGTGATGCAGAGAAGAGGATTAGGTGGTGCCTTGGGTTTGGTGATGATCTGGGTGTTTTAGTGGGAACTAAGGCCCTGAACATGCTGGATACAACGGCCCAAATCCCTGTTCGTGGGGCAGAGATCCACTTAGCCACAGGGAGCTCTGGAGTTCACCACTGGCAGCATCAGGACCTGCAGACAGAGCAGGCGGGGCTGGCAGTGGGCAGGCTCTGTCTCAGAGCCTCGTGCTTTACTGAACCCTCCCAAAATGAAGCATCAGGCACCCTTCAGGCTCCTGGATGCTGGTAATAGCTCTGGGTGTGCAATTCCCCCGGGAACCGAAGGATAAATAAACTCAGTGCAAGACAATTCATATCAGCTCTCCCTTTTGACCTCCCTCTCTTTGCTGGGGTGAGTTGGGGAGTGCTCCATGGGGTCTCACCTGTGTCTCCCTCCAGCACAAAGCCCAGGGTTATCCCACAGCTGCCACCATCCCACCTCCCCCTTGGCTTCCCCATCCACGGTGGATCCCAGAGGATGAAGCAGAACTTGCCTGGATCAGATCTTTTTGTAAACACAGCCTCGATACCCCCACGCTTTAATACAGCACTGCCTGTTCTCTGCTGGAGGTTTTGTAGTAGAAGCCTCTAAAAAAAGGGGAATTTCTGCCATTATTTACAGTTAAAAAGATTGGGATTGACACATTTATGGCTGAGACAGTAAATATGACTTATGGCAAATCAATTTACTGCATTTGACTGCGACATCCGTGCTGCCTGGGATTTGATTGGGAATTGGGGGGGTGATTTGCTGGAGGGCTGGGAGATGCCACTGCCATCGGCGTTATGGCTGTCCGGGGTCCAGGCTGGAAAATCACGGACTCCTGCAGTGTACTGAGAGCTCAGCCCATCCCTGCCATGCCCTTCCTGCTCTTCCCAAAGCCTGGGAATCACTGTCGGGGGCTGTGATGAGGCTGATGCTGTCCCTCGTGCTGAGTTGGCATTTTCTCAGCTTTACCAAACTTTTGGGTTTGTTTTCCATCCCTCGCCCTTTTCCTTAGAGCCCGTTTGGATGTCTGAAAACAGAGATGTCGAAAACTGAATTTATGCTACAAGGCAAAGTGGTGTAGATAAAGTGTGTGTGGGGGAGCACGAACAGCAGCTTTTTTTTTTTTAAATTTTTTTGCTGATGGCAAGTGGTAAGCATGTTTTATTTATGTGTTCAGAGATCCGCCAACGTTATGTTTTTTTCCTGACTGATGCACTGGCTGCAATGACAGCTTACACCGAGCAGGCTGTGCACGAGCCTTATTTCCCCTCCATAGACGCCTTCCCCAGACTGACAGTGAATTATTCTGCACCTTGAACTGCTACTCAGTTAATGCAATGCAAATTTGGCACCTTTATTAAAAAATGATTTTTTTTTTTCAAATGGGAAGAATTCTTATTTTTTCTTCAATGGAAGGGGCTGGAGGCTTTTTTGAGATGGAAAAAACAAGCCAACTTAAAAAATTTGAGTAAACTCTACCTTCCACGTGCCTTGTTCCCTGACTGCGATGGCAGTGGAGTGGCTGTGTTAGGTGGGAGTTGAAGGGTGGTGATCCCCTTCTCCCTCCTTTTCCCTGTTGGAGGAGAGGTGGGTTTTGCCTGTGAGAGCCACATTGTGCATTCCCAGTGCCCACTCTCCTTTCCCATCACATTAGTCTGCTTCTCTCCAAAACACTTCTTTTTGGGTTCCTGGTGGTCAAAACCAGATGAGAGCGAAGGTCAAGGTATAAAATTAGAGAGAAATCAGAGGGTGTTCACAGGGCAGCTGCCAGGCTCTGTAGGAGATGCTCATTCTCTGACATGTATGTGTGTGAACACGTGTGTGTGTCTGTGAGCACGTGTGTGTCTGTGAGCACATGTGTGTCTCTGTGAGCACACGTGTGTGTCTGTGAGTACGTGTGTGTCTGTGAGCACATGTGTGTTTCCATGAGCACATGTGTGTGTCTGGGAGTACATGTGTGTTTCCATGAGCACATGTGTGTGTCTGTGAGCACGTGTCCCTGTGAGCACATGTGTGTGTCTGTGAGCACACGTGTGTGTCCGTGAGCACACGTGTGTGTCCATGAGCCCATGTATGTGTCCGTGAGCATGTGTGTGTGTCCGTGAACACATGTGTGTGCTTGTGAGCACCTGTGTGTGTCTGTGAGCACATGTGTGTCCATGAGAACACATATATGCTCGGGAGAAACTTTTACCAGCAGGAAAGTTCATGCCAAGGCTGTTTTGGCGGTGCCAGGCAGCTCTCCTTGGCAGAGCACAACTTCAGCCCTGCTCCAATCCCAACCAGGAATCTACCTTGGCAAAATCATCACTAAACGAGGCTTTCAGCAGCGTGTGGCGTAGAAGGCATCCAGGATTGTTCTTTTCCAAGGTAACAGCCAAAGGAAAGAAAAAAAATTAAAAAAGAAAAGAAAAAAAAAAAAGGTAAGAGTGAGCTTTTGTTAAGTAATTAAAGAATTCCGGCTCAGTGGAAAGCCCCAGGGCTGTGCTTCTGCGGCTGATCGGAGTCTTTGTTTGCATGAGGCTGGTAAACAATTTGCAGTTCTTGGCAATAACCTGAATTATGTTGTACAAAAAAAATTAAAAAAAAGAAGTTGGAAACGCTGGGTTTATATCATTATTTCAGGGCAGGGAGAGGAATGAGGTGGGGGGGTATTTTTGATGGTGCTGCCGTTCACTGAGGACTGTGTGGAGATGCCCTCACTGCTCTAGCTCTGTCCACGGGATGTTTTTATGTCAATAAATAAAGTTCAGCAAGAGCAGAGAGCCCAGGATCGCTCGGTGCTGGGGGTCCTTCCCTCAGACTGGGTCTAGCACTGCTTTCAACACAAGCCATTAATATGCTCCGTCTGTATCCTGGCTGTGTGCTCACAGCTGGGAGATTTGCATGCGAAATCTCTGCTCCCGGAGCCTCGACAGCCACATCTTTAATTAAGCAATGCCCCATGTTTCTGCTCTATAGGATAAGTGAGTATGTGCAACTCAGATGCACAGGAGAGAATTTTGTAATGATTTTGCTGTTTGTTTAAGTGAGGAGGAATTTAACTCGGTGGGTTCTCCTGACCGCCGGCTACACTTGGGTGGGAAAATACATAAATAAAGCGAGCTGCAATCTCCCAGCAGGGCTGTCTCCTCCAAGACAGCTCCTTCAGCGGCACGTGGGGGAGAAGTGGGGATCAGGGAGGCCAGAAAACTGCTCCCATCTCCTGCTGCCAGGGCCACCTCTGCCTGGCCAGGGTTAGCCCTCACCCGGTGGTTGGCACAGCTTTGACTTGGGGCAAACTCAAGGGAAGGCAAAATGCAAAAATTGAAATAAAGCCATAAAAATGCATCTAAAGCATCCCCTGCCTTGCCCAACCCTCCGAGAGTGAGGTTTGCACTGGAGGATGGGGCAGTCCATCTCCCTGAGCTGGGGGCACCTGTCGGTGTTCCAGCCCTGCAGTGTCCCTGTGTCCCACCACGCTGTCACTGCAGGGTCCCCACCAGTGCCTGCCGTGGGGATCCTGCCTCAGGGATGGGATGGCAGGCAGGAGGACTCTCACTTCAATCCCCTTCACTCCTGGAAATGGATTGAGAAAGCTCTGGGAGCCCCGCAGAGGAGGAGATACCTTTAGGAGAGTCTCTTTTAAGCACTGTTGACTCTGCCCAACCTTGGGTCAAGTGGTGTTTGATAGCGTGGGAAGGGACACATACTCCATGGCCTTTGCAAAACCACAGGAGCTATTTTTTTATTAGACACAACCACTGAGACTCAAAAAAAGCTTCTGGAAGAGGCACCATTCCTCCTTGTGCTGCGGGAAAGATCATCTGAATTAACATGAGCTCCTTGGCTATTAAACGGAAATTTTAAATGGGGAGAAAATTCTGCAGTGGCTGCTAAATTGTGTGTCAGCAGAGAGGGGAAAAAGCAACGTGTGTCATTCCTATTATCATCTTGAAATCCATCTTCCCTCTCCACGCCATGACAGTGGATAATCCCCCATACGACGCCTGCATCGCTAATATTTGCAGAGGCACAATTCCTATTTCGGAAGACTTTTGCTCTGCATCTCTTATCCCCCACTTTGAAAACACGGTTCGAGGTGCTCGGAAATGCTGAACACACCGCTCTTGTGGGGTGATTTTTTTGCCATCTGAAGCCCAAGGAGCCAAGAGCTCATTGGAATGCCAGGTCACTGCCGGCGTGCTGAGGTGTGAGCGGCACGCCTGGCCGGGGGTTGCACCCGCTGGCAAGGGCAAGGGGAGTTCCCACCATGAGAAAATGGTGCCAAGCCCAGCCAGGAGGAGAGTGGAGCAGCAAATGGGTGCGCCCAGGACTGCGGGAGCGCCTCTTCAAAAAGAAAGACAAAATCTGTGCTGCTTCTTTATTGCCTGTGGACGAGCGCAGAGATCAGAGAGGGATGCCGGGGCATGATAAATTTTGCCAGCACTTGTGCTTTCTTAACCCTTTGGTCGCACTGGATGGGGTCAGATACCTTGCTGGGGTGGGTTTAGGTGTGAAATGCATGAAGGTGGTGAAGGGGTCTCTGCTGCCAAGGCGAAGTTGCTCCTCCTGCAGCTCCTCCCTGGGGAGCAGGACCTGGTTGTCCGTGGGGCTGTTGGTGACACCTCAGCGGTGGGACAGCCCAGCTCCAGGGTAGGATCACTGCTCCATAGGATTTATCATGGTCATCAGCAAAGGGGCCTGGAGTGGATAACCTCACACTGGTGGGAATTTAGAGCACAGTGTAATGCACGGTTTGGTGGCCTCGGAACTCACCTGTGGTCCATCACAAGTCTGCTCTCCAGCAGATCCAGGGGTTCAGGGAAGTGGTGGCCATGATCTTGGTCACAGCTTTGGTTTCCCAGGCCAGGCTTTGGTGGCTGCGTGGTGAAATGGGGCTGTGTGTGCCAGGTATCACTCAGTGGGCAGGTTTTGGAGGCTGCTGTGGGTGTGAAATGCCTTTGTGCTGCTGCCCCACAGCAACTCGTGGGCTGTGGGAGAGGAACTGGAGTCGCTCTGTTTGCAGTTGAGAAGTCAAGACATGGGAATGAAGTGAGTGGTGGAGAACTGGACCTTGTGTGTGCACATCTTTGCATGTGGCACTGAGAAACTCTGAGCCAGCTCCCTCCTTCATAAAAAAAGCCTCAGCACCAATAAATATCCCCCTGCAGGTCCCCATCCTGCTCTGCCTGACAGTGGGCAGGAACACAGGGATGCTCAGGAGGAGAAAAGTGCGGAGGGGAGGGCGATACAGGGGGTGAACACCCAAGATAATGATGTAGGCATTTGAGCCGAGGTTAAAAATGAAGCAATAAAACCTTGGCACAAAGTTCCAACTGCTCCGGCAGCCACACGCCGCAGCTCAAATATGGGGAAGAAATAAGGGGAAGAGCAGGCAGGTGGAAGGGGGCTGACAGAGCCATCCCTCCTCCCTCCCCAGCACAGCTTCGGCAAAGCCAGCATGAGAAATGTGTCCCCACGGTGTCCCCTGAGACACGTGGCCTCTGCTCCCAGTCCTCCTGGCTGGAGCAGTGGAGGCTCAGGGTGGGTGCAGGAGGGGCACGTCCGCCTCGGATTTGAGGAAAGGTGGGGGGCAAGCAGGGAATTCTGCTCTCCCATAATTTTTTTGTGCCGTGTGGATGGAGGGGAAGGGCTTAGCTAGGACTGGGACCTGGGGAGGCTGTAGGGCCACCTGTGGCCCAACCACACCCCCTGTGTCCTCATGGGAGCAAAAACCCCTGTCCTGGTAACACCTGTAGGGGCTCAGCATTCCCCCAGCTATAGGGTGGGTGGGGTTTGCCCTGGGATTTGGGCTGGGGAGAGGCCAGCTCAGCCCGTGCCTGGTGCAATGATGCAGGGCTCGGTGCTCGAGGCCAAGGGGTTGGTTTTAAGCTCAGTCCAAGAGGAGGGGCTCTCCCACTCTGCGAGCAGCACAGCTGGAGTTTTGCACAGGTCCAGCTCCTTCCTCTTGTGCAGGATCCACCTGCAAAGTCAAGCAGGAGTCCTGGGTGGAGGGAAAAAATGTTTGTAGAGCTGTGGGTAAAAGGCCCCTGAGCTGCCATCCCAGGGCACACGCTCCTGGAATCCAGGTAAGGAAATGCCAGGGGAATTCCCACCTGTGGCTGCCTTCTGACTGTAGGAACCACCATTATCTTTCAAAGAGCTTGAAGTGGCTCAGTGTAATGGGACTGATTTGATCCTTTTACTCTCTGCCTGGAGGATGTTTCTCCTGCCTTGTGAGCTGGAGATATTTGTGTAGCTAACTTTCTGGTCTTTGAGCTGACCTCCTCACCTTTGCCAGCCTTCAGAAGATGGTGTCCTTAATCATCTCCTTCCCCAGCACCATTTCACTGCACTCTCCTGCCCTGACAATCTTCAGTAGCTGTAGTGATGGAGGGGAGCAATGATGAAAAATGATGTTTTCTGAGCACATCCTGGTTACTAAGGCTGCTGCACAGAGCATCCCTCAGCCCTGCCCTTGATTTGGCCGTGTCTGGAGTGGGGGTGCTGTGGCCATGTGCTAAAGCCCAGTTAAAGGCTGGCATTTCACTGGTCCACAGCAGCTCTGGAGTGTGGACTCCTCCACAAAGATGTGATCCAGAGGGCAGGAGAGGGCGAGGAGCAGCTCCTGGGAGGACAGGGGTGATGCCACTTGTTGTCTCCCAAGGCTCTCGTGCTGTTTGCACTGACACGAGGCTGTTCTTAACAGTGTCTCTGATTAGAGGTGCTAAAGGCATAGATAATTCATCATGAATTTCCAAAGGCAGAAACCTGCTGCTGGGAATGCTGTTGGACCTCCCTGGTGGGTGGGCGAACCTCCTCCCATCCCGCTGGATGTGGCCACAGACACTGCCCGTGCTGCAGCAGCACGAGGCTGCCCAGGGAGGGCAGGGACAAAAAAAGACCTTTTATCCCAGTGAGTTTCAACACAGAGCTGGGGGGATCTCCCTGCTCCCTGTGGAGAGCCCCTCCTGGCAATGTGGGTGGGAGTGTGGGGTCATCCTGCCCATACCATGCTGGGGTCCTGACCAGGAGCCACGTCCAGCCCTGTTTGGAACCTCCACATTAGAAATGGGTGTGCAGAGGGGATGTGAGCAAAATGCAGCTGCCCAGGAAGCTGTTCCGCAGCCTCTGCAGATGAACTCACCACCTCCTTAGCTTAAGGCCTGGGTAAAGAACTAATTATTTGGACCTAAGCTTAAATCTGTATCCACAAAGATGGATTTGTGACTCTTGCCAGCTTCCCCTAGAGGATTGCAGCCTCATTTTGTTCCTCATGAACTTCTGCTGAGGTGTAAAATAACACCAATCTGGAGAGCTAAAATCGCTGAAGGATGGATTAAATTATAATGCAATCAGTCCAGAAGACATTCTGTCTGCAAGGAGCAGCGTTTGGCTGTCCCGGAGCGGGCAGGCGAGCGCTGCCTGTGCAGGATTACCCACCCTGGGCTGTTCTGTCTCCTCCAGGAAACTGCATTTCCCTGGCAGAGCAATTCTGTTATCAGCTGCTGGATGTTCCTGGGGAGCCTTGGCATCACCCTGCCCAGGCCAGGGCTTGCTCCGAGACGAGCTCTCTAAACCCATGACAAAAAAAACCAATCAAACAAACAAACAAAAAAAAAGGCAGATGGCAATGAATGTTTTGAGGTTTGCATCATATTCCTGTGGAAGGATTGCTGCTGACCTGCCGTCTCCACGCAGACTTTAAATCACAGCTCGAGCAGCAAGCTTGGTCTGGGGTCTGTTATTATGTGTTTGGAGAGGATTTAGCATAGCAGGGCTCCAATCCCCGCGGAGACTTTCAAGAATAAGCTCCTATAAATAACTAGGACGGAGCCCATGGGATGATTTTCAGGCATTTGGAGCCCCCTGGGCCATGGCCTTGCAGCCCCAGCACAGCACAGGGAGCAGCTGGGAGAGCAGGAGCTGGCTGGGCAGGACTGACCCTGCTGTGCCCTGCCCTGTCCCCTGAGCCCCTCGCCCCGGGGTCCCAAATGCTGCCCCTCCAGGTGCCCTGAGCCACCACAACCTATTGCGAGGGAAACTTATGGACACCACGAACTGACCAATATGATCAAGGTAATGCCGTTTATTGTTGTGAAAACACCCCTTAAATAACCCAGATAGCACACACACTGCAAACCACCCTGTGACTGGTTAATAAGAATAACACACAACTCTATTGGTGTAAAATAAAGTCCTTGTGACCTCTCTGTGCCGTTGTTTTTCAGTTCTTCTGCTGCAGTTTCTGGAAGTTTACATTCTTCTCCCTGTTGATCTCCACGAAGGCTTCTTACAAGCAGTTTCTCACTGCAGTCTTAAAGGCCTGGCAGCATAACTGCATCTAAAGTACTGAGGTCGCTCATATGTCCATTTTCTGCAAGAAGTTTCCCAACAACAACCTTCCTGGCAGGTGGAGCTGAGCCGATTTCTGCAGCAGCACCCTGGGGCTCCCAGCGCCCGGTGGGATGTTGGACAGGGATCTCACAGCAAACAAGGCATCCCACAAGCCCCATTGGGTTCCTCATGATTCCTTGTGGTGGTTTTATCCCTATTCGGGGCAGCTTTAAGGTCTCTTTGCCATGGAGACCCTTTTTTTTTTTGCCTGTATAAATTCTTTTTTATCTTCTTGGGCAAAGCATCTGAGCTGACAGAGCACTCCTTTTGGCCCCTTGTTTTTCACAAAAGGTGCAGGGGTTTAATTATCTTTCTGGCTCTATCCAGTTTAGTTTCTCCTTTCCAACGAGTTCACCAGCCTGTGCGGGGCAGGAGGGAAGCAGGGGAGGGCAGTGCAGGCAGAGCGTGGCTGTCTTTGCTGAAGAAGCCCAGCTGTAAAGAAATCTCCTTGCTGGAGATAAGCCCGTGTTGCCCTCTGCTCCACGCTCAGCCCGCTGCGGAGCCTGTTTGGCTGCGCTCATTAGGATGCTTTGGGAAAAGTGGTCCTTGAGGACCCTGCCCTGATCCTCTCCTGCAGAAGGCAGGCTGAGCCTGGGCTTGACCCTTTGGCTATTCATCTGCCTTGTTCCCAGGCAATGAAATGCAGTTTCTCTTAAAAAAAAACCCCAACCTGTTCTGCTTGGGCTGAAGTCTAAAGGTTTGCTGCAGTGTCCCACAAGAATGAGGGAGCCCATATGGTGGAGACTGAGCTTCCACCTTCCATGCATGGGGTGGCATGGCCAGGTACTTCCCCAGTGACTGGACATCATTTCCAACTTGTCTGAAGTCTCACTTTTTGTTTCTTTGCTAAGCCTGGATGAAAATATTTTGATCTTTTTGTTTCTTTGCGAAGTCTGGATGAAAATATTTTGGTCTTTTTGTTTGTTTGTTTCAGGACTGTTCTGGGTTGTTGGTTGTGTGGGTTTTTTTTTTCTTTTTCCCTTTTTTTTGTTTTTGTTTTTGTTTTTGAAGAGGTTTCTGTGCTGAAATACTGTTTTCTTTGTAAAATGGCAAGTTGAGGGGGTCCCCCCTCCCTGTCGCATGTGCAGTTGCCTCAGTGCCACCAGGGTCCTTCTGCAGCTGCAGAACTATGAGAACAAACGGGAGAGACAAAGCATGAACAGAGGCAGAACAAATGGAAAACCAAGATGCTGAGTGAAATATTTAGGGAAGCATTCTAAGCAAAGAAAAGGTTGTTCCTTTTCTATTTATTCTATGGCTTGGAAGCAAGGCAGGGGGCTGGGTACCTGCTTTCTATTCGCACATTTCCTTGTATTAAGGCAGGGAAGATGATAAAATGCTTTTGATCAGAGGCACTCAAATCGTGGGACTCTCCTGTACAAGCATGTTTCCCTGCCCTGATGTACTTTGGAGTGTGTCTTAGCCAGGGCTTGGGGGCTGTGGTGACGCACAGCGTGTAGTGGCATCTCACACTGGGGCAGGAGATAATGCAGATTTCGTGTCAGCCTTGTCCCAGGTCCCCTGAGCCAGCATGGTCGTGGTGCTGCAGGGATGTTTGGTTGTTCTGGGATGGGTATTTGCTCTTGTCTTCATGTCTTTTACAAGAGCACAAATGTAATATCAAAAGAAACCACTTTGGTAGTGTACTTAAAAGTTAAATATTTAATACAGTACTGTAGTAATGTGATGCATTGCCTTCCAGACATTGCTTTCTGCCTGAGGTCTGGAATTTTAGGTCATCTGTGGGGCTGGATTCCTGCATCTTCTCCTCTCCAGGGTTTCATGTGCCTTTTCCACATAGCGTGGAATTACTTTCTGTCTCTAAAAAAAACACAACAGAGCAACTCAGTCAAAGCTCCTGGTAAAATTCTGATTATCCCATGGTTATTGTTTGAGCTCTCAGGATCGATAGCACTGTATTAAAGCAAGGCGTTCGCTCCTTCTCGAGGCACAATGTGAAAGAAGATTCCTGATGATGGCTTTACATCATCCTGTGTGCTGGGTGCCAGGACCTCACCTAGGGGACAGCCAGGACCTCACCTAGGGCACAGCCAGGACCTCAGCTGGGGACAGCCAGGACCTCACCTGGGGGACAGCCAGGACCTCACCTGGGGACAGCCAGGACCTCAGCTGGGGACAGCCAGGACCTCACCTGGGGACAGCCAGGAACTCACGTGGGGGACAGCCAGGACCTCACCTGGGGACAGCCAGGAACTCACGTGGGG